>CM055116.1:589713172-590115533 GCA_029206835.1 Rana muscosa
CGGGAATTCCGACTGTCTGTACGCTCCAACAGACTTTTTCTGTCGGGAATTCCGACTGTGTGTACGCTCCAACAGACTTTTTCTGTCGGGAATTCCGACTGTGTGTACGCTCCAACAGACTTTTTCTGTCGGGAATTCCGACCGTGTGTACGCTCAAACAGACTTTTTCTGTCGGGAATTCCGACCGTGTGTACGCTCCAACAGACTTTTTCTGTCAGGAATTCCGACCGTGTGTACGCTCCAACAGACTTTTTCTGTCGGGAATTCCGACCGTGTGTACGCTCCAACAGACTTTTTCTGTCGGGAATTCCGACCGTGTGTACGCTCAAACAGACTTTTTCTGTCGGGAATTCCGACCGTGTGTACGCTCCAACAGACTTTTTCTGTCGGGAATTCCGACCGTGTGTACGCTCAAACAGACTTTTTCTGTCGGGAATTCCGACCGTGTGTACGCTCAAACAGACTTTTTCTGTCGGGAATTCCGACCGTGTGTACGCTCCAACAGACTTTTTCTGTCGGGAATTCCGACCGTGTGTACGCTCCAACAGACTTTTTCTGTCGGGAATTCCGACCGTGTGTACGCTCCAACAGACTTTTTCTGTCGGGAATTCCGACCGTGTGTACGCTCAAACAGACTTTTTCTGTCGGGAATTCCGACTGTGTGTACGCTCCAACAGACCTTTTCTGTCGGGAATTCCGACCGTGTGTACGCTCAAACAGACTTTTTCTGTCGGGAATTCCGACTGTGTGTACGCTCAAACAGACTTTTTCTGTCAGGAATTCCGACCGTGTGTACGCTCAAACAGACTTTTTCTGTCAGGAATTCCGACCGTGTGTACGCTCCAACAGACTTTTTCTGTTGGGAATTCCGACTGTGTGTATGCTCCAACAGACTTTTTCTGTCGGGAATTCCGACAGAAATAGATTGAGAGCTGGTTCTCAATTTTCATGTCGGAATTTCCGACTGACTTTTTCCCGTTGGAAATCCTGACCGTGTGCACAGGGCATAATTGAAAATTTGGAGGAAAGGAATCAATGTTAGAAATGTTCAACTGGTTCCCCATTTCTCAACATTATGGGCCGCTCTTTTTGACTCGGACAATATTAAAATAGTAAAGTGTCCGATCAATGAATGGACTTTCCAGTGTTTAGATCTATAGTATTTGAATAGGAAATGAGCAAAACACAAGGAAGGCCAGATTAGGGGCAAACTGGTTTATAAGGTAGTGCAAAGTGTGTAATAAGGTGGACATACAATAAACAATAACTGCCAATTTACAAAAGTCAGGTCAAAGCAATAAAAGATAAGCTCAGTAAAATAAAAGTATTCTCAGAGATAATAAGTTAGTTCAGGTTATTTAAGGATAATTTTAATAAATACTTAGGTATGTAAATGTGTGCATGCATACATAGATTTCATCTTCTCTCCTTGAGCTTTTCCTCTTCCCCATCTTCTTCCCTGAGCTTTTCTGATTGGATGGATATTTCTGAACTATTTGGATATACCATAAAGCTGTATGACGATTGGTGATGTACGAAGTGTATGTAGATGTAGGCACCAATCAGAAGTCATTGTTTGCTAATCTGTACACTGGTATTTGATTGATTTTTTGGTGTTGTTTTACTCAAAACCCACTTGTGCTTTCAGCTAAGTACATTTCAGGTGCATTAAAACACATAATGTGATGTTTGTTTTCTTAAGAACAGAGCTCCAACTTGAGTAGAATAGCCTATCCCCTGCCAGCATTGTGCAGAGCGGGACCCATGCTCTCTATGTGGACTGGTTTCTCTGTCGCAGAGGTCCAACAGGTCCCCTGCTGAGCCAGAACAAGAACTCTCCAGTCTGTAAAGCTCAAGCTCCCTGCTGATTGGATAGCCCTATCTTTGACTCAGCAGTTTGCATATTGAAGCACTGCTTCCACACAGAGACGAAGGGATCTTCTCCACAGCATGCTGGCAGAGGATGGGCTTGTTTGGTCAGGCTGGGGCTACTTTCTACAGAAAGCAGACTGTTAAGCCCTGTACACACGATCGGATTTCCTATGGATTCTAATCCGATGGATATTTCCATCGGAAATCCAATGAAGATGACTTCCATCAGTCTTGCCTACACACCATCAGTCAAAAATCCGACCGTTCCAAACGCCGTGACGTAAAACACTCCGACAAGCCGAGAAAAATGAAGTTCAATGCTTCTGAGCATGCGTCAACTTGATTCTGAGCATGCGTGGGTTTTTTGTCCAATGGAGTTCCACACAGACGATCGTAATTTTCTATCGTTTTATTTCCCATCGGATAAATTTAAAACATGTTCGTTTTTTTCTCACCGATGAAAAAAAAGACTGATGGGGCCCATACACAATCGGTTTGTCAGATGAGAAAAGTCCATCGGACTGTTTTCATTGGTAAAACCGATCGTGTGTACACGGCATAAGACTTTTGTCTGATGTACCTAGAATGTGTTTAGCTAATTCAAGCTAAATGCCCAGTTGGGCTCTAAAACATCAACTTTTCTCTTTGCACTGTGAACTACTGCATATGTTATAAGCAGCTCTGAAAGAGGAACTACACCCTACCTAGCCAAAGTTAAATTAAATATACCCAACACTTGAACCTGTAAAAAAAAAAAAAAAAAGCATACTTACTAGTTTATGAAGTCTAGCATTGTCTTCCTCATGGGTAAGATTCTCTACCCACTGCTCTGTTCCTGCGGTGCCATCTTGAAACGAGATGTGGTATATGCGCAGAAACACTGCAGTTCTCTGCCAGGTCTCCTAGACCTGACAGAAAACCCATGTCATAATTGCGCATGAGCAGGTTCTTGCAGACTGCTGGGAGGTGTGACACAGACATATCATGAGGGAAAGGTGACTACCACCGTGGAGATGAAGGAAATAAAGATTTTAATAATAAAAAAACTGGCATTTTGTTGAGAAATATCTGCAATAGGGTAATGGGAAAATGGAGGCACGAGATACAAAGTAGTTCAAATGGGTAAATGCTTGCTTGGTATGTGTGATGATTTTTTTATATATATATATATATATATATATATCTTCATTATTATTAATATCACTATTTTCTTAGTGCCTTATGGTGGCTGAATAGATTTCTCTTATTATGTACCCTTATGGTATACACACAGATCTTATGCTTTATGGTGATTGTGTCACAGGCTCCCCACCATCCTTTCATCCTTCATCTCTCACACACCACCTGCTGTTTGTCACACCTTCCTCTGACTTCTACTATACTCCTTTTCCCGTATCATTACTGTCAAATTGTCATTCATTGTAGTGCCTTACCCATAGGACTACCATCTCTTTTCCTTTATTATACCATCTATTTTATTTTCTCACTTTCTTCATACTCGCAATTTTACAGCTATGCTAATTTTATAGCTTTACTAACATCATGTATCGTATTCTCTTTATTTACTTTATCATCCATTTTGAATGTTACAGTTCCTCAGTACCCTGACTACTCTCTCACTCCTCCCCAACACTCTAATTATCAGCTCACTTTCATCACATCATCGTATCCAAATGCTCTAATTAGGTCCGGTGCTACTCTGTTTTCCTGCTTATTCAGTAAGGCAACCTTAAATGAAATGCCAAGTGCAGATCTCAGCTTGCTGAAGGCATAGCCATTAAGAGGCAATTTTTTGATTGGTTGTTGTGGATAACTGCACCCTTGTATGTCGCCTGTGTATATCTTCATGATGTTACATAAAGTCCCAGAATGCGATTCACATTAGGTAACAATTATTGCAAATTGTTAAATGAAGGAAATGAAATTGCAACCAATGTATGTATCTATTACAAAACAGGAAATTTAGACCATGGATGATGGATTTTTTTTTTTATAGTAGTAGATGTCCTGTTTAGTTAAGGGATATTTATTTTATCAGCATAAGAGTAAATTAAAGCATATCTAAGCCCCAAAACAAGCTAAAATAAAACAAGTTACTAGTCCCTAGATGTTATGGATATTAACATTTTCTGTTTTGCTGCTTTTTTATCTTTTATTTTCAACAGTAAGGATGAGCTTAGGTTTGGACTTAGTTCAAACCCCTATGGGAAGTCAGCTGTGAGTGCCAGGCCAATGAGTTGTGACTCGGACATCTCCCCCCTCCACCCTCTCACAGCTACTCGTGACATCATTCATTTAATATAGCTACATTGCCATATTGGGTCAATGGCAATGATGTCAATGAGTATCTCCGCCTCTTTGTGAGATGGCGGTTATAACACCTCTTCACCGCCTGATTTTACTCTATAATGCCCAATCGCGCGCATTGCACACGGTTGCGAAATGGCCCTGATAAACCTAATGGGAGAGTTTGACAGGCAGCACCGCCTGTCAAACTCTATACCCTGAGCGAAAAATGCCTGGGCCGCTATGTTTTGCTTCATGGCCACGGCATCTGTACAGCTGTATTGAGACAGATAAGGTAGGCGGCCGGTAAAACTGTGGCTCAGCTGCCCATTTTTTCCATCCCTCCTATCTGAAACAGCACTTAGGGCAGCTCCTGTATCTTGGAAGGAGCAAGCATGGAAAGCAGCATTGTCTGGAGAGAGTGATGTTAGATGGACTAGTAGATTTAGATGACCAATTGCCATTACATAACAGATTGAAGCCTAACTCCAGCTAACACTTTATCAGTATCAGTAGTAACAGCAACAGTTTTTTTTGGGATAAAGGTTTTACATACTATACATGAATAAAAGCTGATCATTGTAAGCCCCCTGTTAGTGTTAAATGGTTTGTCTGAATACTCTAACTGCTAGTTTTACTGGACAGCTTGGTCTTTTGAAGTAGGACTAAACACACCAATTTTTCCAAATAGTTATATTAAAGGCATACCATGAAACTTTCACAGTTCTCAACCAAACTGTCTATTTATCAAATGGCTGGTGTCATAACTAATTGCTTGTGAAGCACCCTGGCAACTGCAGATCCAAAATAGGCTAATGCCGTGTACACACGATCGATTTTCTCGACGGTGAAAACACCGTCGAGAAAATCAACGGGAAAAATGAGGAACGGCTTGGTCCCCTACACACGGCCGGGTTTCCTGACATTTTTTCTCTTGGTCGAGAAAAACGACCGTGTGTAGGCTCCCTGGTAGGGATGAGCTTCGTGTTCGAGTCGAACATACGTTCGACTCGAACATCGGCTGTTCGATGAAGATCGAACGATTTGGGCCGTTCGCGCCAAATTCGAGTGACGCGAACGGCCCACAATGCACTACGCCATCGCAGTGTCATCCAGGCGCTGTGTTTGGCCAAGCATGCACTGTGACCCCGCATGCTTGGCCAATCACAGCGCCGGCAGCGAGGAGAGCAATGATTGGCCACAGGCAGGATGCCTGTGGCCAATTATTGCTGAGGGGGTTTAGTACACGCCCCACACTATAAAAGGCCGCCAGCGCGGCGGCCTTGTGTAGTGTGTTCCGGAGTAGGGAAAGAGAAGCATAGGCAGGGACAGTGTCATTATTTTTCCTTTACATAATCCTGGATTCCTTGTGTTTAGGGACAGATAAGGATAGGTAGGGAGAGTGTCAGTGACAGTGTGCTATTCTGTGCTAATCCTTGTTTGTAGGGACAGAGAGGTACAGTGAGGGAAAGTGTCAGTGTGCTATTCTGTTCTAAACCAATCTTGCTGAACCATATTTTCAATCCTTGAGTTTAGGGACAGAGAGGTACAGTGAGGGAAAGTGTCAGTGTGCTATTTTGTGCTAAATCGTGTTTGTAGGGACAGAGAGGTACAGTGAGGGAAAGTGTCAGTGTGCTATTTTGTGCTAAATCTTGTTTGTAGGGACAGAGAGGTACAGTGAGGGAAAGTGTCAGTGTGCTATTCTGTTCTAAACCAATTTTGCTGTTCCATATTTTCAATCCTTGAGTTTAGGGACAGAGAAGGACACTCGTAGAAATTATCAGTGTGCTATTCTGTGCTAAATCTTGTTTGTAGGGAGGGACAGAGTAGGACAGTGAGGGAAAGTGTCAGTGTGCTATTCTGTTCTAAAACTATTTTGCTGAACCATATTTTCAATCCTTGAGTTGAGGGACAGAGAGGTACAGTGAGTGAAACTGACAGTGTGCTATTCTGTTCTAAACCAATTTTGCTGTTCCATATTTTCAATCCTTGAGTTGAGGGACAGAGAGGTACAGTGAGGGAAACTGACAGTGTGCTATTCTGTTCTAAACCAATTTTGCTGTTCCATATTTTCAATCCTTGAGTTGAGGGACAGAGAGGTACAGTGAGTGAAACTGACAGTGTGCTATTCTGTTCTAAACCAATTCTGCTGTTCCATATTTTCAATCCTTGAGTTGAGGGACAGAGAGGTACAGTGAGTGAAACTGACAGTGTGCTATTCTGTTCTAAACCAAATTTGCTGTTCCATATTTTCAATCCTTGAGTTGAGGGACAGAGAGGTACAGTGAGGGAAAGTGTCAGTGTGCTATTCTGTTCTAAAACTATTTTGCTGAACCATATTTTCAATCCTTGAGTTGAGGGACAGAGAGGTACAGTGAGTGAAACTGACAGTGTGCTATTCTTTTCTAAACCAATTTTGCTGTTCCATATTTTCAATACTTGAGTTGAGGGACAGAGAGGTACAGTGAGTGAAACTGACAGTGTGCTATTCTGTTCTAAACCAAATTTGCTGTTCCATATTTTCAATCCTTGAGTTGAGGGACAGAGAGGTACAGTGAGGGAAAGTGTCAGTGTGCTATTCTGTTCTTAAACTATTTTGCTGAACCATATTTTCAATCCTTGAGTTGAGGGACAGAGAGGTACAGTGAGTGAAACTGACAGTGTGCTATTCTGTTCTAAACCAATTTTGCTGTTCCATATTTTCAATCCTTGAGTTGAGGGACAGAGAGGTACAGTGAGTGAAACTGACAGTGTGCTATTCTGTTCTAAACCAAATTTGCTGTTCCATATTTTCAATCCTTGAGTTGAGGGACAGAGAGGTACAGTGAGTGAAACTGACAGTGTGCTATTCTGTTCTAAACCAATTTTGCTGTTCCATATTTTCAATCCTTGAGTTGAGGGACAGAGAGGTACAGTGAGTGAAGCTGACAGTGTGCTGTTCTGTTCTAAACCAAATTTGCTGTTCCATATTTTCAATCCTTGAGTTGAGGGACAGAGAGGTACAGTGAGTGAAACTGACAGTGTGCTATTCTTTTCTAAACCAATTTTGCTGTTCCATATTTTCAATCCTTGAGTTGAGGGACAGAGAGGTACAGTGAGTGAAACTGACAGTGTGCTATTCTGTTCTAAACCAATTTTGCTGTTCCATATTATCAATCCTTGAGTTGAGGGACAGAGAGGTACAGTGAGTGAAACTGACAGTGTGCTATTCTGTTCTAAACCAAATTTGCTGTTCCATATTTTCAATCCTTGAGTTGAGGGACAGAGAGGTACAGTGAGGGAAAGTGTCAGTGTGCTATTCTGTTCTAAAACTATTTTGCTGTTCCATATTTTCAATCCTTGAGTTGAGGGACAGAGAGGTACAGTGAGTGAAACTGACAGTGTGCTATTCTGTTCTAAACCAATTTTGCTGTTCCATATTTTCAATCCTTGAGTTTAGGGACAGAGAAGGACACTCGTAGAAATTATCAGTGTGCTATTCTGTGCTGAATCTTGTTTGTAGGGAGGGACAGAGTAGGAAAGTGAGGGAAAGTGTCAGTGTGCTATTCTGTTCTAAAACTATTTTGCTGAACCATATTTTCAATCCTTGTGTTTAGGGACAGAGAAGGATAGGCAGGGGACAGTGTCAGTGTCATTGTTGCTAAGCCTCCTGCACAGTATACACCTGAAGGTAGCCCTTATTGCTGTTTTTCCCATCTCCCTGCAGGCCATCCATTAAAATGTCTGGAAGGCAACCAAGGAGAGGCAGACAGTCAGGAGGCAAAAAAAGAGGGCAAGCAGGCTCTGTGTCTGGGGGCAACAGTGCTGGTCGTGTACGCGGTGCATTGTCATCAGCACATGGCCATGGGACACGCTTGTCCTTGTTTTCGGCAGCTGGACATGTTGAGCCACATCATGCCGAAGACTTGGTAGAGTGGATGACCAAGCCCACCTCATCCTCCTCATCCTCTCTCACCCAGGCTCAGGGTACTGGCAAAGCAGCTGCCAAAGCGTCCTCTTCTCTGGTATCATTATCTTCATTAGTCAATCCTTCCCTAGACCCACCATGCCCTCCTCCTGAGGAGTCCCCCGAACTGTTTGAGCACAGTGTTGGGTACATGCTCCAGGAGGATGCCCAGCGTTTGGAAGGATCTGATGATGATACCCAGCTAGAGGAAGGCAGCAGCGTGAGAGCAGAGAGAGGGGATGCTCAAGAAGGACACCAATCTGGCAGTCATGCTCCAGCAGCTGCAGCATATTGCCAGATTGGCTCCAGTGATGAGGAGGGAGGGGATGATGAGGTCACTGACTCCACGTGGAGGCACATCTCCAACGACGCAGGACCTTGAGTGGCCAGCGTATGGGCAGCACACCGACGGAATCACACCGCAGAGCTCCGCCTGTGCAGGGCGCTGCCTCTGCCCGTCATGCAAAAAGTTGTTTGGTGTGGGCCTTTTTTGAGGCGAGTGCATCAGATCGCACAGCTGCTGTTTGCAACATATGTCTCAAGCGTATATCGCGTGGCCAAAACATCAGCCGCTTGGGCACCACATGCTTGATCAGACATATGTTGACCTGCCATGCAGCTCGTTGGCAAGCCTACCTTAAAGACCCACACCAAAGAACAAAGCTGACCTCTTCTTGCACCGCATCAGCTGGGATCTCCAACCCCACTATACCTTCACTCCTCTCTGAAACCTGCTCTGAGAGGAATGAAGGTGTAGAATTAGGTGTGTCACAGGCAAGTACTTGCGGGCACTCTGCTAGCAGTACACCAACGTCCGATTCTAGCAGGCAAATTTCCCTGCCCCAGCTGCTGGACCGTCGAAAGAAGTTCACTCCCAGCCATCCACATGCCCAGCGGTTGAATGCTAGCTTGGCTAAATTGCTAGCGCTTCAACTGCTGCCTTTTCAGTTGATAGACTCGGCCCCCTTCCGTGAGTTTGTGCAATGTGCGGTTCCTCAGTGGCAGGTTCCCAAACGACACTTTTTCGCACGGAAGGCTATTCCGGCTCTCTACAGGCATGTGGAAGGCAATGTCTTGGCCTCGCTGGACAGGGCGGTCAGCGGTAAGGTGCATATTACCGCTGACTCATGGTCCAGCAGGCATGGACAGGGACGTTACCTTTCTTTCACGGCCCATTGGGTCACTCTTTTGGCAGCTGGGAAGGATGCAGGACAAGGTGCAGTAGTGTTGGAGGTTGTTCCACCGCCACGCCTCCAAAATGCTACTACTGGTTGTGACACACCTCTCTCCTCCACCCCCTCCTCTTCTTCTTCCTCCATGGCCTCTTCCTGTGGTTTGTCCTCGGAACCAGCGGTGCTCCGTAGGCGTTCAAGGGGCTACGCAAGTACGCAGGCAAAAAGATGCCATGCCGTGCTTGCGCTGGTGTGTTTGGGGGACAGGAGCCACACTGGGGCAGAGGTCCTGTCTGCTCTGCAGGGGCAGGCCGAGAGGTGGTTGACGCCATGCCATGCCAGCTTAAGCCAGGAATGGTGGTTTGCGACAATGGCACCAACCTCCTCTCCGCCCTCCGACAGGGACAACTGACCCATGTGCCCTGTATGGCTCACGTCCTTAACCTGGTGGTGCAGCGGTTCTTGGGCAGGTACCCGGGCTTACAGGATGTCCTGAGGCAGGCCAGGAAAGTCTGTGTGCATTTCCGCAGATCTTATAATGCCAGTGCTCGCCTGGCTGAGCTTCAAAAGGAGTTGAACCTGCCCAAGAACCGCCTTATATGTGACATGCCCACCAGGTGGAACTCAACGTTGGCCATGCTGCAGCGGCTGCACACGCAGCAGAGGGCCATCAATGAGTACCTGTGCGACTACGGCACCAGGACAGGGTCAGGGGAGCTCGGGTTTTTTTCACCACGCCAGTGGGGCATGATCAGGGATGCATGCACTGTCCTGGCACCATTTGAGGAGGCCACGAGGATGGTGAGCAGTGACAGTGCATGCATCAGTGACACTGTACCTCTTGTCCACCTGTTGGAGCACACGCTGCATGGAATAATGGACAGGGCACTTGAGGCAGAACAGAGGCAGGAAGAGGAGGACTTCCTTGCCTTTCAAGGCCCCCTTTACCCAGACAGTGTTCCTTCTGTCCCACCCATCGCACAGGAAGAGGAGGAGGAGGAGGAGGATTGTGTCAGCATGGAGGTGGAGGCTGGCACTCAGCATCATCAGCAGCAGTCTTTTAGGGATGATTTACAGTCCCAAGAAACCAGTGGACTTGTACGTGGCTGGGAGGAGGTGGCTGCGGATCATGTCGTCCTTAGTGACCCAGAGGACTCCGGACTGAATGCCTCAGCTAACCTACGCTGCATGGCCTCCCTGATCCTGCAAAGTCTGCGGAAGGATCCTCGTATTCTTCGGATCAAGGAGAGGGACCATTACTGGCTGGCCACTATCCTTGATCCACGGTACAAGGGTAAGGTTGCGGACCTTATGTTACCGTCGCAGAGGGAGCAGAGGATGAGACAACTCTGGGAGGCCTTGCAGAAAGGTCTGTGCAACGCGTTCCCAGAGACTGGGAGGTTACAAACTCCTGGTCCTGGACAACGAGTTGCTGAGGCTTCGGGCAGTCAAAGAAGGAGCGGTGGGGAAGGTGGCCGTCTGACCGATGCGTTCAGACAATTCTTTAGTCCGCAGCCCCAAAGTATGATCTGTTCCAGCAACCATCGCCAGCGTCTGATATACATGGTGCAGGAATACCTAGGGGCAAGGTCAGACTTGGACACCTTCCCCACTGAAAATCCTCTGGCTTACTGGGTCTTGAGGATGGATCACTGGCCAGAGCTTGCACAGTATGCAATTGAGCTACTGGCCTGTCCTGCATCCAGCGTTCTTTCAGAACGCACATTCAGTGCTGCTGGAGGATTTGTCACGGATCACAGGGTGCGCCTGTCCACCGACTCGGTTGATTGACTGACTTTCATCAAGATGAACCAGTCTTGGATCACCACCAGCTACCACACACCTGATGCTGATATAACAGACTAATTGATTTTAAAATGTCACATCCCTTCAAGACTGATGCTGATGCTGAGTGCCTGTGCTGTTATGTTGACTGGCTATCCTCCTCCTCCTCCTCAATGATCCGATTAATGATGATAGCTTGGAAGATCATTTTGGTTTATGGGTGCCGCCACCAGTGGCTAAGGCCCAATTTTTCAGCCCCTGTTTAACAGGGGCGTGTAATTACAATTTTTGATGCAATACTTTGCAACAGGGCTCATTGCTGTGCTCCAAGTACAGTATCTGTGAGGGGTTGCAGTGTTGTGCCACCAGTGCCTAAGGCCCAATTTTTCAGCCCCTGTTCAACAGGGGCATGCAATTATAATTATTGATCTAATAATTCACAGCAGGGCCCATTGCTGCGCCCACCAAGAGTAACTGTCAGGCCTTACAGTGTTGTGTCAACACCACCACCACCACCACCACCACCAAAGGCCCAATTTTTCAGCCCCTGTTCAACAGGGGCATGCAATTATAATTATTGATCTAATAATTCACAGCAGGGCCCATTGCTGCGCCCACCAAGAGTAACTGTCAGGCCTTACAGTGTTGTGGCACCAGCACCACCATCAAAGGCCCAATTTTTACTACCACTGTTCAACAATTATATGTTATTACAATTCCTGATATAATAGTTGACAGCAGGGCGTTCCAGCACCCACCAAGAGTAACTGTGAGTGCTTACAGTGTTGTGCCAACACCAACACCTAAGGGGCCAATTTCTGCAGAGTATATACGGCAGGTCCCTACTTTCAAACATCCAACTTACAAACGACTACTACTTGCAAACGGAAGAAGACAACAGGAAGTGAGAGGAAATCTACCCCTTGGAAGGAAAATTCTCTCCTGTAAGAATTAATATGGGAGAAAGGTGTCTCCTCTCTACTGATGCTTTATCACCAATCCTTGTTTCAATAAAAACACCACATTTCAAAAACAGTTGTCATTGGGACGCAAAGTGAGGTGAAATGTTCTGAACAGGGGCACAGACAGCAAAAAAAAATGTGACAGGGGTGATAACCGTTCCCTATGTTTTACAAAAAACTAAAAAAAAGGAATTTGCCATGGAGCTCCACTTAAACAATGCAGCTGTTCAAAATTATAAACAGATTCTACATAAGAACAAACCTACAGTCCCTGTCTTGTATGCACCGCCTGTATACGGCTGTTCAGAGTATATAGGTCCTTTTTTATTTTGTGTGCGGGGTTCCCCTTAATATCCATACAAGACCCAAAGGGGCTGGTAATGGGCTGGGGTAGGGGGGGGGGGGGTTGATGGGGTAGCTATGCCATTTTTCCTAAAGATTTTCATCCATATTACCGGGACCACACATTGCATTAAAGCCGCAAGCAGTTTTAAATGACTTTTTTCCCTTTAGAAATGTTATTTTGTGCAGGGACAGTTCTAAACACGGGAAACACGTGGCACTTCACAGGCATACTTTAGACACCCCCCAGGTACAATATTTAAAGGAATATTTGACTTTTTTTTTTTCACTTTATGCATCATTAAAATGACTGCTCCCGGAAAACGTCCGTTTTTAAAACTTCTTTTTGCATTGATACATGTCCCCTGGTGCAGAAGCCAGGTTCCCAAACTCTGTTTCGGACAATAAAATGGATAATAGTCGTTATAATTAGCACTTTAGAATCCGAACGTTCGCATCCATTGTATTTAATAGGGTTCTAATGTTCGTGCGAACTTTCGGTCCGTTTGCGGGTTCTGGTGCGAACCGAACCCGGGGGAGTTCGGCTCATCACTACTCCCTGGCAGTGTTTCCCTATGGGAAAACTGCCGCAGAAAAAAATGGCGTGAATCACGACGAGAAAAATTAAAGCATGTTCTCATTTTTCTCGTCGTGATTCTTGCCGTTTTTCTCATCGGAAAAAATGCAGGAAAGCCCACACACGGTCGTTTTTCTCGTCAAAGAGAAAAAATGACATTTTTACAGACGAGAAAAATGGTCGTGTGTACGCGGCATAAGAAGGAAAAGTCCCTTTGGCTGTAAAGTACACAAGGGTTTAGTTCTACTTTAAATTCAAGGCATGCCTTGAGTAATATCAATTCTAGTTATTTGTGTGCTTATGTCAGCTCTCAACTGAACTGTCAAGTCAGCAAATGGCTGGTGTCATATCTGATCACATGTGCAGCACCATGACAATGCAGATCGTACAGAGGCCAAGATGGCAGCTTTCTTGACTGTAAAAGATAGGACGATGCTGAAAAATAAAAGACTTATGCCCCGTACACACGGGCGGGATTTCTGACGGGAAAAAGTCAGTCGGGAATCCCGACGGGAAAAAAGAGAACCAGCTCTCTATCTTTTGCCGTTTTCCTGTTGGAAAAAGTCCAATGGAGCATACACATGGCCGGGATTCCCGACCAAAAGCTCTCATCGGACTTTTTCCCACAGGAAAACCGATCGTGTGTATGGGGCATGACTGTTGAGATCGCTAGGTAAAAATAAAGAGAAAAAAAGCCTAAAAAAAGAAACGAATGCAGTCACCACATTTAAGGATTGGTATCCTGTGATATATTACATTTTTGCTTTTGGGTTTAGGTACACTTTAAGTCAGTAAGCAGTCCATTGGGGGAACAGCCAATCTTTTTACAAATACATGTAGCCAATGTCACTAAGGGACATTATAATATTGTTTATTATTGCCACAGTAAACATTGGTTCCACCACTTTAATGCATCTGTTTAATCTCCACATTACATCTTCACCTGTCACTCTGAGCAATGACACTGCTACCTTTGCACTTCATGCACGTAGCCACCCTGGCGGTATGATTATGTCCGATTTTTGCGCCTGAAAGCGGTACAATTGTTTTGCATAGAAATTTTGCGTTTTATATTGTAGGCCTGTAATTTTTAGTAATAACTTACTTAAATCTGTCCAAACCAGAGTTTAGTAGATATCCCAGGTATGATAAAGTTTGAAACACGAAATCATAAATTATAATAAAATAAATAACTATAAATAATTATAAAAAATAATAATATAATAATAATTATAACAAAATAAATTTCCCCACGATTCATTATCGCTCAATTCTGCAAGTGTTCTAATTTACTATCGCTGTTTTCTAGCTGGTCCAAAACCGCTTTTGACTTAAAGGGACACTTTTTGGTTGCCATGGACAATCTCAAGTTTCCAGGCAGAAAGAACAATATATAATATAAAACTGCAGGCAGGGTGTTGGAAAAAGCACTAGGGAGGTGAAATGATTTCATCCAGTAATGTAATCTATAAGATTACAGTGTACTGTATGTGTTATGAATTTTGTACTTTTCGAATTTGCCGCCAGGCTCTGCCCCCATGCGTTGCGACGCTTGCAGGGAGGACACAGCCCGCAGACACAGCGGGGGGACATCACAGGATTCTTGGGACAAGGTAAGTAACCTGCACAAGGATCCTGAGATGCAATCCCGAGAGTGGCTCGGGGTTACCCCTAATGGTACTGAAATTTAACTCCAAGCCACATTTGGGAATACCACCAGGGAGGTTAAGGTAGGGTGACCAGACATCCCCGGTTTCCGGGGACAGTCCCTGGATTGAGGACACTGTCCCCGGACCAAGTCTGTCCCCAGTTTTGTCCCCGGATTGGATTTGAACAGGGGCTGGGGAAATTTCAAAGACAGTCAGTACAGAATAAAAAAAAAAAATCTGAATTACACACCCCCCGCTCCACCACACATACTAGCTTAGGGGGGTGTATTTGTTCCATTATCTGTGCCCCTTTCTGATGATCATGTGCGGAGGGACCATTTCTTCAGTTTCAGACGCATGCCCATTCAGCTCCACTCGCATGTTCTTCTGCCTTGGGTCAAGTCCCGGCCAGCCGCCTGCCTGTTTATCTCCTTGCCTTCCCTGGTAGAGTGATCTTCCTCCGCTCCCCACCCAGTAGTAGCCGGGGCCCAGAGAGTGAGACTTGAGAGGCTGTGATGCAGGTGGCGGTGGCAACAGGCAAAGAGAGGCAGCTGAGCTCAGCTGATGGTGTCCAGCAGCAGGTACAGGGGGGAAGCGGATCCAATCCTGGGGCTGCCAGTGCCTTCAACACAGGTGTGCTTTGGGGGTGTCTGTGAATAGACTACATTGCACTTTGTCTGTCTTTCTGGCCTAATGGATGGTATCAGCCTATGTAAACAAGGCAGATCGCCGTTCTGTCAGTATGGAAGACATTGATCTTGTGTTCCTGCAAAGCAGGTACAGGGATCTATGCCTTCCCTTAGTAAAAGCACCTCCCCCATAGTAAGGAAACACTTGTTAGGCACACATTTAACCCTTTGATTGCCCTAGATGTTATACCCTTCCCAGCTGGTGTCATTAGTACAGTGACAGTGCATATGTTTAGCACTGATCACTGTATTAGTGTCACTGGTTCCCACAAAGTGTCACTTAGTGTCCGATTTGTCCGCCGCAATATCGCAGTCCAGCTATGGGTCACTGATTGCCGCCATTACTAGTAAAAAAAAAAATGTCCCCGTTTTTTATTTTAAAAATCTGGTCACCTTAGGTTAAGGCCCCTTTCACACAGGGCGGAATCCATCCAAGCGGATCCGCCTGCTCAGTGGTGGATCTCTCCGCTGATCCCCGCTGAGCAAGCGGATGACAGGTCCTTGTCTGTTCTGCTATGCAGAGCAGGCACAGACACAGCCTGCTGTTCTCCATGGGGCGGTCGGATGGAAACGGACTACATGTCTGTTTCCATCCGATCCACCTGACAGATGGCGAATGTATACCCATACATCTGTTTTTATGGGATCGGATGCTGGCAGGTGACAGCAGGCAGATGTCCACTGACATCAGGTGCCCCACAGAGAACAATGGATGGTCCGATCGGGTCCGCCTGAAAAATTAACAAGCAGACCCAATCGGACCGCTGGTGTAAAAGGGGCCTAACAATTAATGCACCTGCAATGTTTTGCAGTGTGCAGCAATAGGAAAAAAAGGGCCTTGTCCATTTTTTGTGGCTTAGGATACTCCATGAATCCATTTAAAATGAATAGACTGCCTTAATGAAGTGCACCATAATGCGCGATAACAAGATGCATTTACTGACATGCACACAGCACATAGTCTAAATGCTCTTATGATTAGGAGGCAATTATATGGTTAAGATTAAAAGCTTTAATCAGGTTTTCTATCATTTAGATACATTCTTTACTTTGGACATTCAATATAGGGAGAACATGGCTTTGCAAGAGCACACTGGGTTTTACTAAAGAGAATATATCTGAAATGCAATACATAGCTGTAAAGACTCATGCCGCGTACACATGACCGTTTTCATGATGAGAAAAATGCAATTTTTTAAATTGGTCATTAAAAACGATCGTGTGTGGGCTCCAGAGCATTTTTCTCGATGAGAAAAATGGGCATTAAAAATTTAGAACATGCTCTATTTTTTCTCGTCGTTTTCCACGTCGTCGTTTTTTTCGTCGTGAAAAACGTCCGTGTTTACGCTTTAATGACGGGAAAAAAACGCGCATGCTCAGAAGCAAGTTATGAGACGGGAGCGCTCGTTCTGGTAAAACGAGTGTTCGTAATGGAGATAGCACATTCGTCATGCTGTAACGGACTGAAAAGCACAGAGACTGAAAAGCACGAATCAGCTAACACCAAACTTTTACTAACACGCGGTAACACGAAATCAGCAAAAGCAGCCCAAAGGGTGGCGCCATCCGAATGGAACTTCCCCTTTATAGTGCCGTCGTACGTGTTGTACGTCACCGCGCTTTGCTCGAGCATTTTTTTCACGATAGTGTGTATGCAAGGCAGGCTTGAGAAGAATCACGTCGAGAAAAACTTAGTTTTTTTCGAGAAAAACTTAGTTTTTTTCCATGACATTAAAAAAGGTCGTGTGTATGCGGCATAAGAGCAGAGATATGAGAAATGAGCAAGCTTTGTGTGTAATTTGAACTTTACCTTTTCAACTTAATAAGTAGTTGGTTATTTATTTTAAAGCAAGCCTGGCAAACGTAAACCTTAACTTCTTATCAATAAATCACTTCAAAAGGCAAGTTCTCTTGATTTCTTGCAACAGTTAAAGGGTTATTTCACCTTTGCAAAATAAAAATGCCAATGCACTTTAGGGCCACCACCAGTAGATAAAAACAAACTATGCTACTATAAGCAATATTGAATAATGTAACTGCTATTGCTGTTGGCCATATACACACCTCCAGGAGTCTGTCTGAAAAATTCCCATAGCTGGTACAGTCCCATCCTGTCCTGTTGCTAGAACATTGCTATGATATTTCAGCCAATGCTCCAGCCATTGATGCTCACCACCACCATAAAAAAAGCACACTCTCGCTTAGGTTCAAACACTGCACATTCACAGTAAGCTATCTACCCAGCTACAGTGACACTGAGCTCAGAGCTACTACGACAGATGGCAGAGAACGCAATGTAGGGCTTTGAAAATGAGGGAGAACAGGTTTTTGTGATGGTGGAAACGAGCATGAAAGGCTGGAGAGTCAGCTAAAGCATTGTAGCAGCATCTTAGCAACAGGGCATAACAAGGATACTTGGAGGGCCACTGGAGATGCTAAAACCACAGTAGTAGCCCACACTACATGAACTGGACACAGGGTTGCTCACTGAGCATCGTCGCCATTCAGAGAATGCATCATATATTTTTTTTTTATGAATACAAGGCATTATCCGATTGGGCAAGGGTAGATCATGACATCAAATCTATTCCCCCTCTATACCTCAATCAATTAGAAAACTATTTGTATTCATAGAAAAAATACAAGGCATCTTCTGAATGGCAACAATGCCGTGTGAGTGACTCCCTATGTTCTGTGTGCATAGGAGAAGCTGCTCAAGCAGTACCTGAGAGATTCTGGCTGGCGCTGTATGAAGCATGGACTACTACAGTGGCCCTCCAGGTATAAGATATGGGTAACTACATTGTGCCAAGCTGGACCGATATGTGAAAGAAATAAACTAAGCCATTTAACTTCTATTTTCCAGTCTAAATAATGTTTATTATTCATTGGTCTCAGTAAGAACCTAGCCAAGGAAAACACAGACGACTGTCTCCAGGTACACTGATGACCACACAAAGCTCTAATGAGCAGGGCCCTCTGATTCCTCTTGTACCAAATTGTAATGTAACTGTAATGTCTGCCTTTATTTTGTAAAGCGATGCGCAAACTGTTGGCGCTATATAAACTCTGTATAATAATAATAAGTACAAAAGTAGCAGCGCTTACAACATACCACTAACAATGGAAGGGCAGCCTTATATGCTTGCTAGGCTTTTCCCTCATCAGAACGTTTCCCCCTCTCATCATCTCCATAACAAATGGGGGGGGGGGATTGTTCTCTGGAAAGAGAAGAAGAAAAGACTGGATAATACTGCTTGAGAAAACAATAAAGAGTGCACAGGATATTACACTGTATTTCTGGTGGGATCAATGGGGTCGTTTTTGCAGTAATGGAACAGAGATGCAGATTTCCCATCTATTACTTTTCCGTGGACAACCCAAAATTTGGGATTTTCTTTTAGTTTCAATGATAATGGTAAATAGGACAAATAGAGAGGGTGAATCCCCTTAACGGGGGTATAGACATCAATAAAAACTGACAGGGATTCTAATCCCTCCCCACTCTATCCAAAACTAATAGAAAAGTTTTGCCTTTAGTTATACTTTAAGGTGAAAAACGTTTTAGCTTTGGAACCACTTTAACACAAGCAGGTCTGCCAGTATTAGCTTGCCCCAGGACACAAAGATATATACTCTGACTGTAGAACACCATAAGCAGACCCCAGCTAAAGTAAAAACCTTGATGTACCAGTTGACCAGGCACTCTGCAGACACAGTATAGACAGGACAGGTTGCAGAAAGATGACATTTCAGGGCTTGTAGCAAAGGTCAGGCCAGGTGGAAAACAGCAGGTGGAAAGCTGGCCATACATTATACAATTTTCTTATTAAATTTTCTTTATAATTACCTTCAACTATGTAGTGCGAGGTTCTGCCTGATTGCATATAAATTTTAAGTGTTTAGGTCTGACCTCATATTATATGGTTTTGGTAAATCTAAAAGAAAATTGTATAATGTCCAGTCAGCCTAATTCATGAACATAGCAGAGGTCAGGGAAGGACAGACAGTAGGCATAATCTAAGGAGTAGACAGAAGTCTAGTGAAGCGATGAGGTTTAAATATTGCTCCTCCTGCTCTGGGAGCCAATCTGAGAGCCGGGGGTGTGTGCTGCGACACATGGTCCGGCATCTGACAAGGGAGCCAGGTGAAGTATAGGGCGACACCAACTAGGCACCGGGGAGAAGGGCAGCAGAGGAGCTGTAAGAAGAGAGTGGGGGCCGCTGGCAGACAGGTAAGTGTGCAAGCTGCTTTACAGTCTACATAGACCATCACCAGCCTGCTAAACAAAAATCGCACCGGTCCCAATTTATAACTTTAAAGCAAGGTGCACATGGAAGGGTAAACAAAACAACATGTATTACCAAGAACACTTACCAGATAGCCAGCAAAAAAAGCACAAATTACACTGTCAAAGAATTTCATAACATTTAAAGTGATACTAAAGTATTTTTTTTTTTTTTTTTTTTAAATAACAATCATGCAGTGGTTTTGCACAGAGCAGCCCAGATCCCCCTCTTCTCGGGTCCTTCTTCGGAGCTCCTGGCTCCTCCTTCCTGTTGAGTGCCCCCACAGCAAGCATCTTGCTATGGGGGCACCTGAGCCGAGCCACAGCTTCTTGTGTCCATTCAGACACAGAATCGTGGTCCCGCCAAGGCCTGGCCCCGCCGTCTTTCTCTCCTCATTGGCTGACTTTGATTGACCCTTTGATTGACAGTAGCGAGAGCCAATAGCGCCTTGCTGCTGTCTCAGCCAATGAGGAGGGGAGTCCTGGACAGCCGAGACACTCCTGCAACATTGCTGGATCTAGCTGGACCTCAGGTAAGTATTAGGGGGGCTGTTGCACACAGAAGGCTTTTTATTTAATTGCATAGAATGAACTAAGATGAAAAACCTTATGCCTTTACAACCACTTTAACACATACAATAAGTGGGGAAGCCACAGTGCCTCATCAAGGCTCCTCTGTAGAGCTTGACCCCTAATTCTATAGAAGTCTCCATGTTGTAGCATATATAGGAATAGATACATTGAAGACAGTTATGTCTAAAGGGAGCCCATTCCTTCTTAAAGCACAATGCCAGCTGAAAACATCCAATGTGTCTGGAAAAACAGCAAGCTAAACAAAAATGAAAACTACCCCAATTTATAACTAGCTTTTAGAGTAAGGTGCATCACCAGCTTGAGCAAACTCGGACATTCTGGCAAATGCCAGACCTGAGTATTACCAGTTTGGAAGCAGGAAGGTGGGTGGTGCTCAATCAGAGCAGAGATGTAAAGAAGTAGTGCACCTACCTGAGCCTGAGCAGACTTGGAAATTCTGACAAATGCCAGGCCTGAGTATTACAAGTCTGAAAGCAAGAAGGTGTCTGGTACATAATCAGAACAGAACGATAATGAAACGGTGCACCTACCCGTACTGTAGTCATCAAGGAGAGAACTGACCAGTGGTGGAAAAAGGGGGTAGCTGGGGTTAAATGGCTCAGCAGCGAACATGACAGGTGGCAAGGGGCTGGGCAGGGGTAAACTATATTTAAATGTTTTATGTCCCATTAGTCTCAGATTAAAAATTGGTCCATGGCAGGCCACTTTAAATTTTGTATAGATATAGTCGATAAATGTCCAATTTAAATTTTGGCAGGCTTGAGGAAACTCTGTCCTTTACTTAGTAGATTTGTTTGGATTCTATTAAGTTGAGCTTGTTGCACTCTATAGCAAACTAAAATCAAAATCTTCTTTTGGAGCCTTAAGCAAATGAGGTTACACAAGGGGTTATGCAGTACTAGCAAATATTAATCAACTGCCAGTCTGCCTCCCTCACATGTGTATGCTCTGTCTTGATTACACTGAGATTATTAAAATGTCTAGTAATTGAAATGGTGACACTTCTGCAAAATGAGTAATATGTGTATTTTATTCATACACTCTGAAAATGAGTAGGAATTAGGACACAGCAGGAATTGGACTGGGAACATTCTATCTTTGAACAATTTAAGAGGTTAAGTTTACCCAATTTTAAAGTTATCATCTATGCCATGAAGTTAATAATTGTCTACACATCGTTTATTGGAGATGACATTTACAATACGAAAGGTTTTATTCACAAGTGCAGCTTGGTGGTGGTAAAACCAGGCAGTTGAGCCATGGTTTTACTATCCCCAAACTGCCTGCCTCAACCAGGGCATGCAGCAAATTTAACAGCATGTCACATGTCGGGGGACGTTACCACTGCCGAGCGCAACCAATGCAAGTCTATGGGCCCACATCTGCAAAACATGTGTTTGCGGCTTAGTGATGCAGCATTTACAAGCAATGCTGGATCTCTAAGGGGGCAGAATGTGAAAGGCCCCAGACTTCCTTTGTAAAAAAAATGAAACTTATTTTCCCGGAAGATTTCAGTAGTGTGTTCGTTGAGGAAATTGTCCAGTTTTCAGCCTTTGCCAAGCTCCGGTCATCTCAACAGGCAGTTTTACTAAATGATGAAGAGCTTGGTGATACCTCTCCAGATGTTAATGTACTTCTTAGAATATGTTTGAGGATGATGGTCACTAGTTGTTTCGGGAGAAAGGTCATTCAGCAAATTGGCACTGATAAAGAATTATCTGAAAATCACGATGACCCGTGAAAGACTAAGCGCTCTGTGCTTTCTGGCTATTGAGAGCAGTGTCTTCAAGATGATACAGTTTGATGAGTTAGTTACAGATTGTGCAGATGCTAGGTGCAGGAATAGACTTTTTTGTTAATATTGTAGTGTGATGCATACCTGTGATGTATGACTTGCCAGTTCCAATTACCAGTGTAATGTGTATTCTTCCAATCAATATAAAATGAGACAAGTGTCTTCTTCGGAACCTAACATATTTTTTTTTTAGAATGAATGTGATTTATTATAATTAATTTCAGTTCACTTTTTTATTTGTCTTATAATTAAATTTCTGTGTTGAGGGTCCCCCGAACTCTAAGTGCCCCAGGCCCTCCAAGGTCTAAATCTGGCACTGTTTACAGGGTTTAATCAGGCAGTGGGGAGGCCTCCTCATCACCTGTCAAATAACTTCTGAAGCGATCCACTGCACTGTAGATTGATTTTCAAAGTTGTGGCTAGGTCTAACGCACATGTGAATGAGCTCAAAGGAGTCAGAACTACTATATGTAACCTCCTACTAGAGCATCATAAATCCTACATTGTTGGGAGCAATATTGAGTCATAGTAGATTAAAGGTTATGTTAGGGGTTCAGATGTGTAATACTAGGGGCCATTGCTTGAATTCCACAGAGCCCGTGTTAGGTAGTCTTATAATTTAATTTCTGTGTTGAGGGGCCCCCGAACTCTAAGTTCCCCCGGGCCCCCCAAGGTCTAAATCTGGCACTGTTTACAGGGTTTAATCAGGCAGTGGGGAGGCCTCCTCATCACCTGTCAAATAACTTCTGAAGCGATCCACTGCACTGTAGATTGATTTTCAAAGGTGTGGCTAGGTCTAACGCACATGTGAATGAGCTCAAAGGAGTCAGAACTACTATATGTAACCTCCTACTAGAGCATCATAAATCCTACATTGTTGGGAGCAATATTGAGTCATAGTAGATTAAAGGTTATGTTAGGGGTTCAGATGTGTAATACTAGGGGCCATTGCTTGAATTCCACAGAGCCCGTGTTAGGTAGTCTTATAATTTAATTTCTGTGTTGAGGGGCCCCCGAACTCTAAGTTCCCCCGGGCCCCCCAAGGTCTAAATCTGGCACTGTTTACAGGGTTTAATCAGGCAGTGGGGAGGCCTCCTCATCACCTGTCAAATAACTTCTGAAGCGATCCACTGCACTGTAGATTGATTTTCAAAGGTGTGGCTAGGTCTAACGCACATGTGAATGAGCTCAAAGGAGTCAGAACTACTATATGTAACCTCCTACTAGAGCATCATAAATCCTACATTGTTGGGAGCAATATTGAGTCATAGTAGATTAAAGGTTATGTTAGGGGTTCAGATGTGTAATACTAGGGGCCATTGCTTGAATTCCACAGAGCCCGTGTTAGGTAGTCTTATAATTTAATTTCTGTGTTGAGGGGCCCCCGAACTCTAAGTTCCCCCGGGCCCCCCAAGGTCTAAATCTGGCACTGTTTACAGGGTTTAATCAGGCAGTGGGGAGGCCTCCTCATCACCTGTCAAATAACTTCTGACTTCCCATGGTAGGTAGTGAAGGAAACTCTCTAGCTTTTGATACAGGTACAGCAAAAACAGTCTGGCTTTTCCAAGGGAAAGAGTCTTCAATAAAGTGTACAGTATCCAAGCCAAAGACCAAAAATGTAATATATAGCAGTCTTTAGATGTGGTGGCTGTATTAATTTTCTCTCTGAAGGCTTTTTTTCCTATTATTTTTACCTGGTGTACATGTAACACACTTCCTGTCCTGGGGTTACAAACCTCACTCCTCATCTATGGAGGTGTAGTGTTGTCACTCTGAAACAGGAAGCATATTGAGATTACAGAACACCTCCTCCTCTCCTTTTCTTCATAACAGTACTTTGTAGTCTGCAGAGAGAGCTGAGAAAAATGCTATCTGATAAAAGGCAACATAGGCAGAGAGTACAGTAAAGCTAGCCATACAAGGATTGAAATTTGTCTGGTTCAGCAGGGACTGGACGAATTTCGGTCCATGTATGGGCAGGCTGATTTGATTGATTGATGAACTTGTGTACAACCAGCCTGTTGGAAATTTTTCTCTTAATTAGCGCCGCCAGCTATAGGCGGCGGTGCTGATCAGTGTAATCTGGCAGCAGGGAAGTCTCCCCTCTGTCAGAATACAATAGCGCAACGGGAGGGATTCTCTTATTCTTATCAAGTGTGTGGATGGTGAAATTGAGTGATTTTTTTTCCTTCCACCCTGATTGAACAAAAAAAAAAGATTCATGTATGGCCAGCTTAAGACACCAGCCTGCTGGATTTCTAGCAGGATCGACAGCTATCAAACAGAAAACAAAATGCTTTCACTGGTATGTTTAACTGATCACAAGGCAGTAGATAAGAGAAGTTCATGGTTTGGGTATATATACACTTTAAAGTAGATTCAGTTATATTACTAATTTATGTTGTAGCTTAAGTATTTTAGTTACTAGATCTTAGTCAAAATAAATATTTTAATTATTTATAATGGGCTGTACAAAATCTGTAATGGGATCCCAGATGTTTAGCACTCCAGCTGAGCACTTTTGCTTCAGACTAGAGCATGGTTAAAAGAACTCGCTAAATGCTGTTAGTGAGAGTTTCACTTATGATTCACCATTCACCTTTACCTTTTTTTTTTAACTAACATTACAGTATTTGAAACCTCAGATTCCTCCACCAGTTAGTCCCTGATACCATTATTAAGGACCAGTGGGCAGTCCTCCACGGAGAGTAGCGCTAATGGTATAACGCCAGAGCCACTTTTTGCATCATTATGCCGTGTACACACGATCGGACATTCCGACAACAAAACCGTGGACTTTTTTTCCGACGGATGTTGGCTCAAACTTGTCTTGCATACACACGGTCACACAAATGTTGCTCGGAAATTCCGAATGTCAAAAACGCGGTGACGTACAACACTACGACGAGCCGAGAAAAATTAAGTACAATGATTCCGAGCATGCGTCAAATTGATTCCGAGCATGCGTAGGATATTTGTGCATCGGAATCGGATACACACGATCGGAATTTCCGACCACAACTTTTGTTGGCGGAAAAATTGAGAACCAGCTCTCAATTTTTTGTTGTCGGAAATTCCGACAGCAAATGTCCGATGGAGCCTACACATGGTCGGAATATCCGACCAAAAGCTCACATCGAACATTTGTTGTCAGAAATTCCGATCCTGTGTACACAGCATTAGAGTGTGTCCTTGGTCTTCTAGGTTGCATGCATTATGGAGGACCAGTAGGCAGTCCTCCACAGAGAGTAGCGCTGATGGTATAACGTCAGTGCCACTTTTTGCATCAGTAGTGGAGCAGGTCTATGATGCCCTACACTCTTAATATGTCCTTGGTCTTCTAGGTTGCATGCATTGGGTGTCATTCAACTCACAAAACTGAGTCTCTCTCGGAGTGTCAGAGAGGAGGAAAGTATTGAAGCATGAGCTGCATTTTTTTAAGCTCCTAAGAGACGTTTTCATAAAAATAAATAAAAAAAAAGAATAGCATAGAGTAGGATTTTAAAACATACCTGAAGAGCATACAAATAAGAAATAAGCCACACTTGGTACCCAGAAAAATAATATAGTTCTCCGC
Organism: Rana muscosa; assembly: GCA_029206835.1. NCBI lineage: Eukaryota > Metazoa > Chordata > Amphibia > Anura > Ranidae > Rana > Rana muscosa. The sequence continues at coordinate 589,738,707 of CM055116.1, forward strand.
TGCCACAGTTAATTGTATGATAATCATGAGAGAAAAGGGTTCTCATCCACTGCCCATGATGCCCATACCTACCAAACACTCTCAGTTTCAAAAATATATCTGTTGTACATTTACAGCTAAGATCTTCAGAAAGGGCTGTATAACCCCATCCAGGCTCTGAGACTTTTTTCAAGTCTTCACAATTTTTTTATGAGCAGTGAATAAATATAGAGGCGTAAGTCTGTTTTTGGCAACTTGATGTTCGTTGATAATGATTTAGGAAGGTGAAAAATAATTTCTTGTGGTAAACTCTAACTGCTCCAATTAAGCAGGCCTATCATTAAAGTTCACATTTCACACAACTTAATAGGGTACGTGTCAGGTTTAAAAAGTCACACAATTATTTTGAGTTTAAATATGCCATAAACAGAAAATTGCTCTTCCCTGTCTATCAGTCTAGGCAACCTGGTCTCTAGCTATCATTCATTAGAGATTGCAGAGGGTCCATTGTATTCTGTCAGAAAACTCTCTATGAAAAATGTACATTCAAGATAAGGCTAAACAGAGCAAAGGGAAACATGACCTAATGTTCACCCCCATTTATATAGGTAATTACCAACTATACATGTAGCGACCTCACCCCTCTCACCCCCTTCTCATTCACGGCTTGTTTGACTTGTCTAGGGGTTAGTACTGGGGGGAGGGATGAGATACATCACAGCCCATGTCCTCCAATGTGTAGAGGTGAAGGCCAGAAATATCGGGCTTTGTGTGTATGTCCCAGAGTCAAATCGTTTACTGAATGACCCCCCTTTGCTTCCAGTAACTGAAGTTCCACACACTGAAAATGGTCCAACTCATATTTATTCTTCTCAATAAATAGTCATTCAGCACAGACAGGTTGGGACCCAACGAACAGTTCAGTATTTGTAGGGAGTAGGTCGAGGCACAATCCTTTTAGATAGAGCTAACCACTGTGGTGTCACCAATGGCAAATAGTCACTGCCACTGACTATATCGAACAGAACGTGGATTACCTTCGCTAACGTAGTCCCTATCAGGGGAAAGACATCCGTCCAAGACAGTTACCGGAGGCCTCTCCGTCACCAGCAAATGCTGCGCTGGACTCTCCGGAGAAGTTCCGCTCACTGGCCTCCTTGTCTCAGACACGGGCACCCAAGGAGTTAGGGCCCCCTCGGATTCCTCCACCCTCGCGGAACTCAGTCGAAGGTACTGAGCTCCAGGCTTCCGCCATAGTACCTCACCCCAGGCTAAAGGTGCCTGGGATGGACTCCATCTCCCGCTCCGGCCAGGTCAAGGGCACCTGGGCCCGGAACTCCGGAACGCCAGCACCCAGGCTAAGGGTGCCTGGGTGCGGCCGCGTCCTCAGGCTCCGAATTCTGAACCCCTTCCCGTGGTAAGGGCGTCCGCCCCTTTTATCTCCTCTCCCTTTGCGTCACAGCGGGTTCCCCGCTCCGCTGTACAAGCGCCAGGAAAGGACAAAAAAGGCACAGTCTTGTGGTGTGGGCTCAACCCCGTCCCAGGGCGACAGTGCCACCTGTAGGCCACAGGGAGCCTCACACCACCAGAGTCCTCCAGACCGTAAATAGTTCCCAATTCTCTAGTAATCAGGGTGCATTGGATCATACTACCACCCATGCACTTCCCCCTATATTTTAGACCCCCCGCTACATACATAAAAAACGTTTTTGAATATATAGTACAGGGCTCAATCCACTAAAGGAGATTGCATGCAATATTTAGATCATGTATCCAAATATCGCATGCAGTATTGAAAAGCTCAATTCACTATATGTTTTTGTGCTATTTAATCGCAAAAATAAGAAACGTTAAAGTAAATACTACATAAACCTAGGTAAAAGTCAATTCACTAAAAAAGAAAATGTAAACAAAAGCATTTGTTGAAAAAGTTGTGGTCTTGCCACACCCTATTTAACAAATACTGCTGGTTGTTAAAGTGGATGTAAACCCAATTTATTTATTTTTTTTTGCTGTCACAATGTAGAGTATAAGATTTCCTATCATTTGTGCCAGGTCTTGCCACAAATAGTTAATCCAGCTCTGAGCAATCCTCTTTTATTGTTCTTTTTTTTTTTTTTTTTTAAGGTGTTTATTTTCAAATTTTTAAAAGAAACAATACAAAATAAATCAAAAACAGTACAGTCTGACAATTGAGCTTGTAGACTGCAATAACAGAAGTACCCCAAAAAAACCCCATAAGAGCCAGTCACACACACATACATACAAAAACATTCAACCGTACAGCACCGACGACCCCATAACATCAGTTTTGCGCTAAAGGTCCGTAGACCACATAACCACCGTGACTCATACAGCGAGTGCCACCCAGATATAGGGTTTGTAATCCATAATAGACCCCCAACCAGAAAATAAAAAATAAAAATTACTGAGAGAGCTGTGAGGAGAGGACCTCCCCCCAGAAGTCCTTTGAGACATCCAGCTATGGCTGCCAGACCTTAGTAAACTTCTTAGGGCATTCCCTACTCTTGTAAATCAGTTTGAATCTGGGGAGGAGACCATGAACAATTCGAAAGACTACGTGAGCCGAAAGGGGGCCCGCATCCTTCCAGTGTAGCAAAATGGTTTTATGTGCATAAAATAACAGTAGACGTAGCAAAGTCCTGGCATGAGTAAGAGGCACATGGTCATTCAGCACCCCCAACAACCCAACCTCTGGCATGTGGGGTACAGGGGCGGATCCAGGGGGGGGGCAACAGGACAATTGCCCCCCCCGAGACCATCTGTCACACTCACTTGCTTGCTCTGTTTTTTTTTTTTGCGCCTGATCTCCCGGACTTTGGGGACCCGTTACCGACCGGCCATAGGTCTTCTGGACCCCAAACGTGGCACGCATGTAGCCCCATGTCTCCTCTACAAGTGTGCAAAGTTTGGTGTCTGGGGGACCTACGGCCGGGGAGCACTGTATTTTTAAAGCCGGGCACCCCTTCCATAGACTCCAATGTAAAACGTTAATTTCTCCGGTGACTTTGCGGACCCGGTACCGGCCGGTTGTAGGTCCCCTGGACCCCAAACTTGGCACACATGTATCCCCATATCTCCTCTACAAGTGTGCAATTGATGTCTAGAAGACCTACGGCCGGGGAGAACCGATTTTTCAAACCCGGGCACTCCTTCCATAGACTCCCATGTTAAACATCAGTCTAGTCATGGGCACAGTGAAGCATGGGCACAGTGAGGCAAAGTGAGGCATGCAGATGGACACCCTAGGCTTTTACTCGAGACAATACGTTTTCCCAGTTTTTTGGGGTAAAATTAGGTGCCTCGGCTTATATTCGGGTCGGCTTATACTCGAGTATATACAGTACTTGTTCTGCGGCTGCCGCTGCCTCTCTGAGTCTCTCTCTCAGTTTCTCACATCAGCCGATCAGCGGCGCCGAGAGAGAGACTCGTCTAATGTAGTTACGCGGTACACGATACCAGGAGCGGAGGAGGAGGTGGGTGGAGCCTCTTCCCTGCACTTGTTGCTAACGCCTGGGCCGCTTGGCGTCTAGCAATGAGTGACGTAAGTGAGTCACGTCGGGCCGCTCTGCGGGAAGGTGCGATAGCGTGCGGCTCCACAGACGGGTAAGAAAGCGGGCGGCTCCGCTTGCGGCGCAGTTTGTTGGTGAGCGGCGCGGTTTGTGGGCAGACCGTGCTGCTCAGTGTGTTGGCAGTGCAGGTGAGAGTGAGAGAGCAGGCTCAGTGTGGCAGCTGGCCAATCAGCTAGCCAGGAGTGGGGGAGCAGAGATCATCTCTCACCGCCCGTGCCTGCCCTGCATTCCTGCAGTGACTTCCGCCCTCACTGTGCAGGCAGCAGAGAGATTACATTATCTCTCTGCTGCCTGACTCTGGGAGTCTGGGACACAGCAAGAAACCACCAAAACTACACCTTAGCAGGCAAGTTAGTGACAATCCGCAAATTGTGGCAGGTGACGTGGCAAGTGACAATCTGCATCTGGTGGCAGGCAAGTGACAATCAGCATGGTGTGGCAGGTGACATGGCAAGTGACAATCCGCAAGGTGTGGCAGGCGACGTGGCAAGTGACAATCCGCAAGGTGTGGCTAGTGACAATCCGCAAGGTGTGGCAGGTGATGTGGCAAGTGACAATCCACAAGATGTGGCAGTTGACGTGGCAAGTGACAATCCGCAACGTGTGGCAAGTGACACGCTCAGGGCTCCCACTAATTGCAGGCCACGGTGGCAAGTGACACACTCGGGGCTCCCACTGATTCTGCATTGAACTATTTAATTTTATATTGCAATGTAATAATATAAATAATGGGCTTCAATTATCCTGACACCATAACAACCATGGTGCCGGGATGATTGAAGCGCCGACACCAGCCATTTCCCCGATAAATTTCCCACAAAAAAACATATTTTTTGGCAGTGCCCCTCCCGAAAAAAGACTCTGGATCCGCCCCTGGTGGGGTATCGTCAGGTGCAATTTGTCAGCAAAAAAGGCAAATAAATCCTTCCAGAAGGCAGAGAGTCCCAGACATGTCCAAAACATATGAAAGAAATCAGCAGCAACCGTGTTGCATCTAACACATGCAATATCATGACCCAGCCCCATCTTAACCAATCTAGCAGGCGTATAGTGTAAATGATGAATGAACTTAAACTGTAATAATAGGTCAGCAGTGCTAATAATATCCTGAAAGCATATCTCTGTTACCTCCTCCCAATCCTCTTCAGAAAGCTCAGGCATATACAATAGCCATCTGCAGTGAGAATTCTGAAAGGGATCCGCTCCCACCCCCTGGAGGCGGCCATAAAAGGACGTCACCAACTTGGCCATTTCTGGAAACGACAAGAGGTCTTCAATGGAAGATTCCGTGAGCTCTATGGTCAAGGATCCAAATTGTGTCCGCAGGGCATGCCTCAATAGGAGATATTTGAAGAAAAATTTGTTTTCGAGACCATAGTTAAGCCTGAGTGTCTCAAATGACATCAGATTATTACCCATAACTACGTGAGAGAGATGTGTGACCCCAAAACGGGCCCACCATACCGAATCCGGATGGCCAAAGAGCTCAGGAAGGTTTGGGTTCCGCCACAGAGGAGTCTGCGGTGAAACCCCAGGTGAGGATGGAGACAGCGTTTTCCCCCCCTCTCTCCATGCCATAAAACCCACCTCCACAGGGGAGAGTCTAGAGCCCCCAACCTTCTTAGATCTATGTAATTCATCCCACAGTGAAGTAGGAGATTCGAATAAGGAGAGCAGGAAAGCAGTGGCGGGAGTCTGGGGGTCAGAGTGCATCCAGTCATGGACAAAGGTGAGCTGGGAGACGAGAAAATAGTGCCGCAGGTTCGGGCAAGCCAGTCCACCCACAGCCTTGGCTGCTTAGAGGGAGGACCTGGCTATACGGGGCTGGCAACCGTTCCAAACAAAACCAAAGAGGGCGGAGTCAAGTTTTGCAAAAAAGTTTTGGAGAGAAAAACTAGGAAAGCTCGTAAACAATAAAGTAATTTGGGCAAAAAAATATTTTTAAAGATATTTATGCGACCAATTAAAATAAGGGGCAATGATGACCAGGTCTCTTTTATTGTTCAGTGAGATAAAACGGACAAACAGAGAAAAACCTTTGTCTGTTCCGCCCCCTTGCTTTGAGTGACAGGTTATTTACATATCTCGTGCACTAGCTTTAGACGGGCATTATTTTTTAATTCCCACCCCCACTCCTTTTCTGAAGTCATGTGGTTACTTTTCTGGATTTTGACGGGATGATAGTGATTATAGCAGAAGGAATACACAGGAGAAAATGCATGTTGACAAGGGGAGTGTAGAGGTGGGCGGGGAGTCTACTGACATCACGACTCCACCCACCGAGCTCCAGACAACAGACCCACCCACAGAATCTGCAGTTTTTCAGTTCTTATAACAGACAGAGGGGAGACATTTGACAGATAAGGATACATGCAGGAGACATCTATATATCCTTATAGATCAGCACTATGGCAGTAGTTTAGAAAGGATGAGAGTGGGTTTACATCCACTTTAAGGAGACAGAACCCACTGGGGTCCTTAAATCCACCCCCTCCCTTCCAAAAGCACCTTGCCCTAATGTTGATGAGGACAAAAGTCTCTTCCCTACAACCCTGGCCTGCTTGTTGTGGGGGTGCGGGAGGGTGACTTATCAGAATCTGAAAGATCCTGGCTTCCACCCTATGTAAATGAGTATGGGGTGCATGGTACTCCTACTCATTCACCAAAAAATTACTAGTGTAAATAAGACAGTTTTTAACAAGTCCTTTATTTAAAATAAATAAAAACAATGTCCGCCAATGCAAATCCATCATCATCTCGGTCGGTTCAGCAGTGGATTCGAATCGTGTATTTTCATATATGATTTTGTTTGTTGAGTTTTATGAGATTAGTTGTATTAATAGAGATGCACAGTTTGGGTTTATGCATAGCTCCCAACTGTCCCTGAGTTTAAGGGATTGTCCCTGATTTGGAACATAGTCCCTCTTTCCTCCTCATTTGTCACTCATTTTGGTCTGATCTATATAAATTGCACTATTTAGCTTTCAAAAAGTGTTTCCCAGTGCTAAACCTTTCATCCAATTTCTAAATTGCTGCATTTGTAAATTTCAAGAGCAAATATAAAGGAATAGTAGTGGTAAAAAAAAATCACTTGTGGGTTTAACTAATCATTTTTTCTGTATAATTCTCCTTTGACCACTTGCCGACCAGCCGCCATAGTTATACTGTGGCAGGTCGGCTCTATTGCAAGAATCGCCGTAGGTGTATATCGCTTTGTGCAATAGATGCAGTGGGCGCGCACATGGCGCCAGAGCTGATGAGCGCGGCCATCGGCCTCGATGTCTGCTGGCCCCCTGCGATCGATCCACTGAGATCCAGAACGGGGATCTGTCAATGTAAACAAACAGATCCCCGTTCTGTCAGTGGAGTACAGAATGATCGTCTGTTCCTAGTAATTAGGAACAGCAATCTCTCTGTACTCCCTGTCAGTCCCCTCCCCCCACAGTTAGAAACACCTCCCAGGGAACACATTTAACCCCTTGATCGCCCCTAGTGTTAAACCTTTCCCTGCCAGTGTCATTTATACAGTAATCAGTGCATTTTTATAGCACTGATCGCTGTATAAATGTCACTGGTCCCAAAACGTGTCAAAAGTGTCTGATCTGTCCGCTGCAATGTCGCAGTCCCACTAAAAATCGCTAATCACTGTCACTACTAGTAAAAAAATTAATTATAATAATAAAAATGCCATAAATCTATCCCCTATTTTGTAGACGCTATAACTTTTGCGTAAACCAATCAATATACGCTTATTGCGATTTTTTTTACAAAAATATGTAGAAGAATACATATCGGCCTAAACTGATGAAGAAATGTGTTATTTTTTTATTTTTTGGGGGGGATATTTATTATAGCAAAATTATAGAAATTTTTCTAAATTCCGGTCTTTTTTTGTTTATAGCGCAAAAAATAAAAACCACGGAGGTGATCAAATACCACCAAAAGAAAGCTCTATTTGTGGGGAAAAAATGACATACATTTTGTTTGGGAGCCATGTCGCATGACCGTGCAATTATCAGTTAAAGCAACGCAGTGCCGTATCGCAAAAAATGGCCTGGTCATTAAGGGGGTAAATCCTTCTGGGGCTAAAGTGGTTAAGGTGGTGTAATAGGGGGTGTGTCCTATGCCTACGTAATTTTGCTAATAGGTGTCCCTCATTCCTATCTGGAAAATTTGGGATTAGGTAATGGTTTAAAATTTGGGGTTTGTGCACTTTTTGGTTTGGTGCATTTTTTTTTTATATTTAAAGCGCAGGGATGTATACTATATAATATTGGGTTTACTCTAGATTACTATATTGCTGTAAGATCTTAGATACAGAAAAAAAAATCATCTTGAATTCTGTTTAACCTACTGATAATTTTAAATGATTCCTCCTTTTATGTTTATATTATTGTAAATGATATTGGTAAAGTCACCGGTTCTCTTTTATTGTGGTCTCCATTTCTCATTGTGGTCATCAGGATGCAGCAGTGCTATAATATCTGTCTTCAATGGTAGCTGCCACCAGTTATAGTGTATCTCTTGGGAAAACTTTTTTATTTTTTTGGATAAAGTGGAGAAGGTTAGGTCCTATATAAAGTGAGGAGGAATCCAAATATTTCACAGTTGTCCACAGAATGAGAGAAATATTCCAATAGGGACACCTCTGTCGGGGACATCTAAAGCCTCATACACACGGTCGGACTTCAAACAAACTTTTCCGTGGATTTTTGTTTGAAGGGCGTTGGCCGTGAAATTGGTATGCATACACACGACAGGACTTTTTCAGCCAACTTTCCCCAAATAACTTGGTTTTTCTGCTCTTTTCTGCTCTTTACTGCCACCCTTTGGTCAACTTCTGCTATTGTTGGTTGATTTTAAAGTGGTTGTAAACCTGTTTTAGAAAAAAAAATAAAACACCTGCAAGACAAAGCCATAATGAGCTAGTATGACTAGCAAACTAGCTCAATATGCATCACTTACCTTAGATCGGGGCCCCCAAAGCCGTCCTCGTCTCCCCCTCCAGCCGCAGGCATCGCTGCACAGATACCCGGAAGGTTACTTCTGGGTATCGCCGCTCAGGCCAATCACAGCGCCGCGGGAGCCGTCAAATGCGGCAAAGCCGGATTTGTTGAATGGGGATTCTGACTTAATGCACCGTTGTCTACGGCGTGCATGCGCCGTAGACATCGGTGCATGCCTTTTTTTGCAAATATCTCCTAAACCGTGTAGGTTTAGGAGATATTTCTTGCACCTACAGGTAAGCCTTAATCTAGGGCTCAAATCATCAATTTTATCACACTACGATCTCCTGATGCTGACTTTCAGTATTGTTTCTTGATACATAGATGTAGTATCTGTGGCAGATATGTAGTAATTTGTGGTACTTTTGCTGCCCTGTTTCTAACAAAGTTTCAGGCTGGGTTCACACTATTGCAAATTGGATGTGGGTTGCCTGCTTCCAATTCGCATAGCAGGAGGTTATGACCGACTCTCTATGGAGCCGGCTCACACATTTTTGGAGTGGCTCCAGTGTGAATTGCACAGGAGTCCTGTGCATCTTTTGGTGCGTTTCAGGTCCGAATTTAGCCCAAAAATTCGGGCTGGAATCGGACCTGAAACAGTGAATGGGGGAATCTAATAACTTTACTAATAAAATCATATTTAATTATTGATTACTTTTAAATCTTAATGTGTATGGCTAGCCTAACTCTAGTAGCTAATCTACCCTACCCAGGGCCACTGATAGAGGGGCACCACCGGTCCTCTTGTAGGGGGCCTGAGCACACAGGGGGACCCACAAAGGTAGGGGGATTAGTGATGGACAACAATTGCAGGACTCGCCCTCCAGCAGCTGAAAGCTGGTCTCTCCCCCTCTCCCTGCTGCCAGTTTTTACCTGCTGAGAAAGAGACAGTCGTCCCTCACTGATCCCCCACCTTGTGCGCCCCCCTCCCAGCGCTGGCTCTGCTTCTCAGTTTATCCCTGTAACTTTGTTTCCTTCCCTCTGTCTAACGCTATCTGATTCCAACTGTCCAGCCTGTATATTTTTTTTCATCTCATCTTCATTTTTATTTATTAACTCAGTTTTATCTTTTAGATTTAGATTGTCAGGTAGTCTGTACAGGGCCTCACAATTTCTATCAGCAGCCCTGACCCTAACTCTAGTGGCTTATCTACAAATCTCTACATTTATTACAAAAACAAAAAGCAAAGACAATTCTTGTAAAAATTAAAAAGTTAAGGTGAACACTAAAATTATAAATCAGACTACTGTATGTGCTCACTAATTATGCACTATACTTTCTCTTTAAATTGTACTCCCATTACTTTAAACAAAATTTACAGTTGAGTGGGTGAACAGAACCTTCAAAGGTCTTGCATTGTATGTAAGAGCTTCCACTATGCACCAAGGCTGTGTGGCTTTTAGCTCTTCCTTTTTCTTACTCCTTTCCTTTTTCACATATTTTTTTTTAGTTCATGTCGGTTTTAGTGGAAAATACTGTCTTGTGGCGTAGCATGTCCCTGTTGTATAAAATATTAATATTCATTTTTTTCTAGATAATGTCCTTTGTTCCAGAACTTGTCATCTTTATTTGGAATATATTTCTCAGATTTTTTCTATTTAAATGGAACTCTAGGCAGCTTTAACCACTTAACGACCGCTCACTGTATATATACGTCGGCAGAATGGCACCGACAGGCACAATCACGTAGAGTGTACGTGATTGCCTTTGTATAGTTGGGGGGTCCAATCGGACCCCCCTTCTGTACAGTGAGCGGTGGCTAAGTGTCCGGGAGCGTTCCGGGATGAGGGGGCAGCCATTCGTTTCTGGCCACCCCCTCGCGATCGCTCCCGGCGAATGGAAATGCCCCCTCTGTCTGTGTCAGACAGAGGGAGCAGGAGGAAGTGATGTCATCTCTGGTGCGGCGCTCACATATACCGAGCGCCGTACAAGAGAAGACATCAGGTCAATGCACACAACACTACACTGACACCAGGACACATAGGGACATAAATCGCCCCCCCAGGCCCCCCCAGACACCCCAGATCACCCCCCCAGATCACCCCCCCAGCCCCCAGTCACAGTGTCACTGATTGCAGTGACCATTTATTTAGTGATCACTGCAATCAGTGACATTTGTGACTGTAAAAGTGTCACCAAAGTTTAGTCTTAGGTCCAGTGTAGCCCCCTAACCCCCCCTAATAAAGGTTTAACCCCCTGATCACCCCCCAGATAACCCTTTCACCGCCTATCACCACTGTCGCTTAGCGATCATTTTTCTGATCGCTGTCTTAGCGTCAGTGATGCCGATCGGCAGCCAGTAATTTTTTTTAGGTTCGCCGCATGTTTTTATAGCGTCAGGTACCCCAATATATTATCTAATAAAGGTTTAACCCCCTTGATCGCCCCCCAGGTAACCCTTTCACCCCCTATCACCACTGTCACTAAGCGATCATTTTTCTAAATGCTGTCTTAGTGTCTGTGATGCAGATCGGTAGCCGGTAATTTTTTTTAGGTTCGCCGCAGGTTTTTATAGCGTCAGGTACCCCAATATATTATCTAATAAAGGTTTAACCCCCTTGATCGCCCCCCAGGTAACCCTTTCACCCCCTATCACCACTGTCGCTAAGCAATTGTTTTTCTAAACGCTGTCTTAGTGTCGGTGATGCAGATCGTAGCCAGTAATTTTTTTTAGGTTCGCCGCATGTTTTTATAGCGTCAGGTACCCCAATATATTATCTAATAAAGGTTTAACCCCCTTGATCGCCCCCCCAGGTAACCCTCTTACCCCCATCACCACTGTCGCTAAGCAATCGTTTTTCTAAACGCTGTCTTAGTGTCGGTGATGCAGATCGGTAGCTGGTAATTTTTTTTAGGTTCGCCGCAGGTTTTTATAGCGTCAGGTACCCCCATATATTATCTAATAAAGGTTTTAACCCCCTGATTGCCCCTAGTTAACCCTTTCACCAGTGATCACCATATAAGTGTTACGGGTGACGCTGGTTAGTTAGTTTGCTTTTTATAGTGTCAGGGCACCCGCCGTGTATATAACCCAATAAAGGTTTAACCCCCTGATCGCCCGGCGGGTGATATCAATTAGGTTTTAGCGTCAGAGAGGGTCTGAGTCACACCCCAGGCAGTGTCAGGTTAGTGCCAGTAACGCTAACACCCACGCGTGAAGCATACACCCACCTTAGTGGTATAGTATCTGAACAGATCAATATCTGATCTGATCAGATCTATACTAGCGTCCCCAGCAGTTTAGGGTTCCCAAAAACGCAGTGTTAGCAGGATCAGCCCAGATACCTGCTGGCACCTGCGTTTTGCCCCTCCGTCCAGCCCAGGCCACCCAAGTGCAGTATCGATCGATCACTGTCACTTACAAAACAAAAACACACATAACTGCAGCGTTCGCAGAGACAGGCCTGATCCCTGCGACTCCAGTGCTGTAGGAGGTGATTTCACCACCACAGTTTAAAAAAAAAAGCAAATATGCCGAAGCATTGGGGCAGCAGGGGCGGAGGAGCGATTTTGCTCCTAATGCCGCGTACATACGGTCGAAATTCCGACGGAGGCTTGCCCGTGGAAAAGTCCGACCATGTGTGTGCGGCATAACTTTTTTGCGGGAGGATGCCCCCATGCTTCGGCATATATAAATGGTGCGTGTATGCCCATAATTGGAAGTGGGTGGATGAAGGGCGGTATTCTAATGGTGGGCATACCCACCGATCAATCTCTTTTTTCGTTCAGCCAACTGGCTGCATGAAATAAAAAGATTACAATACATGTCCAACAAGGACCAGCAACGTACTGGTATGTTGCTGGACTTTGAATGTTTATACCAGAATGATGCCTGCGGGTTTAGGTATCATCTTGGTATCATTCTTTTCAGCCTGCGGCCGGCTTTCATGTAAAAGCAATCCTAGCGGCTAATTAGCCTCTGGACTGCTTTTACAAGCAGTGGGAGGGAATGCCCCCCCCCGGATATAAAAAGCGCCATTGGGAAATTGGGAAAGCATTTTATCACACCGATCTTGGTGTGGTCAGATGCTTTGAGGGCAGAGGAAAAAATCTAGGGTCTAGAAGACCCCAGTTTTTTCAAAAAAAGAGTACCTGTCACTACCTATTGCTATCATAGGGGATATTTACATTCCCTGAGATAACAATAAAAATGATAAAAAAAAAAAAAATACTTGGAAGGAACAATTTAAAAATAAAAGAAAAAAGCAAAATTAATAATAAAAAAAAAAGAAAAAAAAAAAGCACCCCTGTCCTGCCCTGCTCTTGCCCAATGGCGAACGCAAGCGTCGGTCTGGCGTCATATGTAAACAGCAATTGCACCATGCATGTGAGGTATCACCGCGAAGGTCAGATCGAGGGAAATCATTTTAGCAGTAGACCTCCTCTGTAAATCTACTGGGGTAACCTGTAAAGGCTTTTAAAGGCTTTTAAAAATGTATGTAGTTTGTCGCCAATGCGCGTTTGTGCGAAATTTTAAAGCATGTCGTGTTTGGTATCTATGTACTCGGCCTAAGATCATCTTTTTTATTTCATCAAACATTTGGGCAATATAGTGTGTTTTAGTGCATTAAAATTTAAAAAAGTGTATTTTTTAACCCAAAAAATGCGTTTGAAAAATCGCTGCGCAAATACTGTGTAGAAAAAAAAATTGCAACACCCACCATTTTAATTTGTAGGGCCTTTGCTTTAAAAATATATATAATGTTTGGGGGTTCAACATAATTTTCTTGCAAAAAAAAAATGTTTTCATGTAAACAAAAAGTGTCAAAAAGGGCTTTGTCTTCAAGTGGTTAGAAGAGTGGATGTAAGCTTCCTAATGTTGTGTATAAAATGCCAGAACAGTTCAAAACCCCCCCAAATGACCCCATTTTGGAAAGTAGACACCCCAAGCTATATACTGAGAGGCATGTCGAGTCCATGTAATATTTTATATGTTGACACAAGTTGCGGAAAAACGTCAATTTTTTTTTTTTTTTTTTGCACAAAGTTGTCACTAAATGATATATTGCTCAAACATGTCATGGGCATATGTGGAATTACACCCCAAAATACATTCTGTTGCTTCTCCTGAGTACGGGGATACCACGTGTGAGACTTTTTGGGAGCCTAGCCACGTACGGGACCCCAAAAACCAAGCACTGCCTTCAGGCTTTCTAAGGGTGTAAATTTTTGATTTCACTTCTCACTGCCTATCACAGTTTCGGAGGCCATGGAATGCCCAGATAGCACAAACCCCCCCCCCCCAAATGACCCCATTTTGGAAAGTAGACACCCCAAGCTATTTGCTGAGAGGTATTGTGAGTATTTTGCAGATCTCGCTTTTTGTCACAAAGTTTTGAAAATTGAAAAAAAAAAAATATATATATATATATTTTCTTTCTTCATTTTCAAAAACAAATGAGAGCTGTAAAATACTCGCCATTCCTCTCAGCAAATAGCTTGGGGTGTCTATATTCCAAAATGGGGTCATTTGGGGGGGTTTTGTGCGATTTTGGCATTTTATGGCCTTCGAAACTGTGATAGGTAGTGAGGAGTGAAATCAAAAATTTGTGCCTAGAAATCCTGAAGGCGGTGCTTGGTTTTCGGGGTCCCGTACGCGGCTAGGCTCCTAAAAAGTCCCACACATGTGGTATCCCCGTACTCAGGAGAAGCAGAAAAATTTATTTTGGGGTGTAATTCCACATATAACCATGGCATGTGTGAGCAATATATCATTTAGTGACAACTTTTTGTAATTTTTTTTTGTCATTATTCAATCACTTGGGACAAAAAAAAATATATTCAATGGGCTCAACAGGCCTCTCAGCAATTTCCTTGGGGTGTCTACTTTCTAAAATGGGGTCATTTGGGGGGTTTTTGTGCTATTTTGGCATTTTATGGCCTTCGAAACTGTGATAGGTAGTGAGGAGTGAAATCAAAAATTTGCGCCCTTAGAAATCCTGAAGGCGGTGCTTGGTTTCCGGGGTCCCGTACGCGGCTAGGCTCCCAAAAAGTCCCACACATGTGGTATCCCCGTACTCAGGAGAAGCAGCAAAATGTATTTTGGGGTGAAATTCCACATATAACCATGGCATGTGTGAGCAATATATCATTTAGTGACAACTTTTTGTATTTTTTTTTTAAATTTTTTTTTTTAGTCATTATTCAATCACTTGGGACAAAAAAATTAAAAATTCAATGGGCTCAACATGCCTCTCAGCAATTTCCTTGGGGTGTCTACTTTCCAAAATGGGGTCATTTGGGGGGGTTTTGTACTGCCCTGTCATTTTAGCACCTCAAGAAATGAGATAGGCAGTCATAAATTTAAAGCTGTGTAAATTTCAGAAAATGTACCCTAGTTTGTAAACTCTATAACTTTTGCGCAAACCAATAAATATACGCTTATTGACATTTTTTTTACTAAAAACATGTGGCTGAATACATTTTGGCCTAAATGTATGACTACAATTGAGTTTATTCGATTTTTCTTATAGCAAAAAGTAGAAAATATCATTTTTTTTCAAAATTTTCGTCTTTTTCCGTTTATATCGCAAAAAATAAAAATCGCAGAGGCAATCAAATACCATTAAAAGAAAGCTCTATTTGTGGGAAGAAAAGGACGCAAATTTCGTTTGGGTACAACATTGCATGTCCGCACAATTTACAGTTAAAGCAGCGCAGTGCAAAATTCTGAATTCACCTCTGGTCCTTTAGCTACCAAATGGTCCGGGGCTTAAGTGGTTAAAAAAAAAAAAAAACTATTTAATACAGTTATATTTTCCTTAAAAAAATATTCAATGTATTTTTAAATAGCCCTGGTAAAAGTACCTACATTTGTCTTTATATCTGCTTCCTGAAATCTCACTTAACAAAGGACTGAGATAGACAGAGCAAGAGCCAGCAGTGCATTGCACAGTGCTCTCAGTCTAATACAGGGAACATACAAGATGAGACAGTATAGGCATATGACCTCATCAGTTTGCTACAGTCCCTTAATTTCCAGTGAGCATCCTAGGACGAGATGACATTACTGTAACAGGAAATGTGGTATTGTCCTCCTGGCCATGCAGCTTGAAAGGGATGTGTGAAGAGCAAAAGTAGCTGAACAGAATAAATACTATGTTTAAAGGTAAGGCAGTTTAAATTAATGTATTTTAACAGTGTATTTAGATGTCTGGCCTAAGTTCCATTTTCATTTGTGCCAAATAATTCTTAAAGGATTTTTAAATCCAAGAACAAACATTTTAATATATTTCAGCTTGCCAGTCTATAGATGTGGTGGCTGAAGTCGTTTTCATTCTACTTATGAACATTTTCAGCAAGTACAAGCTGATCTTGTCAGAAATGTATTGTTCTTGCCAATTCCTGTAAAATGAACTGAAATTACAAACAATGTTATCTTCTTTTGAAGTTGTCTTTTGTAAACTACTGTAGTGATGCCCCGTGGGGTCGCTGCGTGTAGTAGTTCCACACGTCACCCTGCTTGGCCAGGCATTCACTTCAGACACACTTTGCCAGTCAATGAACAGTCCTTTAGCCTGTTTTTTTTTTTTTTTTGTTATTTTATTTAGGGGATTAAACTTGGATGGGGAAAAGGGACATGGGATGCCCAAATAATGAATCTTGCCTCACTCTGAATAGGTCCCAACAGTTCAATAATAGCCATTTGCTGGCAGGGGTCTTTAGTCCCCTTTGGTGTAGCAACCAAATAGCGATGGAAAAGGACATTTGTGCTAACTGAAACTTGGTGGACTACTGATCCCAGAAAGTCCGGTGCAAATCCTGCCAACCCTCTTGGCTACAGCAACTTGACTTTAACGACACCACACTCTCTCCCTCTGGCTTCACATGCAATCCTGGCATGTCCCTCCCAGAACTTCTCACTGTGTTTCTCACTCACCGACCCCGGAATGGATCCCTCCTGAATGACTTTCCCAGCAGTGCTCCCCACTGTCCTCCTCCTGCTCTCGTCCAAACACCTCTCAATGACCATGTAGAGAGAGGCTCCCTCCCAGCTCCCGAGCTCCAGACCCGAGGTCACCCCCCCCAGAAAGAGGGTTCCCTCAAGGGCCACAGCAGTCTAACACTCCATTACTCAGTTCTACCACCCGACAACTCCTCCCACAACAGGCTGATCATGAGTATATATAGGAGGCCTTCCCCCTGCCAATCCTAGTTGGGGATTGGTCTGAGCTCCCAGATACACTCCATTCCACTCCCATCCTCTGCCATGCCTCTTTTCCATAACCCTATGAAAACAGAGGAGGCACCAGAGAAATAAAGTACATGTCAGACACCGGCTGCTACACTAAACCACTCCCCAGGTCCCCGATCAAAAACAAACAGGCCTAGCCCTGCCTAAATTTACCTGCACTGGCTGTAACAAAAACACACTACTCTAGCAACCGTCCTGACGAAGCGCACAGTCACGTGTGTGAAACGCGTTGATGTAGGCAACGTCAACCCAGCCCCATGATCTATCACGTTCAAGCATGCGTTCCAGTAAGTGTGCTTTCACCAAACTGCCACTTCCAACCGGAATGACTGGACGAGCTTGCCTCGCATTCACTTGTGGGCTGCCGTAGCCATCTTACCTCACTTCAGACTGGATGCTCAGCGAATGGGCACTATTCACTGCCATATGCTGATGAACTACACTAGCATCTCTCCATCAGCTAAAACCAGCGCATATTTACAGGCTGAAATTGAGGGGAAAGGGTGCGTATTACTACGGCCTTTGCAGCCATGATCTCGGAATGGTGAGAGCCTCCAGGAAACCTATTTTCATAACTCCTGTTTACTTTTCCCCTCATCACCCTGTATATTCCCAGTGGATCTACCTGATTATTCAGCATTGTCTGGACATATTTTACCAGAATAAGGAACTGTGTAGTTTATGCATGCATATATAATATGCCAACAGCCAGTTTATCCTTTTATATCCGTCTCAATTGTCCTATGTCTACTTAGATTCTTCACCACTGGTACACCGGCAGCCTTTTGAATCCAGTACTCGCTGACAGATACACTCTGCAACCTTGGTTACGGACTTCTAGCTTAGTTCTATACATTTGATCCACCAGCTGAGGCAAAACCTCTACACTATAATCATATAAGTCCGATAACCGGACATATAGTATGTGTAATTACTGATTTTCTGACTGCTCAGGATCAAGAGCAAGCAATTCCCCTTTCTTTTTGCTAGCAGCTTCATTCCCCTCACAGCTGGTCCTTGCATGTGTGTGTATGAGTGGGGCTTTGTGGTTGGTGCCATATAGTGACAACGTTGTAATTTTTGTGTTTTTTAATATTGGGTATACTGGGGGGTTGGTCCCACTGCTATGTTTACTCAACATTAGCAGTGGCTCTATTTTACACTTGTAATTTCAATAAAGCTATTTTTCTAAATCTTAAATTCCGTGGTTGATCCCCCTTATAGCTCTTCTTTGGGACATTACTTTGTTCCACCTTTTTCTTACTTTACTCTAGCAACCTACCTACCTAAGGTAGAGGGAGTTACACTACAAATTAATCCACCCCTTATGTAATGGAGATGAAGAGAGGCACATATGTCTGTAGTCCAAAACAGGAGATGAGCCTAGGATGACAATGCTGCTCCTCCATGTATGGAAAGTGAGCGTTGTCACTTTTGTACAGGAAATGTGTTACTGAGAGCATCACCCCGTGAAAGTAAAGAAAAGAAAAGAAAAAAAAACTTGAAATAAAAAGAAAACAAATACAGCCATGGCATCTATGGACTGATACATTGCAAAAAATGTAAATTTTGTTGTTGAATTTATATTAGTTTTAACTGCTTAATGCCCATTGCCTGGGACGCAAGCAGTTATATGAGGGCCATGGCTGCAGTCATGCTCCTGGTACCGTTTTTTAGAGCCAGGGATCTGCTTTCCTGTAAAAGTGATCCAAGTGGCTTTACAGCCACTTGATCACTTTAACAGCACTTGGAAGAGGACCCCCTCCCACTACTGCCCGCTGCTATTCCCAGGCTCTCCTGTTCCACCAAGGAGCCCAGGATCATGGTAAGCTGTTAGATCAGCTGCCCACAGGGGAGATGGAGGAACATGGAGGAACATCTGACAAATGAAGCCGTAAGCAACAAAGATTTTGTCACTTCTGGTTTCAGTGCTGTCATTCCCTGGCCAGTACAGCCAGGGAAGCAGATGATTAAACACAGTCTGAGTTTGATCAGCTGCCTTGGAGGGCAAGGGAGACATCAGGGGTCCAAAAGACCCCTGATTTCTCAATAAACAGTACCGATCACAGTATACATGGAAGGTGGAGGCTCCTTAAGAATCAATTTAAAGAACTAGGCTGCAAGATGAAGGCAAGGACCTCCAATGTGATATTCTCTGAAATATTGCCTGTGCCATGCGCAACACAGGAAAGGCAGGGGGAGATTAGAGAGCTGAATGCATGGCTAAAGACCTGGTGTAGGGAGGAGGGATTTGGGTTTCTAGAGCACTGGGCTGACTTTTCATTGGGGTGCAACCTATATGCTAAAGACGGCTTGCACTTGAATAGAAGGGGGTCTGCTGTGCTGGGGGAGAGGTTTATGGGAAGGCTGGAGGAGTATTTAAACTAGGATTGAGGGGGGAGGGTGAACTAGAATTACTTCGGGCACACAGGTCAGTTAGGGGTCAGACATTAATGGAGAGTGGAATGGGGATAGATGGGGGGAGGGTTATGGCAGGTGACAAGAAAGTTCCCATATTGAAAACAGTCATTGGAAACTACAGGATAGTGCCATTTGTACTACTAAAAATGATATGAAAAACACCAGAGAAAAATGTAATACATTAAAGTGTTTGTTCACCAATGCCAGAAGTCTGCCAACCAAAATAGGTGAGTTGGAAGCTCTGGTGCATGAGGAGAGCTATGACGTAATTGGTATTGCTGAAACTTGGCTTCAATCCTCACATGACTGGGCTATTAATATTCCTGGCTATGCACTCTTTCGGAGAGACAGGGTAAAAAGGAAAGGTGGCAGGGTCTGTCTCTATGTGAGAAGTGATCTCAAAGCAAGCGTGAAAGAGGACCTGGTTGATGGAGAGTGTGATGAGGCTGAAGCATTATGGGTGGAACTGCATATAGATGTGCGTAGTTCAAAGTTAATCATTGGAGTTTGTTATAGACCACCCAATGTTAATGAGGAGGTGGAGACTCAGCTCCTTGCACAGATGGAAAGGGCTGCAAGGGCTGGGACGGTGATAATAATGGGGGATTTTAACTACCAAGAAATTGATTGGAGTAATGGCACTGCTGGGACAGTTAAAGGGCAAAAATGTATAAACCTATTGCAGGACAATTTTATGGTCCAGTTTATTGAGACCCCAACTAGGAATGATACTCTGTTGGACATGGTAATCTCAAACCATGCAGAGCGTATTACTAATGTTCAGATAAAGGAACACCTGGGTAGCAGTGACCATAACATGATTTCATTTGATGTTAGCTGTAAGCAAGAAATACATACAGGAAAGAGAAAAATAACTTAATTTCAAGAAAGCAAATTTTCCAAGGATGAGGGCTGCTCTCCAAGACTTATGCCGCGTACACACGATCATTTTTCCCGTCGAGAAAAATTACATTTTTCCCTTTGGACGAGAAAAACGATCGTCTGTGGGCTTTTTGTCGTTTTTCTCGACGGGAAAAACGGCATTAATCACGACGAGAAAAATTAGAACATGCTCTAATTTTTCTCATCGTGATTCCCGTCGTTTTTTGCCGCGGCAGTTTTCCCATAGAGAAACACTGCCGGGGAGCCCACACACGCTCGTTTTTTTCGACCAAAAAAAAAATGTCATTTAAAACGGCCGTGTGTGGGGGAAACAAGCTGTTCCTCGTTTTTCACGTCGATTTTCTCGACGGTGTTTCCACCGTCGAAAAAATTTATCGTGTGTACGCGGCATTAGACTGGGAGGGAATATTGGCATCGATAAACACAGAACAGAAATGGGAATTCTTCAAAAAGACTGTTTGGGACCTCACTGCAAAGTATATTCCCATGGGCAATAAGTTTAAAAGCCTAAAAACAAAACCTATGTAGCTCACGGTTAAAGTTAAAAAAGCTATAAACAATAAGAAAAGAGCTTTTAAAAAATATAAAAATGAGGGAACACTAGTGTCGTTTAAATGTTACAATGAATATAACAGGATGTAAAAAGGAAATCAAGGATGCAAAAATTCAAAACGAACAACGGATTGCAAAAGATAGTAGGACAAACCCCAAAAAATTCTTCAAATATATTAATAGTAAAAAGGTCAGGTCTGAGCATGTAGGCCCTTTACAAAAAAATCTAGAGTGGGTGACTGGGGACAAAGAGAAGGCTAATTTATTAAATACTTTCTTCAGCTCTGTGTATACAAAGGAGCATGGGGGAGCTCATGTCCATAATGGGGGTGGTAGTGACACAGCCCCAAATCCACAATGGCTCAAAAGTGATATGGTCCAGAAATATTTAGACAGAATAAAGGTGGATAAAGCACCTGGACCAGATGGCATACACCCACGGATCCTAAAAGAATTGAGCTCTGTAATTTCAAAGCCATTGTATCTAATTTTTAGGGACTCATTATTGACAGAAATAGTACCACTGTATTGGCGCAGGGCCAATGTGGTGCCTATATTTAAAAAGGGAACAAAGTCCTTACCAAGTAACTATAGACCTGTTCGTTTAACTTCTATAGTTGGGAAGATACTGGAGAGATTAATAAAAGACCACATAGATGAGTTCTTGCTGGAAAAAAACTATTTAAGCAACAGACAGCATGGATTCATGAAAGACAGAAGTTGTCAGACAAACCTGATTTCTTTTTATGAAGAGGTAAGTAAGACCTTGGACAGAGGGGTGGCTGTGGACGTGGTATACTTGGATTTTGCAAAAGCGTTCGATACAGTTCCCCACACACGGCTCATGTGTAAGGTAAAGTCTACAGGATTGGAAATATCAGTTTGTAAATGGATAGAAAACTGTCTAAAAGACAGAATTCAGAGAGTAGTGGTTAATGATTCTTACTCTGAATGGTCTAAGGTTATCAGTGGTGTACCCCAAGGTTCAGTGCTGGGACCCTTACTTTTAATATCTTTATAAATGATATTGGGTCTGGGATCAAAAGTAACATTTCTGTCTTTGCAGATGACACCAAGCTATGCAGTGGAATAACGTCCTTACAGGATGTCGCCAATTTACAAACTGACCTCAATGCACTGTCTAATTGGGCGACTATGTGGGAGATGAGGTTTAATGTTGATAAATGTAAAGTTATGGACTTGGGGGCTAAGAATATGAATGCATCATACATACTAGGGGGGAGTACAACTGGGGGGATCTGTAGTGGAGTAGGATCTGGGGGTTTTGGTAGACCATAAGCTCAATAATGGCATGCAATGCCAAGCTGCAGTTTCCAAAGCGAGCAAAGTCCTTTCTTGTATTAAGAGAGGTATTGTCTCCAGAGAGAGAGATATAATTTTGCCCCTGTTCAAATCATTAGTAAGACCTCATCTGGAATATGCAGTTCAGTTTTGGGCACCAGTTCTCAAAAAGGATATTGGGGAACTGGAGAAAGTGCAGAGAAGGGCAACCAAACTGATAAGAGGCATGGGGGAGCTCAGCTATGAGGAAAGATTAGAGGAACTGAATTTATTCACTCTTGAGGAGAGGAGAATAAGGGGGGATATGATTAACATGTACAAATATATAATGGGTCCATATAGTGAACTTGGTGTTGAGTTATTCACTTTACGGTCAACGCAAAAGACAAGGGGGCACTCTTTACGTCTAGAGGAAAAAAGATTTCACCTCCAAATACGGAAAAGTTTCTTCACAGTAAGAGCTGTGAAAATGTGGAATAGGCTCCCTCCAGAGGTGGTTCTGGCCAGCTCAGTAGATTGCTTTAAGAAAGGCCTGGATACGTTCCTAAATGTACATAATATAACTGGGTACTGACATTTATAGGTAAAGTTGATCCAGGGTAAATCCGATTGCCTCTCGGGGGATCAGGAACAAATTTTTTCCCCTGCTGTAGCAAATTGGATCATGCTCTGCTGGGGTTTTATGCCTTCCTCTGGATCAACTGTGGGTATAGAATTGGGTATATGGGATTGTACGATATTTTTATTTTATTTTTATTTATTT
Organism: Rana muscosa; assembly: GCA_029206835.1. Classification (NCBI taxonomy): domain Eukaryota; kingdom Metazoa; phylum Chordata; class Amphibia; order Anura; family Ranidae; genus Rana; species Rana muscosa. Next base: position 589,761,421 of record CM055116.1, read on the forward strand.
TTTATGGTTGAACTGGATGGACTTTGTGTCTTTTTTCAACCTGACTAACTATGTAACTATGTAACTGCCCAAATCTATCACAAAACAAGGGGGCTTGTTCGCCCCTTTGTGAAAGCAATAAAGTTAAAGTGTAACACCACTTTTGTTGAGAAATAAACATTCTCCTCTGGGTGATCTATGTACATTACAAGGATTTTAACAAACGTTGTTGCAGATTCCTACCTTTTGTTATTCTGAAGAAATCACTGTTTGTTCCTCTGTGCCCCTATGCCAGTGAGTCTAATGGAAGTGGTTTCATAATTTTCAATCAGCTGTGCACCTGCTGCGCTCTAATAAGGAAAGCTGCTGGGCCTGAATTCCTTTAGATGTGGTTTCCTATTGAATGTATCTCACCACAAAGTGACATTTTTGTTACAGGAGATGCCTGAAATCTGACTTGTATCTTAGTGCAGACTTTTGGGAAAATCAGTGAGCCAATCACACAAGCAGGAAATTATGTTTCTGGGAACCGTTCTGTACATATTCTGTTTTATAGAACGCCTCCAGGTAGCCATATTGCATTGCATTTTCCGAAAATTACAGAGCTGCAGATTGAAAAGGAAAGGTAATTTTTAATAACATTCAATTACAATATGACTTGTGTCGCAATTGTATACGCTATATTATTTTTTCTTTATTTGCAATTTTTTTTCCCCACGAAAGTGGACTACTCTTTGAATGAAAAAGAAATGTAAAAATTTACTGTATATACTCGAGTATAAGCCGAGTTTTTCAGCACATTTTTTTGTGCTGAAAATGCCCCCCTCGGCTTATACTCGAGTCACCTTTTTGCGCCTTTGGGGACCCGTTACCAGCCGACTGTAGGTCCCCTGGACCCCAAACTTGGCACACATGTAGCCTTACTCTTCATCTACAAGTGTGCAAAGTTTGTTGTCCGGGGGACCTACGGCCGGGGAGCACCGATTTTTCAAAGCCGGGCACCCCTTCCATAGACTCCCAAGTTAAACGGTAATTTCTCTGGTGACTTTGGGGACCCGGTACCGGAACTTGGCACACATGTAGCCCAATTTCTCCTCTATAAGTGTGCAAAGTTTTTTGTCTGGAGGATCTACGGCCGGGGAGCACCGATTTTTCAAAGCCGGGCACCCCTTCCATAGACTCCCATGTTCAACGTCAGTCTAGTCATGGACACAGTGAGGCATGGGCACAGTGAGGCATGGACACAGTGAGGCATGCACATGGGCACAGTGAGGCATGCAAATGGACACCCTAGGCTTATACTCGAGTCAATACGTTTTCCCATTTTTTTGTGGTAAAATTAGGTGCCTCGGCTTATATTTGGGTTGGCTTATACTCGAGTATATACGGTATATAAAAAAGGAAATAAGATTAATAAAAATAATTTAACACCCTCCCCCCGTGCTCACATGCAAATACACATGTAGGTCCTGCACGTATATGTTAACGGTGATTGCACCACACATGTGAGGTATTGCCTCAAACGTCAGGGTGAGAGCAGTAATTCTAGTGCAAAAGCTCATGCTTAGTTCTGAACCTATAACCTGTAAAGGCTTTAAATCATCATGGACGCTTTTAGGTACTGTGGTTTGTGGCCATATCACAGGCATATGCAAATCTTGACATGTTTGGTTACTATTTACTTGACGCAACATCATGTGTTATATTTTACTAAAAAATTGGTACTATATTGTGTTTGTGTACACTAAAATGAATTTAAGTGTATTTTTTTTCCTGATATTGTTTGTTTGATAAATGGTTGCACAAATATCGTGTGACATAAAAAATTGCAACAGACACCATTTTATTCACCAGAGCCTTTGCGGTCAGAAAATATATAATGTTTGTGGGTTCTATGAAATTTGTTAGCAAAAAAATGCAGAATTTAACATGTATGTGAAAAAAATTCTAAATTTAGGCATGCAACTTTGCACTTCTGCAATAACCTGCATTATCCGCCTTTTTTTGTACGGCTGGTTGAATAGCCATGCATAGTTCAGTCCTGTAAATGGCATTTTCATTTTATAGCAGCACAATTTTACAGTTTTTTGAGGGAAGATGTTGACTACATGTGCATAGCTACTGCTCAACAGCCAGGTCACAAGGCACATTATGGCGTGTTCCAGCAAATATGAAGACAGATGCCTCGCTACCCTTCAGCATCAGTGAAATGTTGGCCCATCCATGACTCCCCTTTTTTATTAGACTTGGATATGGTGTTAAGATTGCCCCAGCTTCTCAGTAAATTCAGCTGTGGAAAACTTAGACCCAGGCAGACCTGTTCTCCTACTCCCTAGATTTCTATTAAAATGTTGGGAAGTAAGTTGAGTAGTCAAGTAATTTATAGTGTATTCGATGGAAAACAGCAGGCACATATAAAGTTTACACAGTTTTTAAAAAGGGCATGTTTTGACAGCTTACTTTTTTAAAACAGGCCATATGCAAACAGAGCTTTGTTGGATGTGACAAAGGATCAGAGAATTGCTTGTTTTCATTAGGATAACTGAAGATGTAAGTTCAAACAATGACTTGAATGGTTTTCCTTAGAGATTTTCCAGCATGCTTGATCGTCTCTACAAGTGATGGCAGAAACTTTTGTCACCCACGGGCACATCTCTTTTACTCCTTTGTTAACCCTTACACCACCAAATTATTGCTAAAGCTGGAATCTGTCTGGATCAACATTTCGATCCATGTATAAGCAGGGAGTTTGCACAGAAATCAACCTGTCGGATTTTCCCCACTTGATCAGTGCTGCAGGCTATAGCCTGCAATCAGTGGCGGCCCGTCCATATGGGGAACAGGGGCGCCGCCCCCCTAATCCATGCGTCCGGCCCCTTATCTACATGCAGGATGCCGGACGCATGGATTTCAATTTTTTTTTTAAGCACATTATTAGAGCTCGAGGCTCTAATTAGCTTCAAAAATGGGTGGGCTCGGGGCGCAGAGCACTGCGCCCTGAGCCCACCCAGTTGTGTGACAATAGCAAATTAAAATTCGCTAATGTCTTCCTGATTCTCCTCCTGACCAATCAGAAAGTGGGTCCTACTTTCTGTTCGGATGGCAGGAGAAGCAATGGCCCCAGGACGGGTAGAAGCAGCCCTTCCCTCGGATCCTTGTAATCTACCTCCTAATGTAAAGGGGATCGCCGCCTTCCAGTCCGTCTTCCGGGGATGGACGGACGGGGAGATGGGGGGTGACACTGGTTCACTGCCCCCACCCCAAAATATTGAGCACCAGCTGCCACTGCCTGCAATGCTGCTAAGTGTATTTTGATGGTGGGGGAGTCATCCCACTGTCAGAATACAATAACTCAGCGGGGAGGATTCCCTCATCTATGTCAATACGTGGATTGGGGAATTTTGTCAGTTTTTTTCATTCAACCTGCTGGTTGAATGAAAAAAAAAAAAGGCTACGAATCTATGGGCTGCCTTACCATGCTTGGACAGGTTGCATTACCATTAAAAAATATTTTGGTCTTTGATCTCTCTGGGCACCAGTCCTCAGGAAGGATGTACTGGAAATGGAGCCAGTACAAAGACGGGCAACAAAGCTAATAAAGGGTCTGGAGGATATTGGTTATGAAGAAAGGTTGGGAGCACTGAACTTATTCTCTCTGGAGGAGAGACGCTTGAGAGGGGATATGATTTCAATTTACAAATACCATACTGGTGAGCCCACAATAGGGATAAAACTTTTTTGCTGAAGAGAGTTTAACAAGACACGTGGCCACTCATTAAGATTAGAAGAAAAGAGGTTTAACCTTAAACTACGTAGAGGGTTCTTTACTGTAAGAGCGGCAAGGATGCGGAATTCCCTTCCACAGGCGGTGGTCTCAGCGGAGGGCATCGATAGTTTCAAAAAACTATTAGATAAACACCTGAACGACCACAACATACAGAGATATACAAGGTAATACTGACATATAATCACACACATAGGTTGGACTTGATGGACTTGTGTCTTTTTTCAACCTCACCTACTATGTAACTATGTAACGACCAAAGTAAAAAATCCAATTAGTCTTAGAAAAGAGTTAATCTGGCCATACATTATACAATTTTCTTGTTCAATTTCCTTCAACTGTGTAGTGCAAGAGCCTGCCTGGTTGCATTTATGGCCAGCATTAGAAATATGTTTCAATAATAAAAATTTGGAAGTTACTATGTATTGATTGGTTTTGAGATTACACAAAGAGGTTGACTAAATGCAAATATACTGTGCATTGCAAGTGCACTTGCTCCAGAGCGTAGTAAATGAGGTGAAGCTCTATAAATAGAAAAAAAAATATTTGACTTAGACACATCCTGAAAAGTGGGAAATTGGAATCAGATATTCCAGTTAGTAACGCCACATTCAAAAAAACAACTTAAGGTAAATAAAGAATTTTACAGACAGTGAAAGCGGCATCATATTACAAAAGAAAAAAAAAATAAAGGAAATCAATCATGCCAAGCATATGACCAATAAACCGTACAATGGTGTATAATAGCTCTATACCAGTGCAGCAATCATAGATCAAAACAGACATGTGTCGAGAAACCAGTACTTTGGAACACAAGACCATAATTTACATGAGATGGTATGTAACATGGAATTCAATACTCATCATTCAAACACATATCAGGTTGTGCTATCCATCTATCCCATACTTTATTGTATTTTGGGGGACATCTTATATGCATATAAATCAGTTTCTTGTAATAAGGGTAGAGTTTACCTCCCGTACCCAGGTCTCAAACTTTGGTGGGATTGCCTGCATCCAGTTGCGTGCAATCACTTTTCGGGGCACGAAAAGTGTTTTGTGCATAAATATAGTTAAAAATGTGTCCAGGTCTCTATCTGGGAACAGGTTATGCAAACAGGGTTTGGGGTCCAGTGATAAGGGAGATCCAAGTTGGTCATGTAAAAATCGTACCACCTGGGCCCAAAACATCTGAACTATTAGACAGGACCAAAAAAGGTGACTGTTTGTTGCCCACAGAGAAGACATAGAGGGCTGTAAGGAACTAGTTGGTAACTCAATTCAGGTGTTGGCTTGACCTACCCTGCTGTATATAAAAATCATATAAACAAATCATAAAATGCTTATTTGCGCTCGCAACTTTGTTAACATACAATATGGCCAGATCAAAAGAGCTTTTAGAAGATCTAAATAGAATATCATAGACATTTGCATAAGGATATGTTAAGGCTGTGTATATACTGTACATTGCATCATCACCAACAGGGGGGTCAAAAATTATAACATAAATTAAACTTATTTATGTGCCAAAAAAGGGATAACCCAGCAGGGGTAACTATAACTATTAAGCAGATACCTGCAAAAAAATTGAATTACATAAATACAACCACAAATCAAAATGTATTTCAACAGAATCAAAAATATGTTTTATTTTAGATTCTGCTGAAATAAACTTTCATCTGTGGTTGTATTTATGTAATTAAGTTTTTTTTTTGTGCAGATATTTACTTACTGGTTTTTGTAATACCTGCTGGGATTTCCCTATATTGGGGAGCATAAATTAGTTTGATTTAGTCATTTTTGTAGGGAATTAATTGACCCCAGTGGGTGATATCACTTTTATTGAATATTTATACAAACCCATGTCCCACACATTTTTCTGATTAAAGAATAATAGTATCACATGGTGGCAGCCAGAATGTAAATAGAGAATTTCCATTATAAAATACATGTCTGTGTTCGCCTTTTTCAAGGCACACACATTACACAGCTCACGGTAGCCAATAGTTATAAATGTACTGCCGCTATCCTAGGGGTTCACTAGCCCCATAAGGCTGGGTTCACATATGTGAGGACACGGGTTCGTGCCTGGGGTCTGGTGCGTGTCTGTTCACTGGTTCAGGTCCAAATATTTTGCCTGAATTCGCACCTGAAACGGACCTAAACACGCACGACCCTTTTTCAATCCAGACTGCGGCCGCCCGGGAGATGTGTGAACTGGCTCCCTTGAGAGGCGGTCACACTCACATGTCATGCGAATTGGATGCGGGGAAACCCACATCCAATTTGCATATGCGTGAACCCAGCCTACTGTAAGTGTATGTAAAGCCAAAATGTTTCCTATTAGTTTTGAACAGAGTAGGGAAGGGTTTGGGGGATTTACCTGTCTCAAACACGCAACAGGAAGTGAAAGAAAATATCTACAAAATGTCTAACAGGGCACAGATTACAGTATACATTTTAAGGAATTGTTTTCATATATTCGGATAAAGATTTAAACCTTTCGCTGCCAGAGCTGTTTTTGCATTTTTTGCACACATGCTTAAAAAAATTATTGTAGCCCTAAAGATTACATAAAACCCCCAAAACATTTTATATTTTTGTAAAGCAGAGAATAAAATTGTGGTTGTTCCAATTTTTTATGCCACATGATATTACTGCAAAATTTCAGTAAAAAGTACACTAAAGTTAATCTCAGGGCACACAAACGCAACAAATGACCCAGTTTTTGTAAAAGATGAGGTTGCACCATAGGCGTGCGCAAGGGGTGTGCCAGGTGTGTCTGGGCACACCCTAATCCTGGGGTTGGCAACCCGTCAATCGCAGGCAAGTGACAGGTCAACCGTGATCCTTCCTTGCCAACCCCCAGAACTTGGACAGAAGAGCCGGCGGGGGTGGAATTTAGTGGAACCAATCTGTATTTTCCTCCTGCAACAGCTGAAAGTTGGCTTCTCCTCCTATCCCTCTCGCTGACATTCAGCTGCCACAGGAGGAAAATACAAGGGATCTGTACCAATATATGCCACCCTTCCTGTCCCTGTTCCTCTTCTTTCTGCTACCCAGGTCTCCCCATTGTCACAGGATGGAGAGCGGGGAAAAGGTCGGTAAATATGTCACAAACGCATATGTGTTGGAGCTTTGAGGGGCACACCCCAATGCAACAGGCTGCGCACACCTATGGGTTGCACCAAGTAAATAGATACCCAATGTGACAGACTCACCAGGGACAGAGGCTTTTGGAGGGGATTGAATGCTAACCTCTTGCCTACCGACTATGGTCCCTGGCATTTGGGGGAGCTACAAGCATTTAGGAAAATGTCCTGTTATGTAATGCAAAAGGACATTATTAACGAGGCCATGATGGTCTCTGCCAGCTTGGAACTGAGTGGACAGATGTATGTGAGCAGAAAGCTGGTTAATGAGATTTGGAAAGCCCTGGGTCTCCTATTGTCTACTAGGTAGGCTGAGGAGGGGGGAGATCACTTTTTGTATTGTTAATTGTGCTAATTAACACACTTATTGTCTGCTAGCAAACTATTGAGAGATGTGTTTATACTCGTAATAATGTGTATTGTACTTTGTGAGCTCGAAGTCTGAAATTCTGACCTGGAATGAGACCTCTGAGTCATCCAGGTGGGTAATTAACATAATTTATATAGTATGTGGCGGTTGTTGTAATTATATTCCTGTGTACAGGTTGTATTGTTAGGGTAATATTAACAAGAGAGGGGATGTCCTCCAGTTGGGTATATATTCTGTGTAAGTTTGTTGAATAAAAAAAGTTCCAGTATAGCAAACAAACAAGTCACGTCTAGTTCTTGGTTGCAGTAGGTGGCTATAATATCTGATATCTATGGTCACCAAACTGGAGAAAGCAGTATACGGACGGAAGCACTAAAGCAGACAGTTCTGTCACACCCAACATGTCAAACCTTAAATTTGCACGTGCACCCGTAAAATGACAACAAACTTCAGTATCCTATATTTTCCATAGGCAATGCTTTAAAGGCCCCCTCCCTATAGGTCATCAGTTTAGCGTTACAAGGGAGGTCTGGTGCTAGAAATATTGCTTTCACTTCGGTGTGTGAGATGATATGTAACACGTGTATCGCAACTGATGCCTTTATGCGTTGGCACCCCTGAAGCATGTGTTTATGTTCGTACATACATAAATGCCGGAGTGGGGGGCCTCAAAAAAAATTGGGAGGGATTATGTGTGCTTGGGTGTAACTTAAATTTTTTTACATTTAAAAAACATTTTTTTAACTTTTTTTTCATCACATAGGGGACAAAAAAGTCCCCTATGTGATGACTTTTTGGTGACCGGTTTTCTTTAATGAGACATCCAGGATCTAAAAGACACTGCATGTCTGCCGTGTGCTCCACTGAATTACACTGCAATAGACTCTTTGCCATGCTGGCCGCGGAAACAGACAGGCGGACCCGGATGTTCCATTTTACATTTTGCTTCTAGGTCAGCAACAAAAAGTGGAGGACAGCGGACTGCTCTCTGCCCTTTACCCGGCGGCACCTGCTATGCCGATCCCGGGCTCACAGACAAGCAAATTAAGCCCGGTACACATAGTGGGGGCACGTTACCGGGGGGGGGGTTGTATGGAAGCAATCGGGCAGCAGCGAAATTCATATATTCATACAATTAATTTATTTTTATTTCCATGTCAGTGTTTTGAATTCTAAGTTGGATTTCAGGGGGCACATGAGCATTACAGTAAGTATGATTTATCCAGAATGAAAAGCACAATCACAGTTAGAATTTCAAACACTCAAGAAAAGTTTTCCATCCTTCCCCTTCGACTTTCTATTTCACTGTGGTTGTAAACGTTCATGGGTTGGGGGTCACATTACCGTAACTATTAGAAAATAGTTACCGTATTTATCGGCGTATAACACGCGCCGGCGTATAACATGCACCCCAAGTTTAGGAGAGAATTTTAAGGAAAAAAACTTTTAGGAGGGAAGTTCAAGGAAAAAAACTTACATTTAAATGCAGCCTTTTCCATCATTGCAGCCTTGCCCAGTGTCCATCTGCAGCCTTGCCCAGTGTCCATCTGCAGCCTTGCCCAGTGTCCATCATTGCAGTCTTGCCCAGTGTCCATCTGCAGCCTTGCCCAGTGCCTTTGCAGCCATGCCTTGCCCAGTGCCTTTGCAGCCATGCCTTGCCCAGTGCTTTTGCAGCCATGCCTTGCCCAGTGCCTTTGCAGCCTTGCCTTGCCCAGTGCCTTTGCAGCCTTGCCTTGCCCAGTGCCAGTGTTTGAATTTGTCGCCGATTTCCGCTGTGGAGAGGAGCGAGCGGAGCCGAGTGTACTTCGGCTAGACTCGGCTCCTCTCGCAGTCCCACCCATCTCCACTAATTGTGCTGCTGACATACAGAAAGCCGAGTGTACTTCGGCTAGACTCGGCTCTGTTCACAGTCAGGGGCGGGACTGCGGGAGGAGCCGAGACTAGCCGAAGTACACTCGGCTTTCTGTATGTCAGTGGAGGTGGGCGGGACTGCAAGAGGAGCCGAGTAAAGCCGAGTGTACTTCGGCTTTGTGTATCTCGGCTCCTCTCGCTCGTTTCAGCGGGGGATCGGCGTATAACACGCACCCACGATTTTCCCCTGATTTTAAGTTAAATACGGTAGTTTCAAAAAAAAAATGTTCAAACTAAATTCTACTGGTGTATGGCCAGCTTAACTCTGGTGGCCCATCATTTTAGACAACCTGTACAGCTGAAAAAGTGGAAATTAAGCCTGGTACACACGATCGGATTTTCCACGGACAAAGCGTAGGACTTTTGTCTGAAGGGCATTGGCCATGAACTTGTCTTGCATACAAACGGCAAAGAATTGTCGGCCAACAAACACAAAACTATGTGGTTTTTCAGCTCCAGAATGAATGCTAATGCTGTGTTATGGTTAGCATTGCTTCTGAGCATGCGTGTTTGTACTTTGGAGTTTTGTCCGATGAACTTCTGTAGACACGATCGGATAATCCGACAACACACATTTGTTGGCGGAAAATTTTAAAGCATGCTATCCAACATTTGTTGGCAGAAAATCCGACAACAATTGTCCGATGGGTCGAATTTTCCGACAACAGCCAGCCATCACACAATTCCCGTCGGAAAATCCGATCGTGTGTACGGGCCTTAAGACTATGGAAATTAAGATTTTTAGTGCACTGTCTGACTTCAATTTGGCTTTAAAACATGATCAAAATTTTCTTTAAAATCAAGTTTTCAAGAGTGCCTATGCTTATTAATTTTATATATACTGTATTTGTGAGAAAAAGTTGCTATATAATACAAAATATTTTTCTTGACAAAGAGAGAGTTCTACTTGCTTGCATTTAGCTGGAAGACAGAAGAGCTTATTAGGGAATTTATTATATTCAGATTCTTTTCCTTAGGGGTTTTGCTATTTTTCCTTAGGTCAGTATCATTTTTGTCATTGCACTAAATATTTTTTACAGTATGTCATGTAAATCCAGTTTGTTTTTATTTATTTTTCTCTAATTCCCAAAGGCTCTTTATATAACTCCATTTCCTATGTTTTCTTTTTGTTCCTAAAAAAGTTGACACTCACTGTACGATAATAAAAAAGCTTTGCTCAGGCTTGTTCAATGAAGGCATATAATTAGAGTATATTACATTTTCTAATCCAAGTGACTTGCAGTGTCAGTTATGTTTAAAAATGGTTGCAATAACTTTTTAAACTACTGAAACACACAGTGGGCAGCACGTATTTATGGTTTATGGTTTTCTCCTCTTTAAAAAATGCTATTCCTAAAGCACAAATATAGACTTTTTTTCCCTTTTTTTTTTTTTTTAAGGATTGCAACACCTTTTATTGTTGTCAGTGGCCCTGTTGGTAGATTAACCCTTTCTCTATTCACCCTCTACCATTATAACTGAGGCTATGTTCACACTGTTCCGATACAGAAGTTGCACGACTGCTGATCCGACTTTGCCCTGCGACTTCATGCCCAACTTCCATACGACTTAAATGAACGGGATCTGACTTTGAATGTGGCATGCATCTTGAGGGGGAACCCCCACAACAAATTTATAGAAAAGAAAAACTGAGTGGGATCCCACCCCCCCCCCCCCCCGATCTATTCCAGGCCCTTTGAGTCTGATATGGATCTTGAGGGAGAACCCATGCCAAAATAAAAAATGGTGTGGAGTCCCCCCAAGACTATACCAGACCCTTCAGTTTGGTATGGATTTTAAGGGGAACCCCCACCCCAAAGCACCTTGTCCCCATGTCGATGGGGACAAGGGTCTCTTCCCAACCAGTGGTTGCGGGGGTCTGCGGGAAGGGGCTTATTGGAATCTGGAAGCCCCCTTTAACAAGGGGGCCCCCAGATCCCACCCCCCATGTGAATGAGTATGGTACATTGTACCCCTAACCATTCACCCCCAAAAATTGTAGTGTTACAAAAATCTTGATGCTTATGTAGCGGGGGTCCCAAATTTAGGGATTGCTATACCAAATTTAAGGGTGATTCGAGTGGTAGTTGGCTCGAATCTTTCAATTTGCTGGACTCTGCCTTGCTGTTGTTTTGCCTGGTGTGCAGTTCCCCTTAGAAGTATGGGTGGCGCTGTCACCTATACTCGGGGTCGAACCACAGGTAATGGGGCAGTGATTTGGTGTCCTCTCTTGGCAGCCGTACAGTGGGTGTGGTTTGCCTGCTGTGCATGCTGGGAGAGGATACATAAGGGGTAGACGCCGCCTGGGAGGGTTGGTTATTTTTGGTTCCAGAGTCGGAGTCCTGGTGCATGGCGCGTGGCCCTCCAGGCCATGGGGCCGCGTGCACTTCAGTCCCAGGCACCTTTAGTCCTGGGACTGCAACTTCAGCCCTGAGCCCAGCACCTTTAGCTGGAGCCCACTTTGGGAGGAGGAATCCCAGGGTGCCGCCTTGCGAGGGGACCCATTTCTAGAAGAGGAGGCTGGGGGAGGACCGTTCCGAAGGACTGGTGAGAGATCACAGTGAAGGAAGGGGCCCAGTAACTCTCAGGAGGGATGTCATCCATTCGAAAACAGGGATCTAAACAACAGGACCAGTAGGAGGTTTGGGACACTATTTTTTTTTTTTGAATCAAAAAGGTTTTATTGAACACCAGATAGATCACAACAGTTTCCATTGTACAAAAAATAGCAAAGGTTTCCCTCTGCTGGCGAACTGTAAAACAACATATAAGATCACATCAAAAACAGCACCACAATCTTGCATGTATAAGCATATTAATCCTCGGCCGCTTGGTTTCAATTTTACTGCAAAAGTCGGGACATCACCAGCTCCCTGGGGCTCAGGCCAGGGGTATCAAGCCATTGGGACCAAATTCTCTCAAACCTGCTCGGGCTTCCCCTGTGCTGGTATATGTACTTTTCCATTATAAGAGTATTCCCCATGTGTGCTACCCAAGAGGTGGTGGTAGGCGGTGAGACTGACTTCCAACCCATCAAAATAAGCTTCCTAGCCTGAAACAGGGCCCTAGAGACCGCGACCCTGGTCAACTCCCCAGGGATCGCTTCCTCCAAGATCCCCAGCAGGCAGCACTTAGGGTCCAAAGGGATCGTAGTTTGAAACACTCTGTTTATTGTACCCACCACCTCAGTCCAATACCTGTGAAGCTTAGGGCATCTCCACAGGAGATGAATGAGATCTCCATTGTGCCTCTGACATCTACCACACACAGGGTCCCCGAGCTTACCCATCTTATATCATTTCAGCGGGGTGTAATGTACCCTCAATAATATATATAGCTGTGACACTTTCTGCGCAACGTTTAAAGAACAGGTAGTGACTGACCGCCACGCCTCCTCCCATTGGTCCCCTGACAGTGTACCTATGTCCTTCTCCCACATGGATTCCGCCCTGCTCGGGAATGCCTGGAGGTGACTTGCCAGTAACATCTGGTAGCATTGTGAGATAAATCCTTTTGTTTCAGTGCTAGTGTGCAGCACACGGAACACCGGGGCGGGCGACTGAACCCATTCCACCGCATTCCCGTGTGCCGCAACCGCATGTTGAAGCTGCATGTAGTAATAATGCATATGAGCTGGGAGGTCAAATCTGGCCTGCAGTTCGGGGAAAGTGAGAAGCCTGCCGTTAACGAAAATGTGGGACAGCAGAGCCACACCATGGGCACGCCATCTGGGCCCCTGCTGCAGCTTCACCAACTCCACATAAGACCTATTGCCCCATATTGGGCTGTCCTCTGTGAATCCCTGCACTCCCTGGAGTTGTCGGCCCTTATTCCAGACTTTCTGGATAAGTGCGAGCGTCGGGGTCCGCTTGTTGGATTTGAGGAACATTTGCGCCTCCAGCCCCATCGGGATAGTCTCAGCGCCAGTGGCCGACAGCATCAGTCGTGCCGCCGAGCTCCCCGGGTCCTGGGACATAGAGCCGATCAAATGCTGTAACTGGGCCGCTATGTAGTACAGCCAAGGATTGGGAACCGCCAGCCCCCCACTGTCCTTGGCCCGCTGCAAGTGTTCCAGTCTAATCCGAGGGGGCCTAGTATGCCATAGCAACCGTCGGAAGAGAGTGTTCACTATTCGGAAGATTTTCAGGTGTATCACTACAGGCGAGTTATGAAGAAAGTAAAGTAGTTGTGGCATTAAAATCATTTTGATCAGATTGGCTTTACCTGCAAGTGACATTTTTAGGGTGTTCCAAGTATTAATTTTGTCCCTAAACCGGGACAGCAATGGGTGCACATTAAGGGAGCAGTAGTCCCCCAGCCTGGGCGACACCTGTACCCCCAAATATTTAAAGCTAGATAAAACTGGGATGGGACAAGATTCCGGCAGGACAACCCCACCATCCTCATCCAACAGCATCAGGGCGGATTTTGACCAATTAATGGTCAATCCCGAGTAGTGGCCGAATTGCTCTATTATTGACATAGCCCCGGGGATGGAGTGCGTGGGGTCCTCCAGGAACAGCAGCATGTCGTCCGCGTACAACATGATTTTTTCTTGCAGCGTGCCATATTGGAATCCCCGGACGCGGGCACTAGCCCGTATCAGGGCAGCCAATGGCTCTATAGCGATCGCGAAGAGCAGGGGGGACAGGGGACATCCCTGCCTCGTCCCCCTACCCAGAGCAAAGGCCGGTGACATCCTACCCGCGACCCTAATGGTCGCCTGGGGGGACGCGTACAGCAGCCTGACCCACTCTATAAACTTGTCCCCAAAGCCAAACTTGGCCAACGTCGCCCAGAGGAACCTCCAACTGACACTATCAAATGCCTTGTTGGCATCAAGGGACAAGAGCGCCCTACGGCCCCCATTGTCTGCCTGCACCTGCATGTTCAAGAACATGCGCCTCAAGTTGGTGGCGGTGGACTTCTGCGGCATGAAGCCAGCCTGGTCTGGGTGGATAATAGACGTGATTATCCCGTTGACCCTGCGCGCCAGGACCTTTGCCAGGATTTTTACATCGCTCTGCAGCAACGATATAGGCCTATAGGAGCCAGGGTCAACCGGATCCTTTCCCGGCTTCAACAGTAAAATAATATTAGCCCTAGCCATGGAACCAGGCAGCTGACCACCCTCTAGTGCGGCGTTAAAGACCTTCAATAGTTCAGGTAACAAGTGCTCCCCAAATTGAGTGTACACTTCTATGGGCAGGCCATCCTCTCCGGGGGCTTTACATGTAGGAAAAGAGCTTGCCGCTAATTGCAGCTCGCCCAGAGTAATTGGTGCATCTAACTGTTCTCTGGCAGATGTGGAGAGAGCAGGCAGATCAATACTAGCCATGTATGTTCCAAGGTCCGCATCCGAGTAGGCATCCCTCGATCCATAAAGGCCTTCATAGAAGGACGCCAGCTCGGATATAATGGTTTCAGGGGTATTAACCACCTTACCCGTAGAGGCGCGTATAGCACCGATGGCCGGGGATTGTGTTTGAGACCTCGCTATCTTGGCCAGCAATCGTCCAGTTTGTTCCCCTTCCTCATAGAATGCAAGTTTGGTAAAGAACCTCTTCCGCTCTGCCTGTGAGGATCGCAGACGATCCAGAGAGTCCTGGGCCGACATCCAAGCCTCCCTGGCCAAGTCAGTGGGGCTAGTCACATAAGCGAGTTCCAGCTGCCTCACCTGGTCTCCCACCCGCTCCACCAAGGCAGAGGAGTTGTTCCTGACAATTTGTATTTCCTCGATAAATACCCCTCTAAGATAGGCTTTCAAAGTTTCCCATTTTAGCAGTGGGTCTAGGTAGTGCTCATGGGCCCGGAGAAAGACTTCAATCTTGGTTTCAATACGTTCTGGGGATGTAAACAGTTTGAGCCAATAAGCATTCAGTTTCCATGGGGCTCTAGGTAGGGAGCTAGACGGTTGAGTTACCAACCAAAGTACTAGCGGGGAGTGGTCTGATACCCCCCGTGGGAAATACTCCACCTTAGAGGTGCAATTAACCATGTTGGGAGTGCCCAGACACAGGTCTATACGGGAGAGGGAACCATGTGACTTGGAGAAACAGGAGAATTGTTTACACTTGGGGTTCCTAACCCGCCAAATGTCAACCCACCCCACCTCCTCCATCAGGCGTCCAAGAGCCGTACCCCGGTTGCCCTTAGGGGGCATCACCGGGGGGTGTCTGTCCAATTTAGGGTCTAGGTAGCAATTAAAGTCCCCTAGCAACAGTAGTGGGACGTCAGGCTTGTTTGCCAGGTAAGACAGCAGCAACTGCAGCACCTCTCTAGAAAAAGGTGGAGGCACATATACAAACGCCAGAATCATAGTAACGGTAAACAGTTTGCAATAAAGAAATACAAATCTCCCAGATATATCAATAAGCGAATCTAACTCCTGGTATACCAGAGCCTTGTGGATCAATACACTCACTCCGCGTGAATAGGCGGAGTGAGTGGAGTGATAGGCCTGCCCCACCCACGCATATCCCAAGAAACTAGTCGTATCTTTCAATAGATGGGTCTCCTGTAAGCCAATTATGGCCGGGTGAAATTTACGCAATACAGTGGATATCATGGTCCTTTTCAGAGGATCATTTACCCCTCTGACATTCCACGACACTATGGGTGTAGAAGACATGGCGATTGTATACTAAGAGTTCTGTCTGAGTGGGAGGAGTACCCAGAAGAGAGCAACAGTCCTGTATCCCCCCATCCAGCTATCAAAAAACAGCCCTGTGGTTCAAACAGCTTTGACTGTGGTGCATCAGTAAGATCAGTACAGTCCCTTGGGAAAGAAAAAAAAATCTTGCAGAAACTGTGGCAGAAATTCCTGCGCATCGGCGCTGTGGTGTCGATACAGTAAAAATAGAAGTAGTAAGCATAAGAAAAACAAGAACAGTAAAACTTATCTGCATCTGCCGGTGGCTCCTGGACTGCCAACTGGGCGTCACTGGGGACTCCCCACCGGTGTTGAGTAATAGCAACACTGGCATTTCCAGTGCCAACAGGGCACAAAAACATAAGCCATGTCCACCATAACAGCAAACGGTACATAGGGGGGGTGCAGAGACACACTCCACCCATAAACTCAGGTCAGCGAAAAAAAAGAAAATTCAGAAAAGTTAGTGGAAAACTATTCGCTGGTAACTTCAAGTAGGTATTGATCCTCTCAAGTGACATCATTTCAGCAACAGCACTTCTTTACCCGGATTGCTCTTGATATAGATAGGATTGTCCACATCAACCTGCACCATTCTCCGGTCCCCTCCTGCGGAAGTCTTGTTCGTTGCGGTCTAGCCAGTCCGCAGCATCCTGTGCATTCTCAAAAAAGTGGGCCTCATCTCTGGCTGTTACGCGAAGCTTGGCTGGGTATAGCATGGCATAGGACAGCTGAAGCCTCTGCAGCCTTTTCTTGACATCCATAAACTTTGATCTTCTGCGTTGCACTTCTGCAGAGAAGTCAGGATAAAAGGAAATCCGGGCTCCGTTATAATGTACAGCCCCCCTTTCTCTGGCCATTCGAAGTATCACTTCCCGGTCCCTGTAGTTAAGGAGTCTAGCAAGCATGGATCTCGGGGGATTACCGGGGGGGAGGGGGCGAGGTGGCACCCTGTGCGCCCGTTCCACCGTGTAAATCGGAGAAAAAGCCTCTTTACCAAAGGTCTCCTGTAGCCAGCCTTCTATGAACGTCGTGGGGTCCCTGCCCTCCACCTTTTCTGGGAGCCCCACAATGCGTACATTGTTGCGTCTCAGGCGATTTTCGATCTCATCATGGCGATCAAAGGCCTGGCGTGCCTGCTGAGCAGCGACTCTCACTTCCCGGGTCATGTGTGGCATCTGATCCTCTATATCACTGACTCTGCCCTCCACGGCCGTGGTCCTCTCCCTGACCTTCTGTATATCATGTCTCAGGAGATTAACTTTCTCCTCCAGCCCCCCAAATCTCTCCTTCAGGGCATCCACTGAGGCAGTGCACCTGTGAACAGCATGCAGGATTTCACTGAGTGTGGGCTGGGGACTATCCTCTGTCTGCTGGTCAAGCAAGGCTGGAACAGAACCAGGGGCTGACTCCATTTCATCATCCTCAGCTTCCAGCATGTCAGTGTGTCCCTGCTCAGCCTGCTCTGCGGGCATTGCATGACCCTGTGCAACAGTCTGCAGGGAATCTTCCGGGCCTGTCAGTTTCCTGGCATAATATAGCATGTCTCTCGTTTGGTCTGTCCCTTTAGGGGCTTTGGTGGACTTACCCCCCAGCTCCGTCTTCTTCTCCTGCCCTCGTGGAGTCCTGGGAGGCAGAGACTGAGACATCCAGGCGCCATCTTGGAAGGCCTGGGAGGCCGCAGCCGCAGCGTCTCCTTTGTTTCCCCGGGTCATCATGCCGGGATTAACGAGCACCGCTGGAACCGAGGGTCTCTGGAGGTCTTTAGGCGCAGGTTGTGGCTGAATCGGGCGTTGTAGGTGGCGAGGAAAGGATCACAAACAGGATCTACAGCGGGAGCTCCGTCGAACAGGTCTGTTCACATGCCGCGTCAGGCCACGCCCCCCCGGTTTGGGACACTATAGATTCTGTGGCAGAGGATCTCCTGAATGCATCCATTAGGGAATCTAATAGACTGTTCGAGTTACATGCCGGCTGCTAGTGCCTTCGGGTGACTATCCGGGTGAGCTATACCCACTCGGGATCGAGTGGCGAAGAAACAAGAGTGCCTGAACTGATCTGTCTTCCTAACACCTTTCTCTTCTCCTCATTTGTGGATGTTCATGCATAAAGAAATAAACTCTATGTTGGAGTTGACGCTGGTGTGGACCTTGGGGTATAGAGACTTTTATCCTTACATTATAGGGACAGGAACCAACTCTCAGAGGATTCCCGCTGCAAAGACCCGTAAGTGAAAACAAGTGTGCTTAACCCCTGCCACCCAGGGGGTACGGGCATGGTGGAGACTGTGCGCCTTTTTCTCCTGTGAACGAGCCAAAGAGTGGAGAAGGAGGGCGGCGGTTGCTACACTTAGCTTCATGGTGCATCAGTTCTAACTTCACATGTTAAGTTTCACAGGCAGTACCACCTACTGTATAAAACTTGCCAATTGAGGTCAGTGGGACTGCGCCACAGCTAAAGGCCAAATAGAGTGAATAGAGCCAAAATGCTACTCAGTTCTTCCCCTCTGTTCAGAGCAGAGACTAGTGACTGTCAGTGATCAGCTCTCTGCTCTGCCCTTCCAGCATTCATGGGTGTGCTGGGCTTGGGAGGAGCAGGAGCAGCTGGCTCAGTAGCCCAGTGGCACAGCTGAGAGGCTGAGCCAGCTGTCGATCCAGACAAGTGGGTGGATCATGAATGTAAAAAGTGATCTTTCCAGAGCCTGGATTGGCTTAGTGACCTCAGCCGACAGCCGGCTTTAGCCCACTGTTGGCTGAAAACAGATCACAGGGTTGCAGAATTGATTGCACTCCTGTGATCCATAAGAGAAGTATGTGCTTTGGTCATACTTCTCCTTTAAATAAATTATATAACCACAAATAAATGTCTCTAAAAAATCCAGTGATTCTTCATTCAAATCTCAAAATAGTTACATAGTAGGTGAGGTTGAAAAAAGACACAAGTCCATCAAATCCAACCTATGTGTGTGATTATATGTCTGTATTACCTTGTATATCCCTGTATGTTGTGGTCGTTCAGGTGCTTATCTAATAGTTTTTTGAAACTATTAATGCTCCCCGCTGAAACCACCGCCTGTGGAAGGGAATTCCACATCCTTGCCGCTCTTACAGTAGAGAACCCTCTACGCAGTTTAAGGTTAAACCTCTTTTCTTCTAATTTTAATGAGTGGCCACGTGTCTTATTAAACTCTCTTCCACAGAAATTCTTATCCCTATTGTGGGGTCACCAGTATGGTATTTGTAAATTGAAATCATAATCCCTTTCAAGAGTCTCTTCTCCAAAGAGAATAAGTTCAGTGCTCATACCCTTTCCTCATAACTAAGATCCTCCAGACCCTTTATTAGCTTTGTTGCCCTTCTTTGTACTCGCTCCATTTCCAGCATATCCTTCCTGAGGACTGGTGCCCAGAACTGGACGGCATACTCCAGGTGAGGCCGGATCAGAGTCTTGTAGAGTGGGAAAATTATCGTTTTATCTCTGGAGTTAATCCCCTTTTTAATGCATTCTAATATTCTGTCTGCTTTGTTAGCAGCCGCTTGGCATTGCATGCCATTGTTGAGTCTATCATCTACTAGGACCCCCAGGTCCCTTTACATTTTTGATTCCCCAGAGGTTCTTCCCCCAGTGTATAGATTGTATTCATATTTTTGCCACCCAAATGCATTATTTTAAATTTTTCCACATTAAACCTCATTTACCATGTAGATGCCCACCCCATTAATTTGTTCAGATCTACCTGCAAGGTTCCCACATCCTGCGGAGAAGTTATTGCCCTGCTTAGCTTAGTGTTGTCCGCAAATACAGAGATTAAGCTGTTGATCCCATCCTCCAGGTTGTTTATGAACAAATTAAATATATGCTCCAGCAAACCGTGCGTAGTGAACTACAATAAACCTCCTGAAGAAAACACAAATTCCATGCTCTCCTAGTACTCACATTCAAATTGTGCACTTACCAGACCTCCATGACCCTCTTAACTTAATACGTGGGTCCACAATAGCTTAGGTTTACGCTGTCTTTCCAGGCAGCCTTTTAGCCTTCCAAGTCACCTCCTTCCAGCTTCTGATCTTTGCACCATTAAAAAAACAAATGCCAACATTCAATATGGTTACATGCCATGCTGACCCAACTTCCTGTTTACTTCCTGCATGTAGTCCACAGACGGGAAGTGATGTAGGTGGGAAAAACACCACAATGAATAACCCTGGGGTAATTATGTACAGTGAAACTGTTACGTTGCCTTGCATTGGCAAAACACAAGTTGCTTTAAATTTGTATTTATGTAAATTTGGATGGGATTGCCATATCTTTATGTTTGTTATTTTATTATATTCAATGTAATCTCCCTTCCCCAAGGTTGTGGTCACAATATGTGTAAAAAAATGGGGCATTCCCAGTATGCATAATTAGAATTTAATTAGTACATATTAAAACAATGCTGTGAAAGTTGCAAGGTCCTAAATCAGAAGCATCTTAGGCCGAGTTCATGCTAGGGCAATTTTTCCTGCGTCTGCCTTTCCACTGCTATGCACGATAATAGAAAAATTTAAATTACTTCAGGCTGGATTCACACTAGCGACACGACACTTGTCCTACTTTGGATCCGACTTTGCCCTGCGACTTGAAGCCGACATACGTCCGACTTTCAATGAACGGGGATCCGACGTCGATCCCCGCCAATACCAGTCACTGTGTTTGGTATGAATCTTGAGGGGGACCTCCACGCCAAATTTTAATTAAAAAACCGGCATGGGTTCACCCTCCAAGAGCATACCAGGCCCGTCGGTCTGGTATGAGTTTTAAGGGGAACCACCTACGTCGAAAAAACGGCGTGGGGTCCCCCCAAAATCCATACCGCAGCCCGGCCGGTCAGGAAAGGGGGTGGGGATGAGCGAGCGGCCCCCCCTCCGGAACCATACCAGGCCGTATGCCCTCAACATGGGGGGTGGGGGCTTTGGGGCAGGGGGGGCGCCACAGTCCCATCATGCCCCGGGACTGTGGCGTCATAAGGGGGTGGGGTCACCGGGTGACATCACCCGGTGACCACGCCCCATGCCTATATAAGTCGTTGCGCACCGCACACACGGCATTATAGAGGGAGAGAGTGTTGAGTCAACATCAGAATAAGAGAAGAGGGAAGAAGACGACGGAGAAGACTGGGCCAATGCTAGTAAAAGAGCTGGAAGAAGATAGCGGAGGAGCCCGGCAGAAGTCAGAAGGCACCGCTCGCTCGTCCCCACCCCTTTTCCTGACCGGCCGGGCTGCGTACTCGGATAAGGGTTTAGTATGGATTTTGGGGGGACCCCCACGCCATTTTTTCGGCGTAGGGGGTTCCCCTTAAAATCCATACCAGACCGAAGGGCCTGGTATGCTCTTGGAGGGGGAACCCATGCCGTTTTTTTTATTTAAAATTTGGCGTGGAGTTCCCCCTAGAGATCAGCAGAGCACAAGTCGCATGCCAAAGTCGGAGCATGCAAGACGGCGTTCCGACTTTGATCCGATTTCAATGATATTCAATGGGCTGAAGTAGGATCACAGTCGGACCAAAGTAGTACAGGGAGCATTTTCAAAGTCGGACCGACTTGTGTCGGACCAGTTAAGACGGCTCCCATAGGGAAACATTGATTTTCACACGTCATGCGACATGAGCTCCCAATGTTGGAGCGTTTGTCGCACAAGTGTGAACCCGGCCTTATTCCCTATGGTTCTCATTCACATGAAGGTTGATTCATGCAACATGGGTGATTTTTTAAAAGGTGCAGGTGCTTCCTTTGGTTAAGCGCAGTGTGTCTTTGGCCCCATAGACATCAATGGGAGAGCATGGAAAGCAAATGTACAATGCATGTGCATGCATTCTAAGTGCATTTTTGGCAGTTTTGTGTGTAAAATCTGGTCTCTTCCTCAAAAAAAATAAAAGGCTGAAAGCATGAAAACACATAACAAAATATGTGTAAAATGTGCAAAAACGTGCTACAAAAACGTACTGAAAAACACATTATTATGTAGCAGCACTAGTGTGAACCTAAGCTAACTGTCTCTACTGCTGGCTTTATACAGTATACAGTATCTCTTTTTTTTTTTTCATTCAGCCAGTGGGCTGAAACAATCAAACATTTGACCTCTATGGAACATGGATGGCTAAACACTGACCGAAATTCAGCTGGTCTCCGCTGAATTGGACGAATTTCGCTCCGTCTTTGGCCATCTTTAGTTATTGTTCCAGCACAGCTGACTGACATAATCACACACATAGGTTAGACTTGATGGACTTGTGTCTTTTTTCAACCTCACCTACTATGTAACTATGTAACAGCCTGGGACCCTGAAAACCCAGGTCAGTGTATAATGCAAAAATGCAACTACATCTGTCATAGTCTCCTATGCCTTGTCTCCATTTTGGCCACAATAAGAGGGACAACCTCAACGTTCATTAGGCAATTGTGAGTAACTAGAAGGGGCAATCATAGAATATAACAGAGGGACCCAGGTTTTCAGATTCCCAGGCAGTGGGAACATTAATTAACAGCCACGAAAGCACCAGAAGATACATTCAATAAAATCATATTTAAAAAATTCCAAATTTGTGGGTTGTCCCCAAAACAGCAATAGAGCAAAAGAGGGGAAAAATCTTTTAATGGAGACACTTTTTCTGGTGACCCTGGTGACAGCCAGAGATCCCCTCACTTTGGTGAGTTTTTCTCTCACTTCCTGTTTTGGCTATGGGACAGGAAGTGAGGAGAAATCTCTCTAATGGTACACAGATAGCAAAAAAAATAAAAAATACAGGGGTTATAATCCTCCCTTACTTTATCCAAACTAAAATGAAAATTGCATATAATTTTACTTTAGGGGTGCCGTTACACAAATATAAAAATATATTTTAATGACCACTGTCCTGAAGTGACTGACAACAATCAGCAGCTGTCCAGGGACCTCTGTTCATTTCTAAGATGAATGTAGTTTACCACAGGGCATGCTGAGTGTCATAGGCAGGTCTGCAAATCAGTGGACCAAGAATGCAGTTTTGTGCATTTCTAGCGCACTGTTCTGCAAACCTGCTCTGACATGCGCTGTGCCCTGCAGTAACAAACAGAGTTCTGCAGACAGCCACTGACAGGTGTCACATTTGGTTGGGATAGTGAATGTGAAGAGCAAGTAAGGGAATCCTTTTAATTTTTTATGTAGTTAGTTTAATATTTTTAATGTGTTAACATTGCCGGGTGTACTTTAAAGATCAACTCCAGGCAAAAAGCTAAATATGCATTTGAAATACATATGCGATAACTTTCTTACCTGCCAAAGATTTGTATAGCTGTCCATCCAGTTCTGACATTAACACAGCCCTGCAAGAATGCAGAGCCAAGTTGTTGACCAGACTTTTCCCTATATGTTTCTGAGCAACACAGCCAGGACATTTCCCTGCTTCCAGTCTGTGATTGGACACTGAAGAATCAGAAGTAGACAAATAATCTCATCCATCTGCTCTCTTTTCTCTCATCTCTATCTGCATGATCATTGTCAGCACATATGCATGCAATATACCTTATTGGCCCCCAATTACACCCCTCCATCTCCCTGTCTAAGTGCTCCTGTACAGGGGGCTACAAGAAGCTGCTTTGAAGACAAGTTAAAATACATACACTAGTTGCATTTAATTATTATATAAGTACAAAACAGCATTCTTTTTTTTCCGTGTTTAATCTGTTTGGAATATCGCTTAGAGTTAAGTGGTAGCTTGTGTTCTTAGAAGGGTGGAGTTTGTATCCTGCTACAGATAGAGCACTTAAAGTGTATCAAAGTGAACATATAAAATCATATATTAATTTCCACATTATTTCTAGCCTACTCCTTTTAATCCGAATGATTTTGACGTTTCTAAACGTACTTTGTGAAGATCCCCATACATTTAATTCCTTAAATTCTGTGACACGTAGTCACCATGCCCTGTAAGTAGGCACTGCTGTGTCACACATTTCACAGAGCCTGCCTTCTGAACTACAGAGGTTTTGAGAGGAGAAGTATCAGGAAGTAGCATGAGTTCAGAAATTGTTGCTTGCAGGCAGCAAGGTACCATAGGATATGTAGTCCTTAGAAATTGAAAGTAAACCGTAGAGGGGAATGCTGCAAAGCATGCAGGGAATCCAAGAAGTCGTGGAAAGAGATGACCAGCAGACAGGCAGCACTCACAAATGAAAGGAGATTTTTCAAGTAAAATTATATTGGATTATCAAATATAACTATTGTTTGTATTGGTATTACAATGCCGATGTTATAAAATGATGAGTATAGGCTGTGACCATAGAACTCCTTTAACAATTGTATTCTGTAGCACAGTGCAACATAATCCTTTTGCATTAGGTTTAAATAGGAAGTGCTATGATGTCACTTGTGACATCATTGGTACTTCCTGGGACCTGCGGAAGCCATCTTTGGGCAGGTCCAAGCTTCTTCCCCTGCAGAAAACAGAACACCATAACCTTTTGGTCAGAAATATTTTTGAGATACATTTCTGGGGCTTCACAAATAACATAAAAGTTGTGCTAGGAAAACCAGCAACAGGAAAATGCATTTTTACCCCATTTTCCTTCCTAAATATAGACAAAAAATATGTATCCAAGTCTACTACCTAAAGCCCTATCTGGCCCAAAAACAAAGTGCAATACAGTATGTTAGGGCAGACAAAAAAAAAAAAAAAAAAACATCCTTGGATGAAAATAGGAAAACAAGAGTGAAAGGCTCTGAAACTAAAGTTAGCCAAGGCTAGAGGAAACTGTATCCTTTTCAGCCAATTGTTGACTGTATCCTGATGTAGCACTCTTGGTACCGTAACATTTCTTCCTATACAGTATTTCCCATTAGTGTTTCTTATTCATTTCCCTTCATTTTTCGGAGCATATTATCCAGATCTATATATGCGTTTACATTATCTTTTATCCCTTGTGCAATTTCCTCTCAGAAACATCCACCAGAGTATTAATCCTGTCACTGCAGCACTGGTCCATGTACTGGAGACAGCCATGTCATGTCTGTGCATTTTATTATTCTTTTCTGGATTGATAGCATTTAACCCTGTGGTATTCACAATCCTTTTAGCACTTCAGCATCCACAGTACTCAGTATGAAATGTTAGTATAATATCAGTATGTATCTACCTGTATGTAATGGTTTGTATTTTCCCAGAAAGATTTGACATATTTTCTGTTTTCGATGTAGAAAATATTTACTGTGTGGACCAGTTACCCTTTAGATCAGCCATTCTCAACCAGGGTTCCGTGGAACCCTAGGGTTCCTCCAGAGGTGGCTAAGGGTTCCTTGAGCTGTGGCTAACTGACCTATCATGTGATGGTGCCTGCTTAGTTCCAGGTCCAACACCACTTGACAGAGCCAGAGCCATGTCTGTAAAGGGAGCATTCTTCCCACTGTCCAGTCCACCACCAACGGAGGGGGCAATTTCTCAAAGACCACCAATGGACTACTTTTAACAGGGGTTCCCTGAGACCTGAAAATGATTGCAAGGGTTCCTTTGGGGTAAAAAGGTTGAGAAAGGCTGCTTTAGATAGATGATATCCCCGACTTTCAAACAGCACAAAAATGTCCAGCATTTTGGAATAGTCTAATGATGTTACAACTATTTAAGCAATATACAGCAATTTAGTAGTATCTTGGTACTGTACCATTAATCTTTTGACGTTGGTTATATCTATAAAATTGAAGGAATTGCTTAGAACGTGGATAGAGAAAATATTACACAGAATAAATACATTTTATAACTTAGATTTCTAAGGTTTAGGCAGTGGAATTTTGTGGGGTAATGGAAACCAAGTATTTTGAATGTCTGTGGGTCAAATATAGGGATACATTTTCAGTGTTTCTGCTATTGGGTTAGGGTATTATTTTTACCGAGACTGAAGGTAACTGTATTACTGTTATCATTATTAGATATATAATGTGTGTTTGTATGCTTAGAAAAATCACCATTCTCCCAGTCCAGTCTACGTTGTTAAAAAAAAATATATAAGCGTGCAATCCATTTTGTTCATAAACGACCTGGAGGATGGGGTAAACAGTTCAATCTCTGTATTTGCGGACAACACTAAGCTAAGCAGGGCAATAACTTCTCCGCAGGATGTGGAAACCTTGCAAGTAGATCTGAACAAATTAATGGGGTAAGCATCTACATGGTAAATGAGGTTTAATGTGGAAAAATTGTAAATAATGCATTTGGGTGGCAAAAATATGAATGCAATTTATACACTGGGGGAGAACCTCTGAGGGAATCAAAAATGGAAAAGGATCTGGGGGTCCTAGTAGATGATATGCTCAGCATGCAATGCCAAGCTGCTGCTAACAAAGCAAACAGAATATTGGCATGCATTAAAAAGGGGATTAACTCCAGAGATAAAACTATAATTTTCCCACTCTACAAGACTTTGGTCCGGCCGCACCTGGAGTATGCCGTCCTGTTCTGGGCACCAGTCCTCAGGAAGGATGTACTGGAAATGGAGAGAGTACAAAGAAGGGCAACAAAATGAATAAAGGGTCGGGAGGATATGAGTTATGAAGAAAGGTTACGACCAGTGAACTTATTCTCTTTGGAGAAGAGACGCTTGAGAGGGGATATGATTTTGATTTACAAATACCATACTGGTAACCCCCCATTAGGGATAAAACTTTTCAGTGGAAGGGAGTTTAATAAGACACGCAGCGTCTCATTAAAATTAGAAGAAAAGAGGTTTAACCTTATACTGCAGAGAGGGTTCTTTACTGTAAGAGTGACAAGGATGTGGAATTCCTTTCCACAGACGGTGGTCTCAGCGGGGGGGCATCGATAGTTTCCAAAAACTTTTAGACAAACACCTGAACGACTGCAACATACAGGTATATACAATGTAATACTGACATATAATTACACACATAGGTTGGACTTGATGGACTTGTGTCTTTTTTCAACTTGACCTACAATGTAACTATGTAACTATATAATCCAAATATGAATCATAAAATACAAATGATGTGACTTCAAAAATTTGAAATCAATAAGTGTCCATACATAAATGGGAAACATAAATACAAATGAATGATCATGTATAGTCCAACAAGTGCTCCGGAAAGTGCAAATTAAGGAACTCTGATCAGAGTGGGAGTCCCGACCCTAGACAGCTGGCAAGGTGTCTGAGACAACCCGGAGACAGATGGTCTGTGTCCACAAGCGATTCTTCAATTAAACAGCCCGTTCTTACTGGAGAGGTGCATTGTTTGGAGGAGTCCGAGGAGTGGATTATCCATCTTGGCTGACATTTGCATGAGCGCAATTGATCTCTATAATTTGGGATCCAACTGTTCTGGTAAGAGGCGCTGATTTTATATGAAAGTGGAGCATCGGGTGAACACTGCGTTCATTAATTTGCACTTTTTGGAGCACTTGTTAGACTTTACAAGGTCATTCATTTGTATTTATGTTTCCCATTTATGTATGGACACTTATTGATTTTGAATTCACATTATTTGTATTTTATGATTCATATTTGGATTGCGCACTTATATATTTCTTCTACACATATTATTAGCTAAATTATTCAGGCTATCATGAGCAGCAGCACCTTCTTAATATTTTTTTATTTCGTTTTTGGGTAAGCGCATATATATACATTTTTTATACACAGTCTATGTCGTTAACATGTGTGAAATGGCCTCAGCATTACACTACTCCACAAGCCACACACTCTGACATGTTTCACCTCACCCACCGGGGCTTAGTCATAGAGGTAACCTCTATGACTAAGCCCCATGGGTGGGGCTAAACATGTCAGAAGGGGGTTGGCTTGTGGAGTGGTGTAAGACTGAGGCCACCTTATACATGTTAACAGCATAGACTGGACTGGGTGAGCGGCAATTTTTCTAAGTATACTACACACAACTGGATGGTGATATTTAATGCCAGCACCCCATTCCTGAACACCAGCAATACCATGTATCTCCCTTTTTTGTTTAGAGCGACACTACAAGTATTAGCAGGTCATAATGCGTGCTTGTAGTTACATAATTAATATTTTGTGAATATATTTAATAAATATATTTAAAATGTATATAAAAAAATAAAAAAGTAATATTTGGTAACAGTTACTATAAGCATTATTAAGATGCTCACACACGTTTTATGGTCTGATTTGTACAATTTTTTAATTCACCTTCAATTATGTAATGCAGGGACTGAATTAAACAATCAAGTTAATTTATACTCAATCCAGCTGGGCTTTGCACTATATAGGTGTTAAGATGGTCATACATGGATCATAATTCAGCTGGTTCAGCAGGAAACGCCCAAATTTCAGTCCATAAATGGCCATTCTCATTCGAGAGGTGTTGATCTAATGGTTGGCTCCTCCTGAACAGGACTGTTGGTATATTTTTTCTCGATCAGCACTTGCAGCCAATCGGCTGCAGCGCTGATCAGTGTATTCTGGCAGCAGAGGAGTCCTGCTGTCAGAATCCAAAAGCGCAGCATGGGGATTCCCCCTTCCACTTCGAATTTGTATATGGGGGAATCAGTATGTTTTTCTTTTTTGATCAGCCACCTGGTTAATAATAAAAAAAAAAAAAAAAAAAAAAACAATCCAATTCATGGCAACTTTAGTAAAGCTAAAGGAAATTGTACAGTCAGATTATAATGCATGTGTGTGTAGTCATTACTCTTCAGCAGGCCATACATTATTTGTTTTTTGTTTAATTTAGCCAGCAGATTCCTCCATCCACACAAGCAAGGTGGATTGGATGAAGGAATCCCCCCACAGTGACATTGTATTCTAATAGCTGGCCTCCTCCTCTGTCAGAATACACTGATCAGCGACTGCATCTGCTGAAAGACAAAAGTTTTCCAACATTCCTGTTCAACAGAGGTCAATCCAGTGCTGCGTACACACAACCGTTTTTCATGACTAGAAAAATGGCATTTTTAAAAATGGTCGTGAAAAACGGTGGTGTGTATGCTCCAGAGCATTTTTCTCGACGAGAAAAATGGCTGAGAAAAAATTAGAACCTGCTCTATTTTTTCTTGTCGTTTTTCACGTCGTTCTTTTTAACGTCGTGAAAAACGGTCATGTGTATGCTTTTACGAGGGGAAAAAAATGCGCATGCTCAGAATCAAGTATGAGACGGGAGCACTCGTTCTGTTAAAACTAGCGTTCATAATGGAGATAGCACATTTGTCAAGCTGTAACGGACTGAAAAGCATGAATCGTCTCTCACCAAACTTTATTAACCCGAGGATCAGCAAAAGCGTCCCAAAGGGTGGCGCCATTCGAATGGAACTTCCCCTTTATAGTGCCGTCGTACGATACCGCGCTTTGTTCGAGCATTTTTTTTTCACGAACGTGTGTATGCAAGGCAGGCTTGAGAGGAAACACGAAAAATCACGTCAAGAAAAACTTCGGTTTTTTTCATGACATGAATAACGATCGCGTGTACGCGGCATAACGATCAACTGCTTTTGAACACGGACGCCAACATGTGAATCAAAATTTGGTCGGACGCCGCTGAACTGACCAAATTTCGATCCAACAATGGCCAACTTTAGACTATACATAGTTACCTATTCATGTATCAAGAGCTTAGTAAGCATTGACAGTTCCTACATGTGTTAGGGATATAATGTCTAACACATAATATTGAACAAGTAAGGACAAGGATCGAAGCAAATAGCGCCATGCAATTTGGAATATTTTTCTTGCACTGCCTGCTGTGAGAATAAATGTGCTTCATCACAGTTTGAACCATCCTTTGATAATATGATAAGTAGATTGACATGCACTGCACTGATAGTGATATACACATGAAATCCTTACCCTAAAACAAATTGAAAAAAACACAAAAGCAAAAATACATTGTTAGGTTTTTCTTGTAGATGGTGATTAGAGTATGAAAAAAAACACATGTTGATATTTTTCTATATACTGTATACACAGCAGTTGCCATACCATTCAGTAATTCACATATCTAGTTACAATATTAAATTACTTCTAAACCTACAAGTTTAAAGGCATCTACCCTTTTGTGTGCATGATCTCCTGGTGCTGCCATTGTGCACATCCAAAGTTAGAGAATGCTTTCTTCTTCTGCCCTGTGTGTTGTACTCCATCCTGTTCTCTCTCTATACCAGCCTTACTTAACCTTAAAGTGGAGTTCCACCCTGAATTTTTTTTCCCCAAAAATGTAAAAGAGAATTAAAAAAAAATGGGAAAAAAAATAACAATTTCCCTAATCTTCCTCTTCATCGTCCGCGGAAGGTCTCCTTCCTCCGTCCTACTTGCAGTGTCTTCTGGTGAATGGGGCGTGCTGCCTTCTGGGAACTGTGTGTATCCCACAGAGCAGCCGGCCCATTCACAAAACGCCGCGCGGCTCGCGCATACGCAGTAAGAAACGGGCATTGAAGCCGCACGGCTTCACTGCCTGTTTCCCTTACTGAGGATGACGTCGCCGGGAGATGCCAGCGCCGAGGGATCGGCCTGGGGGGGGGGGGGCTGACATCGCGGGCGAGTAGGACAGGTAAGTGCTTGTACCTGCTGACTTTAAAAAAAAAAAAATTGCGGGTGGAATCCCGCTTTAACTACCCAAGAGCAAGTCTTGAAATACATTTCAGGTCTCAGGAAACATCTGCTAAAACCAATTTTTTGGGGATCGGGGAATTTTTTTTCCTGAAAGTGAGAATAATGCCCCAAATCCCCCTTACATTGGTGGTCAGAATTCCACCTTTCTATTTTGGTATTATGCAGGTGGCTCTACCAAGTGGCATTGGGCCCTGGAACTATGAAGGCACCATAAGATGGGAGGTCAATCAGCCATAGCTTAAGGAACCTCTGGAGGAACCCTGGTTGAGAATAGCTGTTCTACACTCTCCTATTGCCCATACCCTCTCTTGTCTTCCTTTTCTCTTGTTTCTTGCATGTTCCCTCTGCCTTTTACATGCTGTGACTACTTCAGAAAATAATGGAGTACATTTCTAGTTGTATAACATGGTAGGGAGGAGGACAGCAGTGTGATCACATTACTTTGATTGGTAACATTGTTCTTTATCTATCTGTACTTCTGATATATCTATCTCCCCTTAATAGCCATGCTCCATTTATTCTCTTCTTTTTTATTTTTTTTATTTACAGCTGTGACTGTCTTTTACATCATTTCACCCTAATCTTTGTGTTTAAACTCCTCTGTCTCCTTATTTATTGTTTATTCCCTTCTTTTCTCGTGCAGCCTCCCTCCTGTTTACATTGTTTTATTTTATGCTGCCATTTTTTTTTTTTGCTCGTTGTTGTGTTTGTGTCCATGTATTGTCCGCTAACAGTCTGTTTCGCATCCGGCATTCTGCTATATTTCTGTGTGTCAATTTTTCTGTGCCTTTCTTCATATCTCTGTCTTTGTCACCCCTCCCTTTCTTCTCTCAGGTCCCCAGCTGGTTTATTGCTGTGAGGGAAATCCCCCTTGTGTTCAGACCTCTGAAAGTATGCCTGGATGGCAGTGCACACACACACACACACACACACTCGTGTGGATATCATGTGCCGTCCCTACAAGGGAATGGGTTAACAAGATGCTTCGGAAAGGAGGGTGGTTTTCTTTTTTTCTATTTTTGCTTTTTTTTTTTTCTTGCTCCCAATTTTTTCCATTTAATTGTTTTGTTTTTTTTGTTACCTGGAGGAGATGGTATTTCAGGCGTTGCCATGGTAACACATCCTTCCCATGTAATGAAGATGCTTTTGATAAAGACAGAAAAATCCCCTTTACCTCCCCCGCCCCCTATTCATCCTCCAAATATACAGCCTTGAAGGGGGCACACCAAGAGACCAAGCTTTTCAAGGTGGCAATAAAGAGCTCAGTTCAGAAATCAAATTCGTTGTGGATTTTCTAGATACATTCAAGGCAAAGGAATGTCGTCTCATGCTGCGATGGGGTTCCCAATTTTTAAGTCACATGTAATCTGTTCTTATTGCCAGCTTAGGGGATGGAATCTTTTTTTTTTTTTTTTTTTAACTCTGTCATCTCATTTAGTAACAGTGATTCAGGTTAATGTCAGATTAGAGATTAAAAGATAAAAGTAGGGGGGCGTGTCCGGGAGCCGACTGAGGAAGACGTGCAGACATTGAGCTCTGCAACCATACCTTACATCCATAGCCATCCTCGCTACTTATTACTTGGATGATACTCCAAATCTACCCCCATTGCTCCTGAGGGTCTCCTACCTGCAATCCGGTGTACATTTTTGACTTTGGGCCGGCCGTCCAGAACTTGCCAGGCCAGTTTCATGCAGCTCGGGCCCAACGCCATCTTGGGGCCCACAAAGCCTCCAACACCTCCCAGGGGGTCTACGGATACCCACAGGACACCCTGCGTCTCCATCCAGGCTTGGATGGGGGTGTCTATACAGTAAGGAGCCCCCTCGGTCTTCTTCCTGGCCCGTGGTCGGCTCCGGAGCCTGACAGCCATCTTGCGGCCTACAATAACATTTGCATCCTCCGGCCTGGAGTGCCGCGGTCGGCGGGGTTTACGGCGAGAGGCTCGGCCACACCTGTGCCTGCACTGGATGGAGCTAGCTGCCTGAGAGATCCCGGAACGTTCGGCCTCACACACCCGCGGCGGCCAGCCTTAGGAAAGTCCGCGGCTCCGGCCTACCTCTGGAAGTCCGCGGCCATCTTGCTGCTCCCACTACACCCAACGCAGCATCCAGCAAGAAGGACCATCCCACACAGGGTAAGCGGGGCAGGGGTGAAATACAGGACATTAGACCTAGGCTAATCCCCCCCTGGCTGGCAGACGGGAGTACCTGGTGGGAGCCCTGATCCCATAGGCTTAAGGGGCGGCCATCTTGCTACACCCGACCATAGTGCTGCTGGGTCCCCCCCCTGCCCACTTGAACCTGCTTCACCCTATACATCAAATCCTGGCTATTCTGGCCTACGGGGCAGCTGAGCCTATACCTCATCCATCTCGCCCTCCCCGCACTCCTCCAGTCACACACTGACAAGGAGTGTAGCGGCCATCTTGCTCCACCCGGACTCAGTGCTAACTCTTACCACTGACCTCCATCCACTCCCTCCTCGGCCACCGGTACTGCCTAAACTGCCGTGTCGCTGTGCTGCAGCACATGCACAGGCACTCCAAAAGGACAGTAACATCACAGTAAGCACTGATCCCCATTTGCAACACGGGTCGCATCCTCTGCTCATCCGTTCCACCTTTGATGATGCGTGGCTGAGGATGGAGGGCTGAAGACATGCACCGCTGAGCTCTGTGCTCTCCCGACGACCGCAGGCTACGTTCCCAACCAATCACACCCAACCGGCTGATGGCGGCTTCCAGCTCTACCTCTGCTGACTCCGCTGAACTGCAACAAGGTACTATTCAACGGTACCTGCTACGTACAACATCGCAGGACTCCCGTACAGGGAAGGATAAACCTTCGTCAACCCGAGCCTCAGGCAGATCACAACCTCCTCCCCCGACTGCAGCAGCTTCCTCTGCCGGTGGGACCGGCCCGGGTACACACCCGACTCCTCTGATGGATCCCACTGCCCTTGGCGAGGGCACTGTCTCAGCGGAGACGCTTTCCCCAGGCGCCACATCCACTGCCATACTGTCTGCCTTCCGAGCTGACTTTGATTCCTGGGCTTCCAAAATGGAAACTTCTCTCCATGTTGAACTAAATGCCCTCAAACAACGGGTCTCCGCGTCTGAGGTCACGGTTTCTGCTATGGTCACCACTAGTGATGAGCCGAACACCCCCGGGTTCGGTTCGCACCAGAACCCGCGAACGGACCGGAAGTTCGAACGAACATTAGAACCCTATTAAATACAATGGATGCGAACGTTCGAATTCTAAAGTGCTAATTATAACAACTATTATGCATGTTATTGTCCTAAAAAGGGTTTGGGAACCCGGGTTCTGCACCAGGGGACATGTATCAATGCAAAAAGAAGTTTTAAAAACGGTCGTTTTTCGGGAGCAGTCATTTTAATGATGCATAAAGTGAAAAAAAAAAAGTCAAATATTCCTTTAAATATCGTACCTGGGGGGTGTCTAAAGTATGCCTGTGAAGTGCCACGTGTTTCCCGTGTTTAGAACTGTCCCTGCACAAAATGACACTTCTAAAGGAAAAAAAAGCCATTTAAAACTGCTTGCGGCTTTAATGTAATGTCTGGTCCCGGTAATATGGATGAAATTCTTTAAGAAAAATGGCATAGCTACCCCATGACCCCCCCCCCCCCCCCCTACCCCAGCCCATTACCAGCCCCTTTGGGTCTTGTATGGATATTAAGGGGAACCCCGCACATAAAATAAAAAAGGCCCTATATACTCTGAACAGCCGTATACAGGCGGTGCATACAAGACAGGGACTGTAGGTTTGTTCTTATGTAGAATCTGTTTGTAATTTTGAACAGGTACATTGTTGAAGTGTAGCTCCAGCCCAAAAATCTATTTTTAAACTTTTTGGAAAACATAGGTAAGGGTTATCACCCCTGTAACATTTGTTTTGCTGTCTGTGCCCCTGTTCAGAACATTTCACCTCACTTTCCGTCCCAATGACAACTGTTTTTGAAATGTGGTGTTTTTCTTGAAACAAGGATTGCTGATAAAGCATCAGTACAGAGGAGACACCTTTCTCCCATATTTATTCTTACAGGAGAGAATTTTCCTTCCTAGTGGTAGATTTCCTCTCACTTCCTGTTGTCTTCTTGCGTTTGCAAGTAGGAGTCGTTTGTAAGTTGGATGTTTGAAAGTAGGGACCTGCCGTATATACTCTGCAGAAATAGGCCCCTTAGTTGTTGGTGTTGGCACAACACTGTAAGCACTCACAGTTACTCTTGGTTGGTGCTGGAACGCCCTGCTGTCAACTATTATATCAGGAATTTTAATTACATATAATTGTTGAACAGTGGTAGTAAAAATTGGGCCTTTGATGGTGGTGCTGGTGCCACAACACTGTAAGCCCTGACAGTTACTCTTGGTGGGTGCAGCAATGGGCCCTGCTGTGAATTATTAGATCAAGAATTGTAATTACATGCCCCTGTTGAACAGGGGCTGAAAAATTGGGCCTTAGGCACTGGTGGCACAACACTGCAACCCCTCACAGATACTGTACTTGGAGCACAGCAATGAGCCCTGTTGCAAAGTATTGCTTCAAAAATTGTAATGACACGCCCCTGTTAAACAGGGGCTGAAAAATTGGGCCTTAGGCACTGGTGGCACAACACTGCAACTCCTCACAGATACTGTACTTGGAGCACAGCAATGAGCCCTGTTGCAAAGTATTGCTTCAAAAATTGTAATTACACGCCCCTGTTAAACAGGGGCTGAAAAATTGGGCGTTAGGCACTGGTGGCGGCACCCATAAACAAAAATGATCTTCCAAGCTATCATCATCAATCGTATCATTGAGGACTCGGAGGAGGAGGATAGCCAGTCAACATAACAGCACAGGCACTCAGCATCAGCATCAGTCTTGAAGGGATGTGACATTTTAAAATCAATTAGTCTGTTATATCAGCATCAGGTGTGTGGTAGCTGGTGGTGATCCAAGACTGGTTCATCTTGATGAAAGTCAGTCGATCAACCGAGTCGGTGGACAGGCGCACCCTGTGATCCGTGACAAATCCTCCAGCAGCACTGAATGTGCGTTCCGAAAGAACGCTGGATGCAGGACAGGCCAGTAGCTCAATTGCATACTGTGCAAGCTCTGGCCAGTGATCCATCCTCAAGACCCAGTAAGCCAGAGGATTTTCGGTGGGGAAGGTGTCCAAGTCTGACCTTGCCCCTAGATATTCCTGCACCATGTTTATCAGACGCTGGCGATGGTTGCTGGAACCAATCATACTTTGGGGCTGCGGACTAAAGAATTGTCTGAACGCATCGGTCAGACGGCCACCTTCCCCACCGCTCCTTCTTTGACTGGCCGAAGCCTCAGCAACTCGTTGTCCAGGACCAGGAGTTTGCAACCTCCCAGTCTCTGGGAACGCGTTGCACAGACCTTTCTGCAAGGCCTCCCGGAGTTGTCTCATCCTCTGCTCCCTCTGCGACGGTAACATAAGGTCCGCAACCTTACCCTTGTACCGTGGATCAAGGAGAGTGGCCAGCCAGTAATGGTCCCTCTCCTTGATCCGAAGAATACGAGGATCCTTCCGCAGACTTTGCAGGATCAGGGAGGCCATGCAGCGTAGGTTTGCTGAGGCATTCGCTCCGGAGTCCTCTGGGTCACTAAGGACGACATGATCCGCAGCCACCTCCTCCCAGCCACGTACAAGTCCACTGGTTTCTTGGGACTGTAAATCATCCCTAAAAGACTGCTGCTGATGATGCTGAGTGCCAGCCTCCACCTCCATGCTGACACAATCCTCCTCCTCCTCCTCCTCCTCTTCCTGTGCGATGGGTGGGACAGAAGGAACACTGTCTGGGTAAAGGGGGCCTTGAGAGGCAAGGAAGTCCTCCTCTTCCTGCCTCTGTTCTGCCTCAAGTGCCCTGTCCATTATTCCACGCAGCGTGTGCTCCAACAGGTGGACAAGAGGTACAGTGTCACTGATGCATGCACTGTCACTGCTCACCATCCTCGTGGCCTCCTCAAATGGTGCCAGGACAGTGCATGCATCCCTGATCATGCCCCACTGGCGTGGAGAAAAAAAACCAAGCTCCCCTGACCCTGTCCTGGTGCCGTAGTCGCACAGGTACTCATTGATGGCCCTCTGCTGCGTGTGCAGCCGCTGCAGCATGGCCAACGTTGAGTTCCACCTGGTGGGCATGTCACATATAAGGCGGTTCTTGGGCAGGTTCAACTCCTTTTGCAGCTCAGCCAGGCGAGCACTGGCATTATAAGATCTGCGGAAATGCACACAGACTTTCCTGGCCTGCCTCAGGACATCCTGTAAGCCCGGGTACCTGCCCAAGAACCGCTGCACCACCAGGTTAAGGACGTGAGCCACACAGGGCACATGGGTCAGTTGTCCCTGTCGGAGGGCGGAGAGGAGGTTGGTGCCATTGTCGCAAACCACCATTCCTGGCTTAAGCTGGCGTGGCGTCAACCACCTCTCGGCCTGGCCCTGCAGAGCAGACAGGACCTCTGCCCCAGTGTGGCTTCTGTCCCCCAAACACACCAGCGCAAGCACGGCATGGCATCTTTTTGCCTGCGTACTTGCGTAGCCCCGTGAACGGCTACGGAGCACCGCTGGTTCATAGGACAAACCACAGGAAGAGGCCATGGAGGAAGAAGAAGAGGAGGGGGTGGAGGAGAGAGGTGTGTCACAACCAGTAGTAGCATTTTGGAGGCGTGGCGGTGGGACAACCTCCAACACTACTGCACCTTGTCCTGAATCCTTCCCAGCTGCCAAAAGAGTGACCCAATGGGCCGTGAAAGAAAGGTAACGTCCCTGTCCATGCCTGCTGGACCATGAGTCAGCGGTAATATGCACCTTACCGCTGACCGCCCTGTCCAGCGAGGCCAAGACATTGCCTTCCACATGCCGGTAGAGAGCCGGAATAGCCTTCCGTGAGAAAAAGTGGCGTTTGGGAACCTGCCACTGAGGAACCGCACATTGCACAAACTCACGGAAGGGGGCCGAGTCTACCAACTGAAAAGGCAGCAGTTGAAGCGCTAGCAATTTAGCCAAGCTAGCATTCAACCGCTGGGCATGTGGATGGCTGGGAGTGAACTTCTTTCGACGGTCCAGCAGCTGGGGCAGGGAAATTTGCCTGCTAGAATCGGACGTCGGTGTACTGCTAGCAGAGTGGGCGCAAGTACTTGGCTGTGACACACCTAATTCTACACCTTCATTCCTCTCAGTGCATGTTTCAGAGAGGACTGAAGTTATAGTGGGGTTGGAGATCCCAGCTGATGCGGTGCAAGGAGAGGTCCGCTTTGTTCTTTGGTGTGGGTCTTTGAGGTAGGCTTGCCAACGAGCTGCATGGCAGGTCAACATATGTCTGGTCAGGCATGTGGTACCCAAGCGGCTGATGTTTTGGCCACGCGATATACGCTTGAGACATATGTTGCAAACAGCAGCTGTGCGATCTGATGCACTAGCCTCAAAAAAGGCCCACACCAAAGAACTTTTTGAATGACGGGCAGAGGCAGCGCCCTGCACAGGCGGAGCTCTGCGGTGTGATTCCGTCGGTGTACTGCCCTTACGCTGGCCACCAAAGGGCATCCTGCCTCGTTGGAGATGTGCCTCCTCCTCATCCTCCTCCTCCTCCTCTCTCCTATTAGGCACCCACGTGGAGTCATTGACCTCATCATCCCCTCCCTCCTCATCACTGGAGCCAATCTGGCAGTATGCTGCAGCTGCTGGAACATGACTGCCAGATTGGTGTCCTTCTTGAGCATCCCCTCTGTCTGCTCTCACGCTACTGCCTTCCTCTAGCTGGGTTTCATCATCAGACCCTTCGAAACGCTGGGCATCCTCCTGGAGCATGTACCCAACACTGTGCTGAAACAGTTCGGGGGACTCCTCAGGAGGAGGACATGGTGGGTCTAGGGAAGGAGTGACTGATGATTTGTCTGACATTGATACCAGGGAAGACGACGCTTTGGCAGCTGCTTTTCCAGTACCCTGAGCCTGGGTGAGAGAGGATGAGGAGGAGGAGGAGGGCTTGGTCATCCACTCTACCAAGTCTTCGGCATGATGTGGCTCAACATGTCCAGCTGCCGAAAAGAAGGACAAGCGTGTCCCATGGCCATGTGCTGATGACAATGCACCGCGTCCACGACCAGCACTGTTGCCCCCAGACACAGAGCCTGCTTGCCCTCTTTTATTGCCTCCTGACTGTCTGCCTCTCCTTGTTTGCCTTCCAGACATTCTAATAGATGGCCTGCAGGGAGATGGGAAAAAAGCAATAAGGGCTACCTTCAGGTGTCCTTCTCTGTCCCTGGAAACAAGGACTTGCAGAGTGAAAGAAAAAAAACACTCTCCCTACCTAGAGTTTTCTGTCCCTAGAATAAATGTTTTTTTTAATCACAATATAGCACAAGGAAAATTAACTCACTGTCCTTCCAGGTCCCTGGAAACAAGGACTTGCAGAGTGAAAGAAAAAAAACACTCTCCCTACCTACAGTTTTCTGTCCCTAGAAAAAAATGTTTTTTTTAATCACAATATAGCAAAAGGACAATTCACTCACTGTCCTTCCAGGTCCCTGGAAACAAGGACTTGCAGAGTGAAAGAAACTGACACTGTCCCTACCTAGAGTTTTCTGTCCCTGGAATAAATGTTTTTTTCAGCACAATATAGCACAAGGACAATTAACTCACTGTCCTTACAGGTCCCTGGAAACAAGGACTTGCAGAGTGAAAGAAAAAAAATACTCTCCCTACCTACAGTTTTCTGTCCCTAGAAAAAAATGTTTTTTTTAATCACAATATAGCAAAAGGACA
The DNA here is from genome assembly GCA_029206835.1 of Rana muscosa. Lineage (NCBI taxonomy): Eukaryota > Metazoa > Chordata > Amphibia > Anura > Ranidae > Rana > Rana muscosa. The sequence continues at coordinate 589,800,672 of CM055116.1, forward strand.
ATTCACTCACTGTCCTTCCAGGTCCCTGGAAACAAGGACTTGCAGAGTGAAAGAAACTGACACTGTCCCTACCTAGAGTTTTCTGTCCCTAGAATAAATGTTTTTTTTAATCACAATATAGCACAAGGAAAATTAACTCACTGTCCTTACAGGTCCCTGGAAACAAGGACTTGCAGAGTGAAAGAAAAAAAACACTCTCCCTACCTACAGTTTTCTGTCCCTAGAAAAAAATGTTTTTTTTAATCACAATATAGCAAAAGGACAATTCACTCACTGTCCTTCCAGGTCCCTGGAAACAAGGACTTGCAGAGTGAAAGAAACTGACACTGTCCCTACCTAGAGTTTTCTGTCCCTGGAATAAATGTTTTTTTCAGCACAATATAGCACAAGGACAATTAACTCACTGTCCTTACAGGTCCCTGGAAACAAGGACTTGCAGAGTGAAAGAAAAAAAATACTCTCCCTACCTACAGTTTTCTGTCCCTAGAAAAAAATGTTTTTTTTAATCACAATATAGCAAAAGGACAATTCACTCACTGTCCTTCCAGGTCCCTGGAAACAAGGACTTGCAGAGTGAAAGAAACTGACACTGTCCCTACCTAGAGTTTTCTGTCCCTAGAATAAATGTTTTTTTTAATCACAATATAGCAAAAGGACAATTCACTCACTGTCCTTCCAGGTCCCTGGAAACAAGGACTTGCAGAGTGAAAGAAACTGACACTGTCCCTACCTAGAGTTTTCTGTCCCTAGAATAAATTTTTTTTTTAATCACAATATAGCAAAAGGACAATTCACTCACTGTCCTTCCAGGTCCCTGGAAACAAGGACTTGCAGAGTGAAAGAAACTGACACTGTCCCTACCTAGAGTTTTCTGTCCCTAGAATAAATGTTTTTTTTAATCACAATATAGCAAAAGGACAATTCACTCACTGTCCTTCCAGGTCCCTGGAAACAAGGACTTGCAGAGTGAAAGAAACTGACACTGTCCCTACCTAGAGTTTTCTGTCCCTAGAATAAATGTTTTTTTTAATCACAATATAGCAAAAGGACAATTCACTCACTGTCCTTCCAGGTCCCTGGAAACAAGGACTTGCAGAGTGAGAGAAACTGACACTGTCCCTACCTAGAGTTTTCTGTCCCTAGAATAAATGTTTTTTTTAATCACAATATAGCAAAAGGACAATTCACTCACTGTCCTTCCAGGTCCCTGGAAACAAGGACTTGCAGAGTGAAAGAAACTGACACTGTCCCTACCTAGAGTTTTCTGTCCCTAGAATAAATGTTTTTTTTTAATCACAATATAGCACAAGGAAAATTAACTCACTGTCCTTACAGGTCCCTGGAAACAAGGACTTGCAGAGTGAAAGAAAAAAAACACTCTCCCTACCTACAGTTTTCTGTCCCTAGAAAAAAATGTTTTTTTTAATCACAATATAGCAAAAGGACAATTCACTCACTGTCCTTCCAGGTCCCTGGAAACAAGGACTTGCAGAGTGAAAGAAACTGACACTGTCCCTACCTAGAGTTTTCTGTCCCTGGAATAAATGTTTTTTTCAGCACAATATAGCACAAGGACAATTAACTCACTGTCCTTACAGGTCCCTGGAAACAAGGACTTGCAGAGTGAAAGAAAAAAAATACTCTCCCTACCTACAGTTTTCTGTCCCTAGAAAAAAATGTTTTTTTTAATCACAATATAGCAAAAGGACAATTCACTCACTGTCCTTCCAGGTCCCTGGAAACAAGGACTTGCAGAGTGAAAGAAACTGACACTGTCCCTACCTAGAGTTTTCTGTCCCTAGAATAAATGTTTTTTTTAATCACAATATAGCAAAAGGACAATTCACTCACTGTCCTTCCAGGTCCCTGGAAACAAGGACTTGCAGAGTGAAAGAAACTGACACTGTCCCTACCTAGAGTTTTCTGTCCCTAGAATAAATGTTTTTTTTAATCACAATATAGCAAAAGGACAATTCACTCACTGTCCTTCCAGGTCCCTGGAAACAAGGACTTGCAGAGTGAAAGAAACTGACACTGTCCCTACCTAGAGTTTTCTGTCCCTAGAATAAATGTTTTTTTTAATCACAATATAGCAAAAGGACAATTCACTCACTGTCCTTCCAGGTCCCTGGAAACAAGGACTTGCAGAGTGAAAGAAACTGACACTGTCCCTACCTAGAGTTTTCTGTCCCTAGAATAAATGTTTTTTTTAATCACAATATAGCAAAAGGACAATTCACTCACTGTCCTTCCAGGTCCCTGGAAACAAGGACTTGCAGAGTGAAAGAAACTGACACTGTCCCTACCTAGAGTTTTCTGTCCCTAGAATAAATGTTTTTTTTAATCACAATATAGCAAAAGGACAATTCACTCACTGTCCTTCCAGGTCCCTGGAAACAAGGACTTGCAGAGTGAAAGAAACTGACACTGTCCCTACCTAGAGTTTTCTGTCCCTAGAATAAATGTTTTTTTTAAGCACAATATAGCACAAGGAAAATTAACTCACTGTCCTTACAGGTCCCTGGAAACAAGGACTTGCAGAGTGAAAGAAAAAAAACACTCTCCCTACCTACAGTTTTCTGTCCCTAGAAAAAAATGTTTTTTTTAATCACAATATAGCAAAAGGACAATTCACTCACTGTCCTTCCAGGTCCCTGGAAACAAGGACTTGCAGAGTGAAAGAAACTGACACTGTCCCTACCTAGAGTTTTCTGTCCCTAGAATAAATGTTTTTTTTAATCACAATATAGCAAAAGGACAATTCACTCACTGTCCTTCCAGGTCCCTGGAAACAAGGACTTGCAGAGTGAAAGAAACTGACACTGTCCCTACCTAGAGTTTTCTGTCCCTAGAATAAATGTTTTTTTTAATCACAATATAGCAAAAGGACAATTCACTCACTGTCCTTCCAGGTCCCTGGAAACAAGGACTTGCAGAGTGAAAGAAAAAAAACACTCTCCCTACCTACAGTTTTCTGTCCCTAGAAAAAAATGTTTTTTTTAATCACAATATAGCAAAAGGACAATTCACTCACTGTCCTTCCAGGTCCCTGGAAACAAGGACTTGCAGAGTGAAAGAAACTGACACTGTCCCTACCTAGAGTTTTCTGTCCCTGGAATAAATGTTTTTTTCAGCACAATATAGCACAAGGACAATTAACTCACTGTCCTTACAGGTCCCTGGAAACAAGGACTTGCAGAGTGAAAGAAAAAAAATACTCTCCCTACCTACAGTTTTCTGTCCCTAGAAAAAAATGTTTTTTTTAATCACAATATAGCAAAAGGACAATTCACTCACTGTCCTTCCAGGTCCCTGGAAACAAGGACTTGCAGAGTGAAAGAAACTGACACTGTCCCTACCTAGAGTTTTCTGTCCCTAGAATAAATGTTTTTTTTAATCACAATATAGCACAAGGAAAATTAACTCACTGTCCTTACAGGTCCCTGGAAACAAGGACTTGCAGAGTGAAAGAAAAAAAACACTCTCCCTACCTACAGTTTTCTGTCCCTAGAAAAAAATGTTTTTTTTAATCACAATATAGCAAAAGGACAATTCACTCACTGTCCTTCCAGGTCCCTGGAAACAAGGACTTGCAGAGTGAAAGAAACTGACACTGTCCCTACCTAGAGTTTTCTGTCCCTGGAATAAATGTTTTTTTCAGCACAATATAGCACAAGGACAATTAACTCACTGTCCTTACAGGTCCCTGGAAACAAGGACTTGCAGAGTGAAAGAAAAAAAATACTCTCCCTACCTACAGTTTTCTGTCCCTAGAAAAAAATGTTTTTTTTAATCACAATATAGCAAAAGGACAATTCACTCACTGTCCTTCCAGGTCCCTGGAAACAAGGACTTGCAGAGTGAAAGAAACTGACACTGTCCCTACCTAGAGTTTTCTGTCCCTAGAATAAATGTTTTTTTTAATCACAATATAGCAAAAGGACAATTCACTCACTGTCCTTCCAGGTCCCTGGAAACAAGGACTTGCAGAGTGAAAGAAACTGACACTGTCCCTACCTAGAGTTTTCTGTCCCTAGAATAAATTTTTTTTTTAATCACAATATAGCAAAAGGACAATTCACTCACTGTCCTTCCAGGTCCCTGGAAACAAGGACTTGCAGAGTGAAAGAAACTGACACTGTCCCTACCTAGAGTTTTCTGTCCCTAGAATAAATGTTTTTTTTAATCACAATATAGCAAAAGGACAATTCACTCACTGTCCTTCCAGGTCCCTGGAAACAAGGACTTGCAGAGTGAAAGAAACTGACACTGTCCCTACCTAGAGTTTTCTGTCCCTAGAATAAATGTTTTTTTTAATCACAATATAGCAAAAGGACAATTCACTCACTGTCCTTCCAGGTCCCTGGAAACAAGGACTTGCAGAGTGAGAGAAACTGACACTGTCCCTACCTAGAGTTTTCTGTCCCTAGAATAAATGTTTTTTTTAATCACAATATAGCAAAAGGACAATTCACTCACTGTCCTTCCAGGTCCCTGGAAACAAGGACTTGCAGAGTGAAAGAAACTGACACTGTCCCTACCTAGAGTTTTCTGTCCCTAGAATAAATGTTTTTTTTTAATCACAATATAGCACAAGGAAAATTAACTCACTGTCCTTACAGGTCCCTGGAAACAAGGACTTGCAGAGTGAAAGAAAAAAAACACTCTCCCTACCTACAGTTTTCTGTCCCTAGAAAAAAATGTTTTTTTTAATCACAATATAGCAAAAGGACAATTCACTCACTGTCCTTCCAGGTCCCTGGAAACAAGGACTTGCAGAGTGAAAGAAACTGACACTGTCCCTACCTAGAGTTTTCTGTCCCTGGAATAAATGTTTTTTTCAGCACAATATAGCACAAGGACAATTAACTCACTGTCCTTACAGGTCCCTGGAAACAAGGACTTGCAGAGTGAAAGAAAAAAAATACTCTCCCTACCTACAGTTTTCTGTCCCTAGAAAAAAATGTTTTTTTTAATCACAATATAGCAAAAGGACAATTCACTCACTGTCCTTCCAGGTCCCTGGAAACAAGGACTTGCAGAGTGAAAGAAACTGACACTGTCCCTACCTAGAGTTTTCTGTCCCTAGAATAAATGTTTTTTTTAATCACAATATAGCAAAAGGACAATTCACTCACTGTCCTTCCAGGTCCCTGGAAACAAGGACTTGCAGAGTGAAAGAAACTGACACTGTCCCTACCTAGAGTTTTCTGTCCCTAGAATAAATGTTTTTTTTAATCACAATATAGCAAAAGGACAATTCACTCACTGTCCTTCCAGGTCCCTGGAAACAAGGACTTGCAGAGTGAAAGAAACTGACACTGTCCCTACCTAGAGTTTTCTGTCCCTAGAATAAATGTTTTTTTTAATCACAATATAGCAAAAGGACAATTCACTCACTGTCCTTCCAGGTCCCTGGAAACAAGGACTTGCAGAGTGAAAGAAACTGACACTGTCCCTACCTAGAGTTTTCTGTCCCTAGAATAAATGTTTTTTTTAATCACAATATAGCAAAAGGACAATTCACTCACTGTCCTTCCAGGTCCCTGGAAACAAGGACTTGCAGAGTGAAAGAAACTGACACTGTCCCTACCTAGAGTTTTCTGTCCCTAGAATAAATGTTTTTTTTAATCACAATATAGCAAAAGGACAATTCACTCACTGTCCTTCCAGGTCCCTGGAAACAAGGACTTGCAGAGTGAAAGAAACTGACACTGTCCCTACCTAGAGTTTTCTGTCCCTAGAATAAATGTTTTTTTTAAGCACAATATAGCACAAGGAAAATTAACTCACTGTCCTTACAGGTCCCTGGAAACAAGGACTTGCAGAGTGAAAGAAAAAAAACACTCTCCCTACCTACAGTTTTCTGTCCCTAGAAAAAAATGTTTTTTTTAATCACAATATAGCAAAAGGACAATTCACTCACTGTCCTTCCAGGTCCCTGGAAACAAGGACTTGCAGAGTGAAAGAAACTGACACTGTCCCTACCTAGAGTTTTCTGTCCCTAGAATAAATGTTTTTTTTAATCACAATATAGCAAAAGGACAATTCACTCACTGTCCTTCCAGGTCCCTGGAAACAAGGACTTGCAGAGTGAAAGAAACTGACACTGTCCCTACCTAGAGTTTTCTGTCCCTAGAATAAATGTTTTTTTTAATCACAATATAGCAAAAGGACAATTCACTCACTGTCCTTCCAGGTCCCTGGAAACAAGGACTTGCAGAGTGAAAGAAACTGACACTGTCCCTACCTAGAGTTTTCTGTCCCTAGAATAAATGTTTTTTTTAATCACAATATAGCAAAAGGACAATTCACTCACTGTCCTTCCAGGTCCCTGGAAACAAGGACTTGCAGAGTGAAAGAAACTGACACTGTCCCTACCTAGAGTTTTCTGTCCCTAGAATAAATGTTTTTTTTAATCACAATATAGCAAAAGGACAATTCACTCACTGTCCTTCCAGGTCCCTGGAAACAAGGACTTGCAGAGTGAAAGAAACTGACACTGTCCCTACCTAGAGTTTTCTGTCCCTAGAATAAATGTTTTTTTTTAAGCACACTATAGCAGAAGCACAAAACACACTGACACTCTCCCTACCTATCCTTCTCTTTCCCTAAACTAAAGGAATCCAGGTTAAGCAAGAAAGAAATAACAGTCACTGTCCCTGCCTATGCTACTCTATCCCTGCTCCGGAACACACTACACTAGGCCGCCGTGCTGGCGGCCTTTTATAGTGTGGGGCGTGTACTAAACACCCTCAGCAATAATTGGCCACAGGCATCCTGCCTGTGGCCAATCATTGCTCTCCTCGCTGCCGGCGCTGTGATTGGCCAAGCATGCGGGGTCACAGTGCATGCTTGGCCAATCACAGCGCCTGGATGACACTGCGATGGCGTAGTGCATTGTGGGCCGTTCGCGTCACTCGAATTTGGCGCGAACGGCCCAAATCGTTCGATCTTCGTCGAACGATCGAACAGCCAATGTTCGAGTCGAACGTATGTTCGACTCGAACACGAAGCTCATCCCTAGTCACCACCCAAGAAGACCACTCAGCCCGCATAACGGCGCTTGAAAATGCATCTACGGCTCATCTCTCCCGTCTAAGGCAACACCAGCTCCGGATAGAAGATAGTGAGAACCGGAGTCGCAGGAACAACATCCGGCTGCAGGGGGTCCCGGAGGCGACCTCAGGTACTGATCTCAAACCCACTGTCATTGCTATCCTTAACCAGGTCCTGGGCAGGGAAGTTACATCTCCCATTGAATTGGACAGAGTACATAGAGTGGGAGGCATAGGAGGGGATCGCAGGGACCGCCCTCGTGACGTCCTCTGCCGGGTGCACTACTATACCCTAAAGGAGGAGATTTTGCGCAAGGCCTGGCGCCTGGGGCCACTAGACTTTCACGGATCATCTATACACCTCTATCCGGACCTTTCCCGCAACACGCTGTACATGCGGCGAATGGTCCGCCCTCTGCTGGACTTGCTTCGCCAAGTAGGCGCCACGTACACTTGGGGTCACCCATTCAGCATCAAAGTGACCCGGGAAGATAACCACAAATTTGTCCTCTCAGACCCGGACCAGCTTCCTGCCTTCTTCCTGTTCCTGGGCCGGGACCCTGTTGTCGTCCCGAACTGGTTGGACCCCCCAGATGACCGTCAGCGGCTACCAGGCCCTCCTCTGCAACGTCGAGGACGCCCTCAGTCTAGATCGGTACCTTCTGGTCCTAGAGAGCGGCGAGCCACGTCACCAGAGGACTGATCCGGACTCTGTCGTCTGAGACCTGAAATGGTTCTTTCTGCTATGTCCTTTTACCTACTAGGTGGATACAGCTCTTTTATGAGACTCCGGCCAGGTCCACCTTCTGTTTTCCCTGTTTTGTTATGTCTTCACAGTGTACTTGCACTCTCAGCCCACTGACTCTTGCTAACGTTGTTATTTAAATGCTGCTGACAGTTTAGTTGTCTCACATGGCTCGAAAAGCAGTTCGCTGCCCTCGGCTGGTGCGGTTGTACTTGATGGGGTTCTGGAAAAGCGGCCAGTGATGTTGATGTGTTCTCTCACGGCTCTGGCTCTGCGGGTTGGCTTGGGGTTTCCCGGACATAGCCCTTTGGCTTGTCCGGGGACCTCCGGGTCTTCCCTTGGGCTCTGGGCATTTATGTCCTTGGGGCTTGAAACTGGCTGACCTTGGCACTGACACCTTCTGTGCGTTTACACAGATATCTGAGCTGAGCCGTGATGACAATCATAGTTAATGCTGCTATAAATGTAGCAATTGATGTTTCCTACCCCCGCATGATTACGCGGGAATACCTGTGCCTTTATCTTGCCACCAGTTTGTATACACCTTGTTCTTCACTGATGTTCTTTTTTCTTTTTTATGTCATTTTTGATTGTTTATTGTACTCAAGCGTACCAATGGTATTTAATCTGACATTGCTCTTTAGTGACTAGACAGGTGAGCTTTAAATACCACGGTCATTGGGTGTGTTACTTTACAGTTATGTTATTTATGCCTGCTAGGTTGTCGGGAACACAACTCAGCTGTTCTAACCCCGTTCTCTCCCCCTAAATAGGATTGGCACAGTTCGTGCCTACTACGTGATATTTCACGAAGTGTTACGTTTTTGCGCACACTTTAGTATTTTTGAGCCACCTTCTCCAGGTGCTCTCTCTGTTCAATCTCTTCCCCACATCGCTCTACCTCCTCTCTTCCTCCCCTGCTGTGTTTTCCCCCTTTTCTGTTTCTTTCCTTATTTCTCTCTCACCTCCCCTCACCCTCCCCCCCAGTCGCTCCGTCATGGCTCACACGGTGATCTCTCGCCCTAGGCTACAATTCTGTTCCTACAATGTCAATGGGCTTAATATTGCCACCAAAAGAGGACAAATCCTGTATCAAATGCACAAACGCCAGGTCAATGTGCTTCTTCTCCAGGAGACACATTTTCACTCTGCCTCCACCCCTTCCTGCTCCAGCAGATATTTCAACAGGTGGTTCCACAGCACTAGCCCAACCCAGAAAGCCAGGGGAGTGTCTGTGGCTTTTCATAAGACGCTCCCTATAGAGGTACTTGATCATCTCTCGGACCCACAGGGGAGGTATGTTTTTGTGAAATTCATGTTATGGGGTACCAAATTTACGGTAGCCAACATTTACCTCCCTAATATTAACCAAGTATCGGCCGCGTTACAATACTTGAGGGTTCTGTCGGGATTCATGGAGGGTAAGCTCGTACTGGGGGGAGATTTTAACACCCCTCTTGAACCACTTTTAGATTCCTCCACCTCGCGATCGTGTATCTCCTTCCCCAAACTGAGGGCTCTAAAACGGGCATTTTACGATTTGCGTCTAGTGGATGTTTGGAGGGTGTTGCACCCCACGGCCCGCAACTATACCCACTTCTCCCATGTCCATCAAACCTATAGTCGCATAGACTACCTAATGAGTGACCATAGCTGTCTAGACTGGTCCCCGGACTGCACCATAGACCCAATGGTCTGGTCTGACCACTCTCCTATACATATGACGTTCTCGCTCCCCTCCACTCCGAATAGGGAGTGGTCATGGCGCTTGAACGATTCGTTGCTTACGAATCCAGAATGTGTGAAAAGGGTTTCGGATACAATATCTAACTTTTTTGCGGACCACGCTTCAGATACGACATCGTTGCCCTTTCAGTGGGAGGCACTGAAGGCGGTTCTACGAGGTGCCTTTATCCAAATGGGTACGCGTCTTAAAAAGGAGCGCTCAGCCGCCATTGAGGCAGCAAACCAAAAGCTTAGGAACTTAGAAACTGAACACAAACGATCCCCGACAGTGACAACACTGGCGGACGTTTCTAAGGCGCGATCACAACTCAGAGAGCTTTATGAAGCCTCTGCACGCACATATGCAGATAAGCTCGCTTTCCATCAATATAAGTTTCGAGATAAATGTGGTAGGCCATTGGCTCGCGCCCTGCACCCAAAAGCGACTTCCACCTTTGTGCCTCATATTCGGGGGGCGCAGGGAGAATTGGTCTCCTCACCCACTAAGATGGCAGAGGAATTCAGGGACTTCTACCAGTCCCTGTACAATATATCTAAGACTCAAGGGACTGGTTCCCCTTCTTCCAGGGTGGAAGACCAGGTGTCATATATCTCAGAAACCGCGCTCCCCACATTAGATGATGACATCATCGCTGATCTGGAAGTCTCAATCACAGAAGAGGAGGTTGCCAAAGCCATAGCGGGTACGCCGAGTGGAAAGAGCCCGGGCCCAGACGGCTTCACTCCTAAGTTTTACAAACTTTTTGCCGCCCTCCTCACACCTTTTCTAACTAAGATGTTCAACTCTTTGTCGGAGGGCTCCTTGTTCCCCTCACAAACACTTGAGGCCCACATATCCCTCATCCCAAAGCCAGGCAAAGACCCTACTCTATGTGCAAGCTACAGGCCGATCTCTTTGATTGGGGTCGATCTGAAAGTCTTTGCTAAAATTCTAGCCAATAGAATACAACCGTTGTTGCCTGGGATAATACACTTAGACCAGGTCGGCTTTGTGAGTGGCCGTGAGGCTAGAGATAACACCCTGAAGACCCTTCTTCTAACCAACTATGCCCGGTCCCACGATATCCCACTATGCCTCTTAACAGTCGATGCCGAGAAGGCATTCGACCGAGTCGACTGGCAGTTCCTTCGATTATCCCTGCAACAAATAGGTGTGGGAACTAATATGATGGCGAGAATAATGTCCCTTTACTCCTCTCCGTATGCTAGGATTAGACTGAATGGCTCGCTTTCTCCAGCCTTTTCTGTATCCAACGGGACACGACAGGGATGCCCACTATCCCCCCTCCTGTATGTTCTCACTATGGAACATTTGGCTACTGCTCTACGTAACAATCCCTCTATCCAAGGCATAACAGTCGGGCCCACACATACGAAACTCGCTCTTTTTGCAGATGATCTGCTCTTGTTCGTGACACATCCACACACATCTTTGCCCTCGGTATTGCAGGAGTTTCAGAAATTTGGAGAAGTTAGCAACTTCAAGGTTAACTACAATAAATCGGAAATCCTTAACATATCTCTGCCCACATCGGCCCTACGACGACTAGCGTCTACTTTCTCCTTCAAAACTGGGTCCCCCTCCATAAGGTATCTCGGAATTCAAATACCGGCGGATGCTTCCCAACTTTTTTCCCTGAATTTTGCCCCCCTACTCCTTAGGACCCAAGCAGATTTAACCAACTATGCGTCCAAACAGCTCTCTTGGCTGGGTAGAGTGAATGCCCTGAAAATGGACGTTCTCCCTAGGTTCTTATATTTGTTTCAGACCATCCCTATTCACATACCCAACTCGTACTTCAAGAAAATACGCCAGCTGTTTTCCAAATTTATTTGGAATGCGGCCCGTCCAAGGATACGGTATGAAACACTGTCTCTCCCAAAGGCTCGGGGGGGGGGCTGGAGCCCCAATTGCCTCCCTATACCATAAAGCAGCGGTGCTTACCCGCATACTAGACTGGTTTCACCACTCTTCCACCAAACTTTGGGTCCAATTAGAAGGCCACATGAACCCAATTGAACTCTCCACTCTCCCGTGGACCTTGCCCACGGTCCGGGGGGGTTCAGGCCCTCTCAATGACCTTACCCGTCAAACGATTCGGATCTGGGACCGCATGTTGTCCAGAAGAGGCTTATCAAACCACATGGGGCCTATGACTCCCTTCTTTGGGACACCGGCCTTTCCACCAGCTATGTCTGTAACAAGATTCGGACCATGGCGAAAGGAGGATCATAGACGACTTGCCCAGGTCCTTCGTGCAGACCCCACTTAACGGTCAGATACCCCTGCCGGTCCGACCCCCCGTCACCCCATGCAGTGGCTTCAGAGGCAACAGACTATCTCCTACATCCGGACTTTCCCGTCTATTACAGACATTCTTGCTGAACTGACGAGATTCAAGGAACTGCTCATGCAGGTGGAGCCTCCAACACATGTTGTATCTCAACTGTACTCCATTCTGCTCGATATCCACTCCCCTGACCTTCCACCGTACACGGTGGCCTGGGAGACAGATCTGCATCACCCTATCTCCCCTATTGACTGGCAAAAATGTTTCAACCTCACACACAAATTATCCCTAGCCACTAAGACCCAGGAGAAGGGGTTTAAACTAATAACGAGATGGTACAGATGTCCATCATCTATTCATCACTTCAATCCGGAAGTGTCGGATGCCTGCTGGCGGTGTCTCGACTCCTGGGGAACCACGCTCCACATCTGGTGGGAGTGCCCTCCGGTGCGGAGGTTCTGGCAGCGAATTTTCACACTTTACTGCAAACTGATGGCGACCTCTATCCAGCCTTCACCTGAGGTGGCCCTCCTGTCTATAATCCCGGGGTCATTTAAATCCATCAGAAATGATGTATTGCGACACTTCTTGGCGGCGGCCAGAATAGTGATTCCCCGTCATTGGAGATCGACAACCATGCCTTCCCTGGGAGATTGGGCTGTTGAGGTGGACCACATTAGAGACCTGGAACGCTTGCTGGCGGAGGAAAGCGGTAAAAGTGAACAGTTCTCTCTCACATGGACTTCGTGGTCCGTGTTCCGATACTCCTCTGAGTTTGTGTCCTGGGCGGGACGTGACCTGGACGGATCCGCCGTGGGACCGTGATGGAGTGATTGGGATTCTGATTCCTGTCCCCTACCTAATTGTCCCCTTCTATCTGCCCCTGACCCTGATTCTTTTTTTCTTTTCTCTATATCTAATTACACCTCTAGGAATACAGTGAGACAACGTACCAGGGCTTCGATCTACTTAATGCCAATAACCCAATGAGTGACCCTACGTCATATTCTCCAAACAGATTTGTGTATAATCTCATCTGATAAGTTGCATACGGGGGAACTAGGATCCCCTTCGCAGAAATACAGATAAAGGTTTCCTTACCTCATTTATTTTTGTACAGGGACTGATATTACAAAAATCCCACGGAGGTCCTCCTACACAGGTGCTCAATCCTTATATGTGTAACTTAACCCTGCTTTGTTTTGCCATACATGATGCCTGTCGATGGTGTATCCTATCACTGTTTGTAATGTTTAAGACGAAGTATGTCTTTTTCTGTCTTTCTCTTGCATATAATATAATAAAATAAGATTGAATTAAAAGATAAAAGTAAACATTGTTTTAGAAACCAAAAAAAGGTTACATTAAGGTACTATTAATAATATATATATTATTAATATTATATATTAATAATATATATATATATTTTTTTTATTCACGTCTTTGAGCAAATGTTTATTAATAAGCTGGCAAATATCCTTAATATAAAGTGGCATATGCCAGCATGTTTTGTCTGGCTACGAAGATTTGCAGGCGTTTAGGTTGTTTTCAGGTCATGTAAGCTGTCACATTCAACCAACTGCTTCATATTGCTGCAACTACTTTTACACATAGACATATAAAACACACGCACACACACACACACACACATATATATATATATATATATATATATATATATATATATACATATATATATCTTTTTTTAATTTATTTGGTACACATATTACCTTTTTTCTTGCCATGAATAAAAAAATTCTGCTCTGACCCTCACGGCAAATATGTCTCTAGCTACAAGGTGCATTATGAATGTTTGATATCGTTACAGACTGCAGAGTATTGTTTTCTTTACAACAGAACTTGTCAGTGGGAAAAGGGGAAGAGGGTCCTGCTTATGTAACAAGCAAACATGTCTGCTTCGATGTACATGTACAGGATAATAACAAATTATACGCAGAAGGTTTTCAAAACATGAGTACAGTAATGAGATTATTTTAATGGACCTGACCTTTTCACATATAGAAATGAAAAACATTTAAAAGGCTACTTTGAACCACCCTCTGCCTTTGTATGGTGTTGATTTAATAAAGGCAAATAGACTTCACTGAGGTGGAGGTGGGATAGGCTTCCCTGTAGAGTCGAGTCAAAAGTGGACAGAATAGGAGATAGACAGACAGAATTGGGTAGAGAGTTTCAGACGATGGGAGAGACTCTGGAGAAGTCCTGGAGATGAGAATCAACACAGGAGACAATGGAGTTAGAGAGCAGGAGGTCTTGGGGGGAGCAGAAAAGACAGTTTGGTGATACAGTATCTCATAAAAGTGTGTACACCCCTCACATTTTTGTAAATATTTTATTATATCTTTTCATGTGACAACACTTAAGAAATGACACTTTGCTACAATGTAAATTAGTGAGTGTACAGCTTGTATAACAGTGTAAATTTGCTGTCCCCTCAAAATAACTCAACACACAACCTCTAATGTCTAAACCGCTGGCAACAAAAGTGAGTACACCCTAAGTGAAAATGTCCAAATTGGACCCAAAGTGTCAATATTTTGTGTGGCCACCATTATTTTCCAGCACTGCCCTAATCCTCTTGGGCATGGAGTTTACCAAAGCTTCACAGGTTGCCACTGGAGTCCTCTTCCACTCCTCCATGGCGACATCACGGAGCTGGTGGATGTTAGAGACCACAGATGCTCAATAGGGTTTAGGTCTGAAAACATGCTTGGCTAGTCCATCACCTTTACCCTCAGCTTCTTTAGCAAGGCAATGGTCATCTTGGAGGTGTGTTTGGGGTCGTTATAATGTTGTAATACTTCCCCTTCGGCCCAGTCTCCGAAAGGGAGGGGATCATGCTCTGCTTCAGTCATGGTTCCCTTAAAGAACTGTAGCTCCCCAGTGCCGGCAGCACTCATGCAACCCCAGACCCTCCCACCACCATGCTTGACTGTAGGCAAGACACACTTGTCTTTGTACTCCTCACCTGGTTGCCTCCACACATGCTTGACACCATCTAAACCAAATACGTTTATCTTGGTCTCATCAGACCACAGGACATGGTTCCAGTAATCCATGTCCTTATTTTGCTTGTCTTCAGTAAACTGTTTGCAGGCTTTCTTGTGCATCATCTTTAGAAGAGGCTTCTTTCTGAGACGACAGCCAAGCAGACCAATTTTATGCAGTGTGCGGCGTATGGTCTGAGCACTGACAGGCTGGCCCCCCACCCCTTAAACCTCTGCAGCAATGCTGGCAGCACTCATATGTCTTATTTCCCAAAGACAAGCTCTGAATATGACACTGAGCACGTGCACTTAACTGCTTTGGTCAACCATGGCGAGGCCTGTTCTGAGTGGAATCTGTCCTGTTAAACTGCTGAATGGTCTTGGTCACCGTGCTGAAGCTCAGTTTCAGGGTCTTGGCAATCTTCGTATAGCCCAGGCCATCTTTATATAGAGCAACCATATTTTTTTCCAGATCCTCAGAGAGTTCTTTGCCATGAGGTGCCATGTTGAGCTTCCAGTGACCAGTATGATAGAGTGAGAGCGATAACACCAAATTTAACACACCTGCTCCCCATTCACACCTGAGACCTTGTAACACTAATGAGTCTCATGACACCGGGGAGGGAAAATGGCTAATTGGGCCCAATTTGGGCATTTTCACTTAGGGGTGTACTCACTTTTGTTGCCAGCGGTTTAGACACTTTAATGGCTGTGTGTTGAGTTATTTTGAGGCAAGCTGTACACTCACTACCTTACATTGTAGCAAAGTCTAATTTCTTCAGTGTTGTCACATGAAAAGATATAATATTTACAAAAATGTGAGGGATGTACTCACTTTTGTGACATACTGTATATTGAGACAAGATTGGTGATCTTGCTTGTGGCAGAGTTGTAAATAGCTCTATATGTTGTTGTTAGAATTTTGATTTTATTCATTGGGCAATTGGAAGCCAGTGGAGGGATTTGCAGAGAGGTATGGCAGACACTGAGCAGTTGATAAGATGAATGAGTCTGGCAGCAGCATTCATGATAGACTGAAGGCAGGATAGCCTACATAGAGGTCCAAAATATGAGGAGGTAGTTGCAATAGTCAGGACAAGAGATAACAAGGGAGTGAATGAGTTGCTTGGTGGTTTCATGCTTGGTGGTTTCATTGGTTAAAAAGGAGCATATTTTGGAGATGTTATGGAGAATGCACTTTGCTAATTACAGAGTTATAGGTCTGACTCGTGGGCATGTAGGACCTCTGCAGAGACCGCTATTTTCACACTGATAGCAAGTGTCCTTTTCTACAGCATGCTGGCAGGACACATACTTTTCTGCTTAGGCTGTGGCTGCGCTTTAATCACTTCAGGCCCAGAAGAATTGGCCCCTCAATGACCAGAGCACTTTTTACAATTTGGCACTGCGCCGTTTTAACTGGTAATTGCGCGGTCATACAATGCTGTACCCAAACTAAATTTGCATACTTTTTTTCCCACAAATAGAGCTTCCCTTTGATGGTATTTGATTGCCTCTGCGATTTTTATTTTTTTGCAAAATAAACGGAAAAAGGCCCAATTTAAAAAAAAAAAATGATATTTTCTACTTTTTGTTACAAAAAAAGTCCAATAAACTCAATTTTAGTCATATATTTAGGCCAAAATGTATTCAGCCACATGTCTTTGGTAAAAAAAAATGTCAATAAGCGTATATTTATTGGTTCGCGCAAAAGTTATAGCGTCTACAAACTACATTTTCTGGAATTTACACAGCTTTTAGTTCATTTCTTGAGGTGCTAAAATGGCAGGGCAGTACAAACCCCCCCCCCCCCAAATGGCCCCATTTTGGAAAGAAGACATCCCAAGGAAATTGCTGAGAGGCATGTTGAGCCCATTGAATATTTTATTTTTTTGTCACAAGTGATTGAAAAATTACAAAAAAAAAAAAAAATTACACAAAGTTGTCACTAAATGATAAATTGCTCACACATGCCATGGTTATATGTGTAATTACACCCCAAAATACATTCTGCTGCTTTTTGGGAGCCTAGCCGCGTACAGGACCCCAAAAACCAAACACCGCCTTCAGGATTTCTAAGGGTGTACATTTTTGGTTTCACTTCTCACTACCTATCACAGTTTCGAAGGCCATAAAATACCAAGATAGCACAAACCCCCCAAATGACCCCATTTTGGAAAGTAGACACCCCAAGCTATTTTCTGAGAGGCATGTTGAGTCCATGGAATATTTAATATTTTGCCACAAGTTGTGGAAAAATTACAAATGTTTTATTTTTTTTGCACAAAGTTGTCACTAAATGATATATTGCTCACACATGCCATGGGCATATGTGGAATTACACCCCAAAATACATTCTGCTGCTTCTCCTGAGTATGGGGGAAACCGCCCAAAATGACCCCATTTTGGAAAGAAGACACTTCAAGTTATTTGCTGAGAGGCATGTTGAGTACATGGAATATTTTATATTTTGGCACATGTTGCGGGAAATGTTATTTATTTTAATTTTTTTACACAAAGTTGTCACTAAATGATATATTGCTCAAACATGCCATGGTTATATGTGGAATTACACCCCAAAATACATTCTGTTGCTTCTCCTGAGTACGGGGAGACTTTTTGGGAGCCTAGCCGTGTACAGGCCCCCCAAAAAACAATCACCACCTTTAGGCTTTCTAAGGGCGTACATTTTTGATTTCACTCCTCACTGCCTATCACAGTTTCGGAGGCCATGGAATGCCCAGATGGCACAAACCCCCCCAAATGACCCAAGCTATTTGCTGAGAGGTATGTTGAGTATGTTGCAGATCTTGCTTTTTGTCACAAAGTTTTGAAAATTGAAAAAATAAAAAATGTATTGTCTTTCTTAATTTTCAAAATCAAATGAGAGCTGAAAATTACTCACCATGCCTCTTAGAAAATACCTTGGGGTGTCTACTTTCCAAAATGGGTTCATTTGGGGGGGTTTTGTGCAATCTTGACATTTCAGGGCTTCCGTAACTGTGATAGGTAGTGAGGAGTAAAATCTAAATTTTACACCTTTAGAAAGCCTGAAGGCGGTGCTTGGTTTTTGGGGTCCTGTACGTGGCTAGGCTCCCAAAAAGTCTCACACGTGGTATCCCCGTACTCAAGAGAAGCAGCAGAATGTATTTTGGGATGTAATACCACATATAACCATGCCATGTTTGAACAATATATAATTTAGTGACAACTTTGTGTAAAAAAAAAAAAAAAAATTAATTTTCCCGAAACTTGTGGTAAAATATAGTGGGGTGTCTACTTTCCAAAATGGGTTGATTTGGGGGGTTTTGTGCTATCTTGATTTTAAGAATTGTATATACTTACCTCCCCACATACAGTCATGATAAACTACCATGATATTATTATTATACTTGACAACTTTTACAATTAGTCTGAGAAAAAAAAGATATCTAGATCTCTAAAAAAAAAAAAACCTGAGAAAAGCCCATCTTTACCAAGTAAAGGCTCTTGGGAAAGCTTCTCTTGGCTGCATGTTCTGCAGGCCTGTTATGAATATGTGTAACTATAGATGTGGCGTGTCAGTAAGACTCTTGTTGGAACAGTTGAGCTTATTGGTAAAACCAAGGCATGCTTTGAAAATTAATGTAAAGGTAATATTTTTTTTGTTTTGGATAGAGTGGGGAAGGGTCAGATTCAATCAGATTTGTATTGCTTTTTGTTTCCTCTCTTGGGAGGTTTATCATCTCTGTCTGTCCTGGTGGCCATTATCACTGAGGCAGAAAGTGATGGGAAATCCAATATGTTTGAGCTGTCACCAGTGCAAGAAGTGAGGGAAAATCCTCCAATTGGGAAGTGTTCCAATGACAACTCTCTAAGATGGGAATTCCCACTTACTTTAAAGGATAAGTGTGACAGATCACCTGGTTATCTGCCTGGTTCCTTCTGCCAAACGTGCCTCCAAACCCTTCCAGCAGACTGAGAGCTAATACCAGCCCTTTACCCCAAGCATCGTACACAAACAAGATGTTGAGGTAAAAACCAAAGGAAATACTTTTTATTAAAACACAGACACATACTCTATACCCCCCAAGAGGACATTCCCCTGTTGGAGATATTAACATGACAATGCAAACTTCAAACAGCAACCCAATTAACAGCTAACAACTAACAATGTTCTTAATTAAACAGTAAGCTAATTAACAACTGGTGACCTAGACAAGCCTAGGTGACTCAGGTCAGTGCCCACCCAGACAGCTCAACACCAGTTCCCCAGAAAGTGTTGAAAAAACAACAGCAAGTAATGTAAAGTACTGTGAACAACACTTCATGCATTATACCTATATATAACAGTAGGTGGCACTGCAGTGTTATAATGTGTATTCTATGATAATGTATTTAGAGGAAGTACCTTTGTTCCTAAGTGTCTGTAGTTGTATGCTCCTTGTTCCTATTTCACATGGTTCTAATGCTGTAAGACATGCTTTGGTATTCTCCATGAAAGTAAAGGTATACTCTGCATACAACAAGGTTCCAACGCATGATTCAATAACATGCTAATAGAAAGAAGACCCAGAGCTGTCCAAATCTCATTAACCAGCTTTCACTTGTGTATACTGTCCACTAGACAAGTCATCATAAGATGAAACTTATACAATGTTCTAGCATTCTGAAAATATGAAATACATTTTTCTTTATAGATTTCTTGAGGAAGGTTGTTATTAAATATTTCTGTCCCAAGTGGAGGAGCTTCTCCAACCCAGCCTGCCACCATATTTACTCTGACCATTACCTGTACAATATCAATATTACACCTTCTACTCCAGAAGGGAAGCGTTATTGTTTTTATTCAGAGAATTAATCCAATCCAAGCTTCACTCCCATCGTTCATCACAACGTTGTCCATCATTGGAGAATTATCTGCTCTCTTCATGGGATCAGAGGCTGAACTAAGCTCTTCTCCATGCTCTGACTAGGAGAAGCAGAAAAAAACCCTGTTCTCCTCCATGAGCCATAATCAGTGGGTAGAAGGCTAGCAGCTAGTCCCCACCAAATGCCCCTGTCCCGGTTGAGTCTGTCACAATAAGCTCACCTTTTTAAAAAAAAAAGAATACACATCCTTTTGCAGGGAAAAAATTTGCAGCTATTTTTTTTATTAGGGGCCTGTAAAGCATTGCACCCATGGTCAGCAGATCACAGGTGCAGTGTCAGGCTCCTGCTGACTGTCAGTGTAACTGTCTGCCCATACCTTCTTTGGGCAGGCAGTTACTGAATGGCAGAAAAAATCAGTAAAATACTACAGTGGTCACAAGCACCTTTGTAGTTCATTGAGAAAAACAGACTCTACAGTAAAATGTTGCGCAGACTCACCCAACACTTTACGGATTATCCGGTTCCAAAGGACCCTGCTTTTTTTTTACTTCATTGCTCTAACGTTTCCACCACAACGTATAAAAAATCAGTGCTACGTAATTTCCTTAACGCTGCCAAACATTGCATCACTTTACGTTGGAAGGAACCTGACCCTCTGTCTATCCAAACGTGGCTTAGAAAGGTTGAGGAAAGCAACAAAATGGAGGACCTGGTGCTATCTACGCAAAACAAACACAAACTTAATAAAAATACTTGGCTCCCCTGGAATATGTTTATATATTCAGATGAAGGCAAATCTCTCTTAGATGACCTCCCACAGCTGCCTTAAATATCCCTCCATGGTTAGCGAGTTTGCTCCTTTACTGCCCATCCCCTCCCCCCTCTTTTTTTTTCTTTTTTCTCCCCTGTCCTTATCTATATTCTTTCTTCCCCCTTCTTCTTTCTTCTACATGTTATATTAAAAAACCTGAGTACCCAACCTTGTGTTCATTTTAGTAGTCTTATTAAAGTTACAATGGTAGTGTAGCTGTACATTCTGGGATCTGATATTGTATCCTTGATGCACTTATATTTTATTTGACTACATTTTCACTGTTCAGATTTGATACGATGTATTGGCTACCTTTTATATCTTAAATTAGGAATTAAAAAAAAAAGAATCACTATACCAATAGCAAAATAGTTACCGTATATATAAGATCTATGTAATAAAAATAAACTCATGAACCAAGACTCCAATTTGTGACTACCAGTATTTAGAAAGGAAATGGCAGCTATTTTCTAAATCATTATAAAACTAACTTGCCTTAGTGAAATCACCTCCCATGTCTATAAATATTTTTAAACCTCTTATACATAGACCTGTACTTTTGTATGAAATTATATTACTATATAACTAATCTACTGTATACCTAATCTCTTATATTTATAGTATTATAAAAGTATATATGTGTATATATATATATATATATATATATATATATATATATACACTTTGATAAGGATATACACAATATATCTCCTCAGCATTTTCCCAGGTAGTATACTCAAATTCCAATGTTGTTTTCACATGAGGTATGGCAGAGACAACCATTTAGATAACATTTGCATCTTCACAGTATACAGTTTAGAAAACAGTAATTGGGCAACCTCCTATTCATATATCCATCATACCAGCCTTTATCCAGTATAGCAACAACCAAAGACTTTTACCTATCATATCCCAAATTCATAGTGGTGCGCACAAGGTGTGCCAGCTGTGCATGGGCTCACCCTAATAACCCTGTGCTGCACATATTTCCCCTGCTGTTTGGCTGCAGAGAAAGGGACTGGGGAATCTGTCCTCAGTCCATTTCTTTGTCCCAAAAGGGAGACATCAGGGGTCTGTTTAGACCCCTGATACTTCACCTAATCTTAGTCTGTGTGTGTAATGCGTATCTCAGTCTTCTGCAGTCGCTTATTGGAGAATATAGCCATCTATATTTTAAAGAAAACCTGCCTTCCTCAGCTCCTTTTTGGAGACTGTAGCCATCCAAAAATTAAAGGTAGGCACACCTTCTGAAGCTTCTAATGGAGGCTGTAGGCTCTCATTATTTTTAGGGACAATTAGATAGGGAATGGCAGGGCAGCCTTCAACTTCGTCAGGGAGAGTTGAGTGTTCCGTATCAGAAATACCTGCATTTCAGCGTCCCACGCCACTAAAGACACTGGTATGTAAATACAGCCAAGGGTGCCTACACTGGTTTTTGGCTGTTGCTTTTGAGCTCCTTAAAAAAAGGCCCAGGAACATTTCTAAAAGACTTCAGCCTCAGTGGACACTATGTTAAATGGAAACTAGGAACACACACAATAAGTACTGACAACTGGTAGATCTACCTTAAGTATGTGTGTAGGTAAAGAGGGCAAGGATATACATTAAAGAGGACAAGGCTGTATATTTTAAAGTCTTATACCAACAAAATATGAGCCAATTAAATAAAATAGAACCAAAAAACTCAATATTATTAATGTGTTAAGCCATATGCAGTGCCACGTGCATAAACCTACAAGCTTAATTTTATTTGGACAGGTAATTTAGCTGCATGTGAAATACTGTAATGGGTTATATTAGATGTTACATGTGGATAACTAACATCTAATCTTTTCTTCAGTAAGGTCCTTCATGATATAGGGGTTAGATGTTATGCCCAAGAGTCTATTCTTACAACCTTACTATTCCTGGGTTTCACTTACCCATTACTGCACTATTCTGGGTATATGCTTGGCTTCTATTATCAATAACTGTGTATTTGCATGATATTTTTAGCCATTATTTACATGATACTCTATTATGATATTATAAATTTGTATTAATTCATGGTGGTGTAAAAAGATCTTAGTGCCATTTTTGTTTAAGTTTTACATACTTTTTTAACACAGTACAAGAATTATAAAATAAAAATGTATTTGTGGGTGTGCTTTTATATTTGTTTCAATGATGCTAAGAGGCCTTTGGCAGTCCATCAACAGCAGAACCCCGCTTATAGTTTATACCTTTTGCTTTTTTTTCTCAAAATCTTCTAGCTGCTCATAGCAGAGCCCGCTTAATGCAGATGAAAAGGACCAGTTATTATTGAAGCACAAACTGCACCCACTCTACTACTGACCTTCAGGCCCTCTAGACTCTCCATGTTCTACAGATGGTGGCTGTGCCATCCTTGCCTCAGAAAGACAGCAGATTTTAATTGGTTATATTTAGATTTTAAAATGTTATAGCTATTCCTGCATTGCATGTATGGACTGCTTCTGTACCTTATATGAATTATGATACTCTCCTAATCTTAGATAGCTACCCATTTAGACTTGCCTTAGTGATATACAGGTACAAGAACTAAGAGTCTGCCATATAAATTCATTTAAAGTGTATATACAACTCAGAATCAATTTTTTTGTATGTTTGGAATCATACCTCATTGTATACAGTTTCGTTAAGCAGATAGTTTTTTTTGTGATTCTGCTACATGTTTTTTTAACTGGAAATCCTGCCATTACTTTGCAATAAGCAGTGATGTTGACAATCTGCCACATAGACTCTCTTAGTTGACCATTAGGCTACATATCTGATAGATCTGGTAGGCAGCTCAATGGCCAACTGAAGAAGCACATACGGCAGAAACAACAGAAAGTGTTTTCACTGACAGGCTATCCAGATAAAAAACATGTAACAGGTTCACAAAAAAACAAAAATTTTTTTTTTTTTTGTATGAATCTGGATTTTTTTTTACATGTCTATGTAATTTCTTCTCCAGGCTGTGCCTTCCTCACATACTGTGCCAGAGACTCTGCCATCAAAGCACAAACAGCCCTGCATGAGCAGAAGACACTTCCTGGGGTGAGTTGAATGTTCTAATGTCGTAAAAAAGTTGATATACAGAATTCATAGGCGACTCTTGACCCCAGATACAGTACATATGATAGAAATATATATAACAAAAAAAAACAGAACATGTTTAAATGGCTTCCATTTATGATGTTGGAGCCTTCTGTTTCATTTACATAACGGTTGTGTTTCCATAGAAATGTATAAAACGCTGGGCTACCATTCAAAGATTTCATGTGAACAGAACATTTTATAAACATTAAGGTGTTCAACCGAGCGTGTCATAGGAGGAAAGTGATATGTACTATATAGCTCGTAGTGAATGGTTGCAGTTTCAAGAAAGAGCTGAAAAATAAATGGGTTGCACAAAGGTTGCTGGATTAATGGAACTACTTCCCATTGGAATTGCAAGAAAATGATACAATGAATTTGTTTAAAATATTTTTCTTCGACTGTATTTTATTCAGAAAAAATATAGACTGTTCATAAGCACCCTTTTTAAACAGTATATGAGGTTTATCTATCCATAAAACTCATTAATCAGCTTTGGCACTTAGCTCATTTTCTGTACACGTTGTGCAATGGAAAGTTTCTTCTTTATTAGCTTAAGGGGTATCATAACCTTTATCAGGCTTTTGTAGGTGAGAAAATACCAGAATTGGAAGAAATGTCAGCTGCAATTTACAAGCAAATGTGTTTTTAACCATATTACTTACATGAATTAAAATGAGCTTTTCTTATATTGCCCTCTGTCACCCTCGATGCTTGTTGCAGAAACACTGATCTCAGGACTGTTTTGACCGGTATATTGGGTTGGTGCAGAAGCCTGGGTTAGTGCAAGCAGATGTAGGCAAACAGATGTGGTGGGTTCAGAAAACTAAGCTCATTTGTATAAACTCGATGACTCAAGGGATGCTTGCTTTTGTTAACAGACAGTTTCATGATTTCAGCCTTCTAGTGTAGGTTAGAGAATTGGAAAACAAACATGTTTGGTTCCTCTGAGCAATGCAGACTATCCTTTTCACCTTCTTTTATGTTCATTATTATGTCTGTAATGCAAGGTATGGCATCTTTTCAGTTTATTTTCTTAGATACCTACAATACCATTTGTTATCAGTAAAAGTTATATTCCTCCAATTGTCTTGTCCTTTTTTAGGTTGCACAATGATGTTCATCTTGGAAATATGTGCTTTGTACTAATGGTATATTTAAATGATGCAATAATAAACCAGGCATAAACAAACCTAGTCATATTTGGTCAAGCATGTCTGCAGTTAAATCTTAGAGACCCAGGGGCCTGACCATTTATTTTAACAAGAATATTCCCTTGTGTAGACATCCAAATGACATGAGACTGCTTCTGGGTGCCACCATCTTTGATTTAATTTCCCAAGCCCCGGCAGATACAAAGCCACTCAAGTGATACTCTAGAACAGTCTTTTCAACCTTTTTACCTCAGAGGAACCCTTGAAATGTTTTTTAGGTCTCAGGGAACCCCTGGTGAGATTAGTCTACTGAGGGTCATTGGTAAAGTTCCCGTTACATTGGTGGTGGTAAGTGGGAAGAATGCCTCCCTTTACAGGGGTGGCCAGAATACACTCTTGCAGTCATGCCACTGGCTTTGCAACTATACAGGCACGATCAGATGGGAGATCAGTTGGCCACAAATCAAGGAACCCCTAGCTATCCCTGGAGGAACCCTGGTTGAGAATGGTTGCTCTATCTTGTTCACCTTCGTCCCTTCCTCATCATCTACATAAACTTTTATGTGGAAGTGTGAAGGGTAGGGGGAAGGAGCTGGGCAAGCACAGACGGTGATTAGACACCCCCAGAAGAGGAGAGGGCTAATACATGTTAGGAGTAAGGGGTTAATGGTGCTGTACTAGGGAACTGACTCTTCCTGGAGCAGTTAAACTTACTAGCAAGTTCAAAGTTCAAAGGCACATTGCAAGTGAATAAAAGATCATTTATGGAAAGGAAAACCACTGCAAGTAAGAATTTAAAATACTTAATATGTCTACCCTTTTACCTGCATTTTTTAAAATGTTTTTGACAGCGTCAGTTTAAAGTTTAAAACGGTAGTAAACTTTGGCATTAAAAAAAAAAATACCCTGCAAGGCAATGGCATAATGTGCTAGTATGCATGGCATGCTAGCACATTATGAAATACTTATCTTAGAACGAAGCCCTCCAGCGGCACGCTGTCACCACTGACAGGGCCTCCATCTTCACCTAGTCTTCCTTTGCGGAATACGGCTGTAAGAATGGCCGAGCCGCGACTACATCACTCCCGCCCATGCGCGCGGGTGTCATGGCCCTGGCATGGAGCTCTGAAGGTACAGCACGGGTATATCGTTCTTTTGGAGTGCATGCACCAGTAATGTTACCGATTGCATCCTGTGCCTACAGGTAAGCCTTATTATAAATTTTCCATTGCAACCGGAATGATCCATTGCCACAGTTACATAATAGTCTTTCTTCATAGGCTTCAACATATCTAAGTTGGTTCAGACATTGATTACAGTACAGTGCACAGCATAAAACAGTACACCCCAAAAGATTTGTCTAAAAACCTTCAGGCTGTGTTCACACTATTGACCCATGCGGCTCACAGCAGGGGATCGGTGCGTCCCCATTCACCGTTTTAGGTCCGATTTCAGCCTGAATTTTTGGCTGAATTCGGACCTGAAACGGATCAAAAGACACACAGGACTCCTGTGAAAATTCGCACCAGAGCCGCAGCGGAGATATATGAACCCGCTCCATAGAGCACACACAAAATTGTATTTTTCCTAACAAATTTGTTCAAGACCATGTTGCAAAAATGAATACACCCCAATGAATGTCTTAAGAGCAAAGCTACATTTTAGAAAACTAAATCCTAATTAGCAAGAATTCAACTACAGGTGAGTCTAATTATTCATTAAACAGATGTCCAGCAGACAGTTGATTATAAAAGGGCGTTACTTAAAGTGAATTTCCACCCACATTTTTTTTTTCTTTTAGGCATCGCATCTTCCTGTATGCATTAATATACATTAACGCATGTATATATATCAATCCCGTTCCCAGTGTATTTTTTTTATAATTTACTTACCATATTTTTGTGTTCCTGAGCGATTCCAACTTGATTGTGGGCATGTGAAGCCCATTAGGACTTCCGGGATAGGTGCATGCTGGCAACCCAGCATGCACCTCCCGATCTCGCGCATGTGCATTGTAAGTCGGGCGTAGCGCTGACAGCATGTAAGAACTCAATGCTAGCCTTCGGCGCTGCCCACTGACTCCTGGGAAATGATGACACACATCTCCCAGGAGCACAGGCACCGCGGGATATGACATAAATCGATGCGGCCCGGAAGTGGCAGATTAGAAGGGACCCCATAGCAACAATGCAGACAGAGTAAGTAAAAAAAAATGTTGCCCAAATATTTTTCATGCTCAAAGCTGCTGATTTACTAAACAAGTAAAAAAGGCGCAAAGCACAGGTACCTCAAGTAGTAGTACCAATAGTCCAAGGGCAGAGGTAAAAAGGTGTGTGCATACACATGTATATGCACCCATAGAACTATATGGCAGGGGATCAATTAAGGCAGCCACCAAGAAAACCAAAAGCTGGTTCCAGTATGCTAGGAAAAAAACAAGAAAAGGGGCGCCTCTGAGTATATATCATAAGAATAATTTAATAAACAACAACATCCACTCACATGGAGAACAGGTAAGTTGCATTCAGGTCCGGTTGCTGGGCTAAAGAGATGGAGTGGAACTGCAAGTCACAGCAAGTCCTGTAAAGCTGGCACCACATCAGATCCGTGCAGGATGGAGTGGGATGGCTGAGCACAGCGTGGTTTTCTTCAGTGATCCAGGCTTGGGCATATCTTGGTCTATCAGAAAAAGACCGTCTGAAGAAATTATGGGTTCCAGGTAAGGTGTAGTGAAGAAGGACCAGTGTCAGTGGTTATGGCAAGCCGCGCTGTGGCTTCAGTGTGCATTCTGTCTCTGTAGAGTAGGAAGCAAACATGGCCGTGTATTCAGAGTGAGGCTTGGTGAGGTTTGGAGAGCATCACAGCACGGTGCCCGGCAATGACATCACACACATGCGACATGTTTCAAAGCTAGCAAGCCATTGGTGGAAGAATGGCCGCGCCTCTTTTTCAAGCATAAAGTCTTGGTGGTGGCAGTGTCCTTCTGTGGGGCTACATGAGTGCTGCTGGTGTCGGGGAGCTGCATTTCATTGATGGTATCATGACTTCACAGATATACTGCTCTATATTGAAAAAGTGCCCTTGGTCGTCGTGCTCTTTTCCAACATGACAATGATCCAAAACACACATCTAAGGTCATTGTTGCATTTATGAGGAAGAATAGGGTGAAAGTGATTCAGTGGCCAAGTATGTCTCCTGATCTGAACCCAATCGAACGCCTATGGGGAATTCTGGAGCATCACTCCATCCAGCATCCAGGCTCTAAAACAGGTTGTTCTTGAAGAATGGAAAAAAGATAGATGTTGCAATATGTCACCAACTTGTTCATTCCATGCCTAGAAGGTGCTGTCCTTACAAATCATGGAGGTCATACAAAATACTAGATGTAGTAGCTTTTTTTGTGGGGTGTATTCATTTTTGCATCTACTAATTTTAGTAAAACTGAAGATTTTGTCATCTAAAATATATTATTAACCTTACTTTTATGTAATGGAGCTGACAAATGTTTTATGAGACTTAGTTTTGTCAAAATGTTGGAAATTGTTCTTGTGTTCACTGACATATTAATTAAAATCTTACTTTTCAAAAGGGGCGTACTCATTTATGCTGAGCACTGTATGTATATTTTTGACCATTGATTCAAAAAGTGTTGTATTCTGGTAACTGTAGGTATTATATGTAGTATTAGTACTCCATATATTAAAGTGACACTGAAATCTGGTTTAAAAACTAAAATTCTATTCAAGTACATATTCTTAAAGAGGAACTGCAGTCTGCTCAGATAATTTGCAATAAAACATCTTTGCCATTCTGAAGTTTCCCTCCAACCACTTTGCAAAATATTTTATATATACTGTGATTCTGTACTTGCCAAATATGCTGCAGAAATCTCCCTCCATTAAGACTGGCTGCAGTCATTTTAAATGTGGGCAGCTGAAGCTGCTGCCTGTTCACTTCTGGGATTTACACAGACACACAGAGGTACACCTCCAACTCTGCAGCCCTGCAGCTTTCATTGGCCCACTTATGACTCATCCCCCCTCCCTTCCTAGCAAACTCTCACAAGAGTGCATGATGTCATGATGTGCATGATGTCATAAGCCTAGGCTAATGACCAGACAAGAAACAGGAAGTGGGCTGTATAAGGTATTTACTTGCAAAAAATATATTTTTTTTACTATCCAAAGTTAAAACAACAAGGGCAGAAGATTTAATAGATGGAAATTTGAAAAAATGACTGAAAGTCTGCCTTAACTTTAAAAAGTACCCTCTATTGCTCTCAGCCTCCTCCAAATCTCCAACATCCTTTTTTTTTTTTTGCTGTTGTGATATGACTTTCATATTAGAAGGTAGCTACATTTGTTCCCCATGGTTCCACTGTATGTGGGATTGCTTCCAAAATGGTCTATGGGGTCTGTACTGCGCACAGGATCACAACTAACTGCTCGTTACAAACAAACAAAGATGAAGGAGAAAAAGAAGAGGTTGTGGAGCTCATGGAGGACAATAGAAGGAGGCTGAAAAACGCAGTAAGAAATTATTTCAAGAAATTGATTTCAGGGCCAAGACTAAATGGATGTGTAAGGATTATTTTTGTAAAATAAGAATATTGTTTAGTGTCACTTTAATTCCTTTTACAAGCCTTTATATTTTACTTCACTTGTACCTGCAGACTAAGCTGTGCAACAAAAGTGACAGCAACAGGGGTTGAGACAATCTATAGCATTGTCAATGGGACTTACAATTGTTTCTGCAAGCACCCAAATTAATGAAAGAATACTGTGCTGTGAGACATGCTGAATAAACGTTAATAAATAAGTTCCCTTTTAAGAAGATTAAGGTGTGTTGACAACATATTCTCACATTTGGCTTTCCCATTACTGTCAATCACAGCCAGTGAGCCAATGAGCAGAGAGAGGGGCAGGCCAAGCCACGACCCTGTCTGTGAATGAACATGCATAGCAGTGCCTCCCTGGGTGCCCCCATTGCAAGCTGCTTGCTGTGGGGGCACTTGACAGAAGGGAGGGGCCAGGAGTGCTGGCGGGGGACCCAAGAAAAAGAGGTTCCTGGCTGCTCTGTGCAAAACCACTGTGCCCAGCAGGTAAGTATGTCATATTTGTTATTTAAAAAAAAAATTATAGCCTTTAATATCGCTTTACCCTACCAGCATGTCTTTGGAGTGTGGGAGGAAACCAAAGTACCCCGAGGAAACCCATGCAGGCACAGGGAGAACATGCAAACTCCAGGCAGGTAGCACCATGGTTGGGATTTGATCCAAGGACCCTACTGCTGCCAGGTGGAAGTGCTAACAACTTAGAAAGGTTCTTAGAAAGGTTTTGAGCATCTGGAGGCCTGTGCATTGTTGAGGGGCTGGGAGGGAGGTAAAGACCTCCACCCATGTATAGAATCATGTTAAGAGGGACTTGATTCCCTCATACACTTTAAAAATACAAACTCTGTGCAACGATAAGTAATTATTATTATTCCCCAAATTGTCTTCCTTCCATATTTGCTTAGTCCAAAGTTTTTTGACTCTTTGACCCTTGTTAAGGATGCAATGATGTGTGTCATCTCCTGTGCTTAAAGACCTGAACATAACCATGTATCATGAGACTCGAAGAATTAGGAAAGGTAGAAAACCTGTAGATGCTAGTGGCTGCAGAATTACTGGTCATACCTTGGCAATGTTTGACTTGTAGTTCATAACAAGAGAGCACAGTTATGGATACTGCTATGGACCTCTCCTTCTATCAACAACCCGATCCTTCTCTGGGTTCTGATTTCAACTTTTGTATGTATTCATAAACCCCATTGAAAATGTGGCAAAAAACAAGATCATAAAAGCCAGGGCACAACTTAGGCTAGACTTGTAGCAACCAGATTACTTGCTGCGTTTGAAAGATAAAACCTAGCTAGTTGTAAATTAGCCCTAGGGTGCCTACTACTCCACATCTATATTTTGCTTTGAAGTATGTTAGTTTCTCTTTGCTTGTGGCAATTTTTTTTTTTTTTACTTAAAGTTGATGTATGAAATTTGAGCTGGGCACATACAGCATATCTGTAGTGTTTTCTTATCTCCCTCCAAAGCACTGAGTCCGTGGCTTTCTCCTGCTCGGTAGCTCTGTTCTCAGCCTGATAACTTCTGACAAGCTCTCCAAGACGGGAGCCTGAAGTCTGTGTCGTGGGCGGTTGCTATAAATAGATTAGCAGAGTGCTGCACGATTCACAGGAGAGCTCTGCAAGTCTTTGCCTATATGGAGTGGGGGTGTGTGCCTTTCCTCCAATCAGTTGTCTCCCAGTGTAATCCAAGCTACACTGACTGCAGAATGAGGAAGTAAAAATCTCTTAACACAATGTAAGAATTCTAAAGGATATAGAAAGGGGAAGAGAGCAGATATACCGTACATGTAAAACTTCTGTGGGGAGATTTGTTTGATCTCTGTGTACCATCTGAGGCTACTCACTTCACTGGGTAAGTGTGAGGGTTTACATCCACTTTAATATTTTATTGAGGTTTTTTAAATTGTACATGTAGATAAGGCACAAGATCATGTAAGTGTAGTACAGAGGCTGTATAACATAAACAAGAGCTGGTGCAAACAAATCATAGTAGATTTAACAAGCTGTAAATCGCAGTCCAGGAGAAAAAGTAAGGGAAGCAAGTGTCAGCGGATTTTGTTTCTAGGTAGCGCCATTAGTGAGCTTAGGATGAGATATCTAGATTGGATGAGGTTATCCATGATGTCCAGTCTTTTTTGAGTTTCGGTAGGTCCAGGTTTGCTCTGGCGAACATACGCTCCATTTGGAAATGTTGGTTGAGGTATCATTGGACCATCTGAATAGAGGGCAGAGAGGTACTATTCCATTGTCTTGTAATGGAGAGTCTGGCTGCAATTAGGATATGGGTGAGAACAGCATGATGTGAAAAGTCCCAGGCTTCTAGTCCCAGTCCTAGTAGTGCTAGTTGGGGTGTGATCTTGGCGGGGTTGTCTGTTAGGTTGGATAGATCGCCAGAAGGGGAGGAGCAAGGGGCAGGACCACCAGATGTGTGCCGTAGACCTGTTGTCTCCACAGTTCCTCCAGCAAGCGGGGTTACGTTGAGGAGAGGTCCAGGATAGCCTTGTAGGTGTAGCGTACCACTGTTGTAAAAAATGTTGTTCTGTTTCCCAGTGTGATAGGCACCTGGAGACTTTCAGAGTGAAGTGAGAGGCTTGGTACCAGGAGGCCAGGTCTGTTGAGAAATTAAGTGCTTTCTCCCATTTCTCCATTGAGGGTGGTTTCTTGGGCTCATGCATTGAGTCAAGCACTTTGTAAAAGTTTGAGTATCCGTTAACGTGGGTTGTAGGATTTTCATAGATTCGGATGATGTATGTTGTGAAGGGGGTGTGTTGTACTCTCAAGTATTTGAAGAAGTCCTTGTTGGGGATGTTGTATGTTTTATGAAGATCTTGGAAAGTGTGTAGATTTTCCTGTTGTAGGATGTCTCCAATTGTGGTAGCTCCGGCAGTCATCCAAGAGGATAGCGATAAGTCAGAGCAAAGGATTTCTAGTGCCGATAAAATGAAGGCCTCCGCAGCTTCTTTTGAGAGTCCATGAGATTGTTGATGAATTGAGCTCCATATTTTGGTTGTTGCATTTATTGTGGCTAGAAAGGATGGTGCAGGTCGGTGTTGCATCCAGATAGCAGCCAGTAGGGGTTTGGTTGATTGTTTGAGGGCCGCCTCTTCTGTTTGCGCACAGAGATGGCGAGAGTTGGTTGTCCACCAGTGTTGAGCTTGGTGTAGAAGAGTGGCTTTGTAATAGTTTTTGAGATTAGGAGCCCCCATTCCCGCCTTGGATGTTGAAGTGCATACGATGGAGTGTTTAACTCTGGGACAATTGCCTTCCCATATGAAGTTGCCTCTGGGTACGCTGGAGCATGTAAATTTGGTGAGACAGGAGTGGAACTGGGAGGGTGCGGAAGAAGTACAGGAGATGAGGCAAAAGGAACATTTTAGCTAGTGCTATTTTTCCAGCCCAGGAGGTGCAGGTGGATCGGAGAGAGGATCAGATATTTCTTAAAGAGTGCTTCATAGTTCATGCAGAGAGTAATGCATGAGGGGATGGTTAACTTAAGTATGAAAGCATTGAGGATGGGACCCATGGAAATGGGGACAAGCGAGTAATAGTTGATTTTGTTGTTTGGTCTAGGCAGATACCGATTAGATTGGATTTGTTGCAGTTAATTTTGTATAATGAGAGTTGGCCGAAGTGTGTGAGAAGGTCATGGAGTGCTGGGAGAGACTGGGTAGGGTAAGTCATGACATCGTCTGCATATAGTCCTAGTTTATGGGTGGTGTCTCCAACTTGTAAACCTGAGATTTGAGGGTGGGATCGTATGGCAGCTGCGAGAAGTTACATCCCAAAGGCGAATGAAGAGAGGGGGCATCCTTGCCTTGTGCCATTTGAGATTGCGAAGGAGTTGGAAGTAATTCCAGATGTCCAAACTTTCGCAGATGGATGGGAGTATAAAGCTAATATTGCTGTCTATATATTGCCCATAAATCCAAACTTTTGTAGAACCGAGCTGAGATCAGCCCAGTGGACCCTGCAAAACGCCTTCTCTGCTTCCAGGGAAAGGAGCAGAGAAGGTGTTTTGTGGGTTTCAACCCATTGTATGAGATCTAGGAATCACCTGATGCCATCAGATGCCTGATAAAGCCCACCTGGTCTGGGATGTGAAGTGAGATTCGGGATGCAAGTATTTTAGCATATATTTTTATATCCAAATTCAGAAGTGAAATGGGCCGGTAATTGGCTAGGTCATCGTGAGGCTTGCCACGTTTTGGGATGGTAACTATGAGGGCTTCTAGGGATTCATTTGGGAGATCTCCTGTCTGCATGATGTGATTAAAAGATTTACATAGATGTGGTGATAAGATAGCCGCATAGGTTTTAAATCATTTGTTGCAGTAGCCATCCGGGCCAGGTGCTTTGTGTAGAGGTAAGGAACAAATTGTTTTTATAATTTCTTGTTCAGAAATTGGAGCGTTAAGGTCTGTTAGTTGGTCAGGTGTAATGTTAGGCAGTCCCAACGGGTCTAGGAAGTTGGAGAGCTGGGCAGGATCAGGGCTAGGTGTCTTTGTGGAGGAGTGTAGCCACCCTGGCGATAGAAATTTGGCGTTTTATATTGTAGGACTGTAATTCTTAGTAATAACACACTTAAATCTGTCCAAACAAGAGTCTAGTAGATATCTTGGGTATGATAAAGTTTAAAACACTAAATCACTAAATTATAATATAATAAATAACTATAAATAATTATAAAAAATAATAATATAATAATAATAAAAAAATAATATAAAAATAATAAAATTTCCCCACGATTCACTATCGCTCAATTCTGCAAGTGTTCTAATTTACTATCACTGTTTTCTAGCTGGTCTAAAACCACTTTTGACATAAAGGGACGCTTTTTGGTTGCTATGGACAATCTCAAGTTTCCAGGCAGAAAAAATAGTATATATAATATAAAAGTGCATGCAGGGCATTGGACAAAGCACTAGTGACAAAAGGGAGGTGAAATTATTTCATACAGTAATGTAATCTGTAAGATTACAATGTACTGTATGTGTTATGTTTTGTGTACTTTTTGAATTTGCCACCAGGCTCCGCCCCCATGCGGAGACATGGGAACGGAGCCTGGCACACAGAGGCATCGGGCGGAGGACACAGCCCGCGAACACAGCGGGGGGACATCGCAGGATCCTGGGGACAAGGTAAGTATACTGCACCAGGATCCTGCAATGCAATCCCGGCTCGAGGTTACCGCTAATGGTAATGAAATTTGACCCCGAGACACACTCAGGAAAACCGCCAGGGAGGTTAAGTTATATAGGGATGAGTAGAAGTCCCTGAAGCAGTTGGCTATGTGCGTCTGGTTACTGACCCTGCGGCCTTGTGCCGTAGGCATGTACAGGATTTTGGAGGTGGAAGTTTTATGTTTCACCTGTTTAGCTAGAAGAGCACCTGGTCTATTTCTCGATGCGTACCAGATGACTCTTAGGCGTTTAATGTGGTGGTCAAAAGAAACCCGTAGGAAAGTGCGTAGTTCTTCCCTCAGGCTTTGTAAGTGGATGGAGTCTGTGTCGTTTGGGGATGTTTTGCTAGATTTTTTGAGTTGTCGTATCTGATCAAGAAAGTTGTACTTCTCAACTCGCTTACATTTTTCATGGGCCCCAAGCTTGGGGAATACTCCTCTCATAAATGCCTTATGTGAGTTCCATAGCATTACATTGTTTAATACAGAGTTTACATTATAAGAAAAGTAATGTTCCAATTCCCACCTGATCTCTTCCTGACATTTAGGTTTGGATAAAAGAGAGGTGTTCATGCGCCAGATGGTGAAGCGTTTACTGTTTATATTGGTCGAGATAGTGAGCGTAATGGATGCATGATCTGACCATGTTATTAAGCTTATTTCAGCTTGGGAAACAGTTGAAGTTTTTTTTGTGTAACAGGAAGAGATCAATTCGGGAGTAGGATTTCTGTGCAGCAGAGTAAAAGGTATAGTCGTTTTCTGACCCATGTAAGCACCACCAAGTGTGGGGGAATAAATGATGTTGACAGGGGGGAGATTTGTATTGCATGAAATGCGTTTCCTGGATGCATAGTATGTCCGTTTTTTGATCAATGGCCTCTTTCCATAAAAGGGATCTTTTAAAGGGTCTGTTAAGGCCTTTGACAGTGATTGTGGTGATGCAGATAGACATTGTGAGTGTTGTGGCCGATGTTAGATGGGTGCAGAAAAAAGGGTGTGGGTATATCACCGCTTAACCAATATGTGTGTAGGGGGGCGGGTTAGAGAGCAGTATCTGGAAGCAACCTTGTGTTCACAAAAACAGTGGTAAACAATTCAATGCGCGAGGGCAGTCAATGTACAAAAGCAATAGTAACACGTGAACGTATGAGTTCCTGTGGTTTAACTGCTTCTGGTACTCCTATTTTTTTTATATTATTGCGGATCGTGCCTGCCTGGTCCTCATGTGCATCTATGATTTCGCCATGTGCTTTGATGACTGCCCCTATCTGATTTTCAAGTTATTCTGTGCGGATTTCAATGTCCTCCATTCTATTAGTGAGGTGGGATACTGAAGAGTGTACCTCGAATTGGAGGCCTGCTTGCAGGGAGAGGAGCATCAATTTAATGGTGCTCTCAGATGTTGGGGTGTCTGCAGCAGGGAAGGCAGCTAGTGGTGCAGTGTATTCTGCAGCAGCATTTACATAAGAGTCAGGCAGGTCTGCCCAGTGATGTTTCTTGGCTGTGGGCAGTTTGTGAGGAGAGTGTACAGGGGAGTCAGATGCCCTCTTACCTCTTTCTGCGATGGGAGAGTTATCCTGGTGCTGTGGGACTTCTTCCATGTCAGCAGTATTCTCTGTGTCCAGAGCAGGCTGTGCTGCAGACATCTGTGAGTGTGAGGGAGGAGGGGAGCCGCTTCTCTCCTGGGCGCCATCTTGGCTGTTCCTGCCCATAGGCTGCATGAAATATTCAGTTAGACGTTGCGGTTTGGAAATCTGATTCCACCTGTGGGACATAGCCTGGTGTGTGTCTATTGCTTGCATCACCGTTTGGGGCTGAAATTGGCTGTCTGTGTGGCGGTGAGCCCTTGTAGAGACCCGGAGTGGTGAGGAGCACTAGGTCGAGTAGGACAGGTAAGTGTCCTTATTAAAAGTCAGCAGCTACAGTGTTTGTAGCTGCTGATTAATAAAAAAAAAATCGCGGGTGGAACCCCTCTTTCCTCTTTAAGTAGAATTATGGATTTCATTTGACTTTAAATAGGTCATCTGGGCCAAACTGGCCCAAACAATCTATTTCCATTACAGAAAAATGCTGTCGCTGTGGGCACTTCACCATTCAGAAGAAGCCTTCTCTTTTTATCAATGATTACAAGGCTTTCTTTGACTTGCCGGGGTGGAAATTGTGACATCATCTGCCCACCTCTCCTATTCACAGGAAGCCTTGTATTCTTTGATAAAACTACAAGGCTTCTCCTAAATGGTGGAGAAGCACTCAGCCCAAGTGTCTTAAGTTTGACCAGCAGGCAGGAAGCCGCTTGTACCGCTTCTGGAACACGTCGTGACCTACTGTATGTAGCTAATGCTACTTTAGTATACCACAGAACTCACAGCAACCGCATTGTTCTGTAAAGGAACTTACAAACTATTTGTGAAATGAAATCTGGAATTTTACTTTAATGTGGGGCTCTACTAAAATATCTACAACTCGTACAACTAGTTTCTACAGAAAATTGCTCAAAGGAGCAGTCAAAAAATACCATTATGACTACAAATTTTACATAACAACCCTGGAAAATTATGTTTGATTACCATGCCAGTGTTTTGAATTGTTTGTTCAATTGCAGGATGCACATGAACAAATCTTCCCTATCAAAAACCACATTCACAGAAATTTCCATCTTTCTCCTTCAATTTTCTTTCCTCTTCATTACAGTCGAAAACCATCTCCAATTCAACCCAATTGACTATCAGAAAATCAAAACAAATGTTCTGAAATACATTTTTTGAGGAAAATTCTATTGCCGTGTGGCCAGCTTTATCCTCTCCCTATCCTACTTTTCCAACGTTTTATGAGAGAAATGCATTCTTTTTCATATGTTCCCGCCTTCCATTTTTGCTTGCACATGACTGGATGATGGAAGTTCACTTTGCAAGGGAGTTTTTCCCAGATCTTAGTGAATGAGGTGAAGCTCTGTTGACATTATTCAATCATTTTTTTTTTCATGCTTCCTGCACATGATTATTCTTTGCAAAGTAAAATGTCACCTCATTCAGGAATAATTCTCTTGTAAGGTGTAACTTTCCTTTCAAAGTCAAACAGCCTATTAGACAGTTGAACTGATAATAACAATAGGTAAACCTTTGTTTTTTTTTGTTTTTTTTGTTTTATAAATTAATGATTCCTATAAAATTATTCATCCTCGCACTCATCTCAGCATTTGTTGTCTAGTCTAATGTCACTTCTATTTTCAAATAATACCATCATGATGCTTATATTGCGGTAAGTAACGTTCTTAATAAAACAGACATTTAAATATATAATTCTTAAAGTGGTTGTAAACCCTCTGATACTACTTGCACCTACAGGTAAGCCTACATTAAGGCTTACCTGTAGGTGCTTGCAATATCTCCTTAACCTACATGGTTTAGGAGATATTTGCAGAAAATCGGGCACCGATGTCTATGGCGCATGCACACTGAGCACGCCGGGTCTTGAATAGGAAAGTGCCAGAAACGCGCGCATGTGCGGGGATCGTGCCGCGAGTGACGTCATCGCCGCTCCGGCCAGTCATAGCGCCAGAACGGCGATACCCGGAAGTCACTCCAGGTATTATGGCGGCGGCGGAGGAGAGGAACGAGGGTCGCTGTGGGGGCTTCGATCTAAGGTAAGTAATTCATAATGAGCTAGTATTCTAGTCATACTAGCTCATTATGCCTTTGTCTTGCATGTTTTTATTTTTTATGTTTTTTGGGGTTTACAACCCATTTTAACCGAAAGCTACTGTTCAATAAACATATCTAATCAATATAGTTGATGAGGATTGATAAAATTGTATTGCTGTTCACTTAAAATAAAGTATGTTCATTTATGCCATGTCAAATACTGCTAGACTTCATCAGAAGAAAGATACAATATAGCATTACATCTTTCAACTTAATTTAATAGTCAAAATATGGCATGAGCTTCAAACCATTTTATCAAAATAGTGGTGCTTACTAAAGCATGCTGCAATGATTACCAATCATATAATGCTTTATATGAAGTGACACTTTTCTTAGCATTGTTATTTAGTGTTTGTCTTGCTAGTGAATTTTCTGCATTTGTCTAAGTAAGTGAATGAATGAAGTTAGACTATAACTGCACTTTTTACTTACATTTTACATTTGTACTATGGGCTACCTTTATTACAGAATAGAAGTTATGTTTCCAGCACTACAGCTTGCACCTCTGGACTTTCACTGTGCAATACAGCAAAAAAAAAATAATAATAATAAATAAAAAAAATGAAAGGCCAATCAAACATTAGGTTTCAGACAGCTAAACCTTTCCCGGACAAGAAAAACAAAAGGTGTGCAAAGTCATACAGTTTTTTTCTTTCGAAAGCAGCTACAGTCGGGGTAGAAAAGCTTGGTACTGTGGGCAAGCAACAGAGAAGGACCTTTGTGTGGAAGCAGTGGTCTCAATATTAGGGTCCAACACTCCTGAGAGCTCCGAAGAGCGAGAGCTATAAGCTCTGCAAAACGTATGCTCCCTGTTGATTGGGCATTTCAGACCTCTGCAGAGAAATCAAATACCCCTGGAATGTTTTTGATACTTTAACCAGATTTACTGCTACAGGGAGGCTCTCCTGTGCAGAATCTGGATATATACTTGATTCTGCACTTCCGCCTGCAGGGGGCGCACACGCGCCTCTGGCAGGCCGCTTTTGCTGTTAATTTTCCCAACAGAAGCTGATCTGCGGGTGCCAGGTACTGAATGTCCTCTGGCACCCACCGATCCTCGGTAAAACACACAGAACCAAGATCTGCCTATGTAAACAAGGCAGATCTCCATTCTGACAAAGGGGGAGGGATGGATTTTGTGTTCCTGCAAAGCAGGGAATAAAATCCATCTCTTCCCCTAGTAAAAGCAGCACATACCATACACAAAAACACTGGCTAGGCACACAGTTGACCCTTTATATCGCCCTAGATGTTTAACCTCTTCCCAGCCAGTGTCAGTACAGTGATAGTGCCTATTTTTAGCACTGTATTAGTGTCACTGGTTTCTGCAAAGTGTCAGTTAGTGTCTGATTGTCTGCTGCAATATTGCAGTCCTACTATAAGTCGCTGATCACCGTCATTATTAGTGTAACAAAATAAAAACCCCTAAATACATACTATAGCTTGTAGACGCTATAACATTCTCGTAAACCAATAAATATATGCTTGTTGACATGTAGCGGAATACACATTGGGCTAAATTTATGATGAAACTTGATTTTTTTTTTTACATTTTTTTTTTATTGGATATGTTTTATAGCAGAAGGTAATTTATTTATTTTTTTTTCAAATGTGTCCCTCTTTTTCTGTTTAAAACGCAAAAAATAAAAAAACGCAGTGGTGATACCACCAAAAGAAAACTCTATTTTTGGAAAAAAATGACATAAATTTTATTTGGGTACAGTGTCGCAGGACCGCACAATTGTCAGTTAAAGTAACTGTTCTTGTAAAGGTGAACTTCTCTATTAAAGCGGAGCTCCACCCAGATTTTATTATTTTTTTAAAAGTCAGCAGCTACTAACAGTGTAGCTGCTGACTTTTAATAAGGACACTTACCTGTCCTACTCGCCCGCGATGTCGGTCCTGCCACGGCGATCGATCGCTGCTGGCAGGTCCCGGCTCCTCCATCCTGACTAAGGGAAACAGGCAGTGAAGCCTTACCGCTTCACTGCCCGTTTCCTACTGCGCATGCGCCACTCGCACGGCGCTTTGTGAATGGGCGGCTTGCCTCCTGGGATACACACAAATCCCAGAAGGCAGCGCGCCCCATTCACAAGAAGAGGAAACGGAAGTTCTCAATCCGAGGATAAGGAAGAGGCACATTAGAGGCAGATTAGAGGACTTCCGCATAGCAACGGGCATTTCGGGTGAGTATAAAAAAAAAATGTTGTTCTATTAATTTTTTCCTTTTTTTTTTAAATGAATTTTAGTGTAAAAATTTTTACTGAAACTGAAAGTTCAGTTAGGGTTAATTTGGTCAAACACCACTATATGTGCTCCCAATATACAAAAATGCAGCGCTATGCGTATAACAATGTAAAACACCCAAGTGCTCGAAATTAAACTAAATCACAAATGATTAAGTATGAGTCCAAATGTATATGAAACTCCAAAGGATGTGAGAAACATAAATTCGAATCAGTTCCAGTTTGAATCAGTCCCAAATTGTAAAGGTGAATCTTCCAAAGTAAAAAAGTGACTTGTAACGTAACCACCACCACGTGAAAGGGAGGCTTACCAGATGTAATGGACCCAATGCACATATGTGTAAGGGGTCAGACAGGCTGAATATGTATATGTCCATACATATGGAAACCAGGCCGGCACAATGCACCCTTGCGTCCAAGGTTCAAACTCAGGAAAAAACACCGGAAATTCAAGCCAATAGGAGTATTGACTAGGCTCACATAAAGTTCATGTGGAAAAAGAAGGGAGAAGGCACATAGCGTAATACCGCAAAGGAATTTTAATGAATATAGGCAGATACACTTACATCCAATCCATGAATATAGCGCTTTGCAAAGACACTCAATGGCAGCAATGGAGTCTCCCGACGCGTTTCGCAAAACCTTGCATCGTCTGGGGCATCAGACGATGCAAGGTTTTGCGAAACGCGTCGGGAGACTCCATTGCTGCCATTGAGTGTCTTTGCAAAGCGCTATATTCATGGATTGGATGTAAGTGTATCTGCCTATATTCATTAAAATTCCTTTGCGGTATTACGCTATGTGCCTTCTCCCTTCTTTTTCCACATGAACTTTATGTGAGCCTAGTCAATACTCCTATTGGCTTGAATTTCCGGTGTTTTTTCCTGAGTTTGAACCTTGGACGCAAGGGTGCATTGTGCCGGCCTGGTTTCCATATGTATGGACATATACATATTCAGCCTGTCTGACCCCTTACACATATGTGCATTGGGTCCATTACATCTGGTAAGCCTCCCTTTCACGTGGTGGTGGTTACGTTACAAGTCACTTTTTTACTTTGGAAGATTCACCTTTACAATTTGGGACTGATTCAAACTGGAACTGATTCGAATTTATGTTTCTCACATCCTTTGGAGTTTCATATACATTTGGACTCATACTTAATCATTTGTGATTTAGTTTAATTTCGAGCACTTGGGTGTTTTACATTGTTATACGCATAGCGCTGCATTTTTGTATATTGTTTGTTGTTGCCTTTTTCCACAGGCATTGTAGCTGCTTATATGTGTTAGCGGCGCGAATATTGTTTGTATTTTGTATATGTGCTCCCATATAAGAAACTGATCTATGACCACAGAGGTTGACAAAGAAAACTGAGAAAAAATTTGGGGTATGTGGCAGACAAAATCTTGTACATAAGTTTGAACAGTGGCTCTTATGTGTTTAGGTCCAATGTACTCAGGATGCAATGCCACATGCTCATTTGTGTGATCTGTTATGTCTAAAATTACTACTAAGTTGCAAATATTCATATATTTTTTAATTTGCCAGAGATCTGTTTATTGAATTTTGACAATAAACTGAAATATACAGTAAACGTCAAACATAACATGATACATAAGTCAGCAAGTACACAACATCACACAATTGAAGGGAATCCACAATTGGCAATACAATGAAGATACAGCATAAGTTGTATATAGCATATAAAAAAGATAATCAAAAAGAGCATACAGTAGGTCCATTAGTGAAGAAGCAGCTGAGAGCAACCACAAGGTTTATCAAGTGTGGAAAGGGGGGGCATATATTCGGACATCATGTTAATAACAGCAGAGGTTTGCCAACATTACAAAAAAAAGTATGACTAATC
This sequence comes from Rana muscosa, assembly GCA_029206835.1. Taxonomy (NCBI): domain Eukaryota; kingdom Metazoa; phylum Chordata; class Amphibia; order Anura; family Ranidae; genus Rana; species Rana muscosa. The sequence continues at coordinate 589,843,051 of CM055116.1, forward strand.
ATACAAATAAAGCTCTGCGCAAACTGTTGGCGCTATATAAATCCTGTATAATAATAATAATAATAATACAAATACATCCGTGAGGATATACAGATGATATTAGTATGTATAAAAGCATACTCCTCAATTATACCATTAGGAAATATCCCTATATTTGAGACAGTACACATACATTTTGTTTTGGTTTTCCTCATTTCTAAACTGATTATACTCTAATTATATGGGCATTCCTGCAAACAGTCTGTGATTGGTATCATATCATCACACTCCTATCTGCTGGAGGAACTGGTAGATTATGCCACGGCAATCAAATAAAAGATTAGTTGCCAGTACACCTTAATCTTCTGTAAAAAGAACCGTTTCTATTGATGTTTGTTCAGCATGTCATACAGCATGGGCACAACATTTCGGAACCAACAGGTGTCCCTGACATTCAGTGACAGTCAGACTTTTGCCTGATGAAGGAACCCCTGGTAGTTCCTGAAACTTTGCACCTGTGTTATATGTCATGCTGAACAATCATCAATAAAGATGGTTCTTTTCACAGAAGATTAACCACTTCCCGCCCGGTCAATAGGGAATTGATGTCCGGGAAGTGGTTCTGTTATCCTGACTGGACGTCTATTGATGTCCAGCAGGATAACATGCTGGCGCGCGCCCGTGGGGGCGCGCATCGCGGCGATCGCGAGTGCGGCGTGTCAGTCTGACACCCCGCATCTCCAATCGTGATAAGAAGCCTCTGTCAGAGGCTTCTTACCACGTGATCAGCTGTGACCAATCACAGCTGATCATCGCGTGAACCAGGAAGTGCTGGTAAACGATCGGCGGCTCTCCCTGTCAGAGGGGGGGTCTGTGCTGATAATCAGCACATTGATTATCAGCACAGCCCCCTCAAATGTAAAAGATCACCTGCCAACTAGTTCCCCCATAATAAAGGATGCCAGTGCCCACCACAGTACCAATCCTTGCCCACCACAGTGCAAATCACTGCCCACCAGTGCCAATCACTGCCCACCACATTGCCAATCACTGCCCACCACAGTGCCAATCACTGCCCAGCAGTAACATCTACCAGTACCTCATCATCAGTGCTGCCCATCAGTGCCACCTCTCAGTGCCACCTCTCAGTGCCAATCAGTACCGCCTATGAGTGCCAATCAGTGCCGCCTGTCAGTGCCCATCACTGGCGATCAGTGGTGCCTATCAGTGCCGCCTATTGGTGCCCATCAGTGCTGCATATCAGTGCCGCCTATCAGTGCCCATCAATTCTACATATCAGTGCACATCAGTGCCACTTTATCAGTGCCAACTCATCAGTGCCCATCAGTACCGCCTCATCAGTGCCCATCAGTGCTGCCTCATCAGTGCCCGTCAGTGAAGGGAAAAATAAAATTTTATGACAGAAACTAAAAAAATAAAAAAAAATAAAAAAAAATTGGTCTTTTTTACTTTGTTTAGCAAAAAATTAAAACCGCAGGTGATCACATACCACCAAAAGAAAGCTCTATTTGTGGGAAGAAAATGATAAAAATTTAGTTTGGGTACAGCGTTGTATAATCGCGCAATTGTCATTCAAAGTGTGACAGCGCTGAAAGCTGAAAATTGTCCTGGGCAGGAAGGGGCGTAAGTGCATGGTATTGAAGTGGTTAAGGTGTGTTGGCAACATATCTTTTATAAGTCTGTTATTAGGTTTCTTTTGTCATTTGTCTTAAAGCAGAACTAAAGTCAAGATTGCCCATTCTATTCCAATGGTCTAACAACCATGAGGTCCCATCGGCAGTGCTGGCTTTTTCCAGGTGATGGTCTTCAGCCATCTTGATTGGTTGGTACAGGATGGTATCAGTCAAACTAAGCTGCCCATGTGCAGCTCAATGTACATTCTGTAGAAGACTGTCAACAGGCAGGTAGGTTTTTTTTTTTCATTTCAGAGGAGGCATTACATGTCTTTTCTGCAATAAAGAGTCTGCCTGTTAAAAAAAAAAAAAAAAAGATCTGACTTTAATTCAAATTAAGCAATTTGATATGATTTGCAAATTGTCTGTGTAATAAATTCCTTCTGTGTATGCTGCTATATTGCTAGAGATCTTACTGTTGATTTACTAAATCCGGAGAGTGCAAAATCCAGTGCAGCTGTGCATGTTAGCCAATCAGCTTCTAACTTTAGATTATTCATTTAAGCTTTGACAAAAAAAGAAAAAAAAAGCCTGCACCAGATTTTGCACTTTCCAGTTTTAGTGAATCAACCCCCTTGTGTTATCCATTTCTTTGACTAAATATGTACAACACATGTGCATGTCCTTGTGAGCATTGAAGTTGCTCCTTTATGTCCATTTCATAAAAACTTTTTGGGATAAAAAAAACTACGATATGTAAACTAAAAATATATTTTAACATATTTGTCCTTTTGACAACTTATAATAAATACCAATAGTATGGCAAAAATTTGCACCAAGTCATATGAGTAAGCCTCATATGTCCCATCAAAAAACTATGTAAACATATTTAGATAGTAAAGTAGTTGTAGAGGTATTGTCAAGATAACTGACCAATACTTATGCCGCGTACACACGACCGTTTTTCATGAAGAGAAAAATTTAAATTTTTTATTTGGTCATTAAAAATGATCGTGTGTGGGCTCCAGAGCATTTTACATGACGTGAAAAATGACCATTAAAAATTTGGAACATGCTCTAATTTTTCTCGTCGTTTTTCTCATCATGAAAAAGGCCGTTGTAACGACGTGAAAAAAATGCGCATGCTCAGAAGCAAGTTATGAGATGGGAGCGCTCGTTCTGGTAAAACTAGCGTTCGTAATGGAGATAGCACATTCGTCACGCTGTAACGGACTGAAAAGCGCGAATCGTCTCTCAACAAACTTTACTAACACGAGGATCAGCAAAAGCAGCCCAAAGGGTGGTGCCATCCAAATGGAACTTCCCCTTTATAGTGTCGTTGTACGTCACCGCGCTTTGCTCAAGCATTTTTTTCCACGATAGTGTGTAGGCAAGGCAGGCTTGAGAAGAATCATGTCGAGAAAAACGCAGTTTCTTTCACTGACATTAAAAATGGTCGTGTGTATTATAAATACAAAATAATACTGTGCATTTGAAAAGACAATTCAGTATTGAAAAAAATGCAGCACCACAAATGTGAGATGTTACCACAAAAAAACAAGAAACAAAATAAAAGTGTGTTGCGCTAAAGTGATTGATATTAAAAATACAAAATTTTTTTTTATAAATAAATAAACAGTCCAGAATAATCAGTCTCTCAAATGGACCATAATGGTCAAATGGCAAACTTCAACTGTGGATAAGGTTATCCAATCCCTTCACCAAGTGAACACGCCACCACCACAATAGGTTGGACTCTTACCAGAGAGCCTGGACCCTTTATTACTGAGGGTGAAACAGGCTTAATGAATAGGCAGGGGATGTTCAAAGGAACGCCAGAAACAACGTCAGGAACAGCTCCAGAGCATCCAAGGGACTCCACCCAAACGACGATCGTGTAGTCAGATCCAAATAAAACTTAAAATGCTGGATAGTGTAAAACCTCTTAAGGGTTGCACTTAATATAAAGTATTGCACTTACACGTATCCATAGTAAAAACAGCATTGCATGGTAAAAAAGGAAGGCGGCCGCCACAGAAAATCCAAACATGTAAAACGCGCGATAACAGGAACATACAGCTCACTCCAAAACTAATGCCGCGTAAACACAACCGTTTTTAATGTCATTGAAAAAAACAACGTTTTTTTCGACGTGATTCTTCTCAAGCCTGCCTTGCCTACACACGATCATGAAAAAAAATACTCGAGCAAAGCGCGGTGACGTACGAAATGTACAACGGCACTATAAAGGGGAAGTTCCATTAGGATGACGCCACACTTTGGGCTGCTTTTGCTGATCCTCGTGTTAGTAAAGTTTGGTGAGAGACAATTCGCGCTTTTCAGCCTCGTGCTCTTCAGTCCGTTACAGCGTGACGAATGTGCTATCTCCATTACGAACGCTAGTTTTACCAGAACGAGCACTCCCATCTCATACTTGATTCTGAGCATGCGTGTTTTTTTCACGTTGATAAAGCCTACACACGGCCGTTTTTCATGACGAGAAAAACGACGACGTGAAAAATGACGAGAAAAATTAGAGCATGTTCCAAATTTTTAATGCCCATTTTTCACGTCGTGAAAAATGCTTTGGAGCCCACACACAGTCGTTTTTAATGACCAAATTAAAGAATTGAATTTTTCTCGTCATGAAAAACGGTCGTGTGTACGCAGCATAAGGCCTCTTTCACACGGGGTGGATCCGTGAAGATCCGCCCCGTGAAGCTCCGCTTGCTCAGCGGGGATCGCTCCGTTGATCCCCGCTGAGCCGACGGATGGCTGGGCGGTCCCCGCACACTGTGCAGGGACCGCCCTGTCAGAGCGCCGCTCTCCCCTATGGGGAATCGGATGACGACGGACCGTAGAGTCCGTTGTCATCCGATCCGCTCCGCAGACGGAAGGAAAAATAGGATTTTCCTCCGTCACACTTTTTCGGAGCGGAGCGGATGTCAGCGGACATGTCACCGCTGACATCCGTGCTTCCATAGGGGTGCATGGAGGATCCGTTTCAGGTCCGCCTAAAAAACTGACAGGCGGACCTGAACTGACCTCCGTGTGAAAGAGCCCTAAGAGTGCATTCACACCTCCAAATCTGCAAATGCACCTGTACTCCGATTAACTGTGGGAGGCAGCCCCATTGAAAGCAGTTAGAGGCTTCCAGCTCCCGCAGTTAAGCGTGGCCACTTGCATGTAATCTCTCATGCAGCGATCACATGCTACTGATCGGCTCTGGATGCAGGCCTGTGATCACTGCACAAGAGATTATATGCAAGTGGCTGCGATTGCTAATACCTGCTGGAGTCCTCGCATGTAATCGGAGGTAGGGTGATTTCGCAGGGGTGAATGCACCCTACTGCAGCTAAATGCGGTCCTCTATTTATAAAAGGGGTTAGGGTAAATGAAGTGAACTTTCTGATTTTATTACAGTAGCTCACTGATTATGTCCAGTTTTATAAGGAATTACTCTTTAAATTAGGAAAACACCTAATGATATGAATTTAAGTGATATAAGTCATTTTCTCCAGGTGCGGTTATGAGTCAGTTTGGCTTATAATGAAAAATAGGAAATAACCTTCTATATTGCCAACTTGGTAAAAATATACTGTAATATATTTGTTGAATCCAGCTGCAAATCTCTACTGTGTGATATTCTTTCACTGTTACAGGAAAATTCTACTTTTGTGTAAAACAATTCTATAAAATATATAATTGCTACCCAGGCCATTTTGTAATTTAATGTTATTAAAAAGGCCCTTCTGATAAAATCTGCAAATAAATAAAACGGCTAAAATAGTTAATTAGCACTTCCTTGTAACCATGGGAACTCTGTTTACCAAACGCCCCCAGGAATGCAATTTCCTGTTAATGCAAATGACTTCCTTATAATTTTTCTCTTATTGCAACACAGAGACTGATTCTGTAATGTAGCAGGCAGACCCTCCCACTTAGCTATTTTTTTATTAAAAATTAGGAAGTGATTGGAATTGACAGCAAAAGGTAAAACTGCAATGAAGTTTTCTGAATGAGAATGTTTCCAGGGATCCAGAGGCACGGTGGGGTTTATAGAAAAGGTGCAAGTATGAGTTAGCAGTAGCACATTATGGAACACACTGTACTGACATCTTATTACTAGAAAGCATTTTTCCAAAAGTTCAAGTATATTTTAAAATAGTCGCTATCACGTATGCACATACTTACAGTTTCTTTTCGTCTTTATGGTTTTAGTAGTCTATTAAATATTAATCAGATCCAGGATTGCAATATGGAAAAATGTTTTCCCCCAATTTTTTTTTAAAACTGCATCTTTTCACTTGTGTCCCTTGAGAACACAGAGGAAAATGGGTAGAGATCTACACCTACAGAATATATAAATAGTTGATGCTAAAAGCTGATAGAAAATATTCAAGGATAAAACAATAAAATTAAGATGGCATTTCCCCAGCTTTGATGTGGCACCTTTTATGTTCAAGTAACTACGTTTGTATTCGATATGGTAACATTATTCACAATGTCCGACTTCATGTATAAACACGATGCTGTTTTATAGTATAAAATTGTTTTAATGGCTTATATTTTCACATTGCCTCTGATTTTGTACACAAAGCCTGCTACTTCCATGTGTTAGTAAATATTTCACATTCCCAATGCAGAGCAACAACATATATATGGGGTATTACTACACATTGGCGTTATCATTCTACTATGCATTAGCACAACATACATGTGTAAATGGGCCCTAAGGCATAGTTACATAGTTACCGTATATACTCGAGTATAAGCCGACCCGAGTATAAGCCGAGGTACCTAATCTTACCACAAAAAACTGGGAAAACGAATTGACTCGAGTATAAGCCGAGGGTGAGAATGCAGCAGCTACTGTAAGCAGAAAAGACAGTCAACAATGCCCATTTGCACGCCTCACTGTGCCCATTGCAACCTCACTGTGCCAATTGTCACTGTTCCCAACCTCACTCTGCCCATTGCCACCAAACTGTGCTCATCCTTACTGTGCTCATCCTCACTGTGCTCATCCTCACTGTGCCCATCCTCACTGTGCCCATCCTCATTGTGCCCATCCTCACTGTGCCCATCCTCAATGTGCGAGGCTGCGGGCGTCCATTCATTGTTTAAAACTCGCGGTCTCCTTCTGGTCCCTTCCGTGATAGGCGAAACTGTGTCTGCTGAGCAACGCCTATCACGAACGTTCTCTAATCCTCACCCATCCCAGCAGACACTGTGTTCAGTGTTCCGCCAATCACGGGTGTCCTCTTGTCCGAGGATGAAAAGGTGTCCGGGATTGGCGGAACACTGAACACAGTGTCTGCTGGGATGGGTGAGGATGAGAGAACGTTCATGATAGGCGTTTCTCAGGAGACACAGTTCCGCCTATCACGGAAGGGACCAGAAGGAGACCGCGAGTTTTAAACAATGAATGGATGCCCGCAGCCTCGCACATTGAGGATGGGCACAGTGAGGATGGGCACAGTGAGGATGAGCACAGTGAGGATGAGCACAGTAAGGATGAGCACAGTTTGGTGGCAATGGGCAGACACAGTTCTGCCTATCACGGAAGGGACCAGGAGGAGACCGCGAGTTTTAAACGATGGACGCCCGCAGCCTCTCAGTATTTTCAGGTACACTGACTCGAGTATAAGCCAAGGGGGGCATTTTCAGCCAAAAAAAAGGGCTGAAAATCTCGGCTTATACTCGAGTATATACGGTAGTTAGTCAGGTTGAAAAAAGACACAAGTCCATCTAGTTCAACCAAAAATAAAATAAAAAATACAATCCCATATACACAATCCTTCACCCACAGTTGATCCAGAGGAAGGCGGAAAAACCCCCAAAAAGCATAATCCAATTTGCTACAGCAGAGGAAAACATTCCTTTGTGATCCCCCGAAAGGCAATCGGATTTTCCCCGGATCAACTTACCTATACATGTTAGTATCCAGTTATATTATGTACATTTAGGAAAGAATCCAGGCCTTTTCTAAAGCAATCTACTGAGCTGGCCAGCAGCACCTCTGGAGGAAATCTATTCCACATTTTCACAACTCTTTAGCCTCGTACACACGACCGAGTTTCTCGTCCAAAACCGACAAGAAAAGTGCAGAGAGAGCTTTATTGTCGAGAAAACCGTTCGTGTGTATGGTTTTACGACGAGAAAACTGTCGTGAATCTCGATGAGAAAAATAGAGAACCTGCTCTCTTTTTTCTCGTCCGGATTCTAGATTTTCTCGTTGTGTTTCTCGTCGGCCTGTTTTGCGACGAGAAAATGGGTCGTGTGTATGCTTTTACGACTCTTCAAAAAGCGCGCATTCTCAGAATCAAGTATGAGACGGGAGCACATCTTCTGGTAAAACAAGCCTTCGTAATGGAGATAGCACATTCGTCACGCTAAAACGAACTAAAAGCACGAAGACTGAAAAGCGCGAATCGTCTCTTCCCAAACTTTTACTTCACACGCGGTAACACGAGATCAGCAAAAGCAGCCCAAGGGGTGGCACCAGTGAAATCGATCTTCCCCTTTATACTGCCGTCGTACGTGCTGGACGTACGTGCTGGACGTGACCGTGCAGAACAACGACGAGATTTGGAATTGTCAGTGTGTACGCATGGAAAGCTTGACGAGAAACTCGTCAAGGTTGACAAGAATCTCGTCGAGAAAAACAACGTGTTTTTAATGACGAGAAACTCGGTCGTGTGTACGAGGCTTTACTGTGAAGAAACCTTTCCGTATTTGGAGATTAAATCTTTTTTCCTCTAGATGTAAAGAGTGCCCATTGTCCTCTGTGATGACCTGAAAGTAAATAACTCAACACCAAGTTCACTATATGGACCCCTTATGTATTTGTACATGTTGATCATATCCCACATAGAGTTTTGCTTTTTGCAAAGAAGAATGGCCAAAAATGTCACTCTCTAGATGTGCAAAGCTGGTAGAGACATACTCAGTGGCGGCTGCTCATACGGGACGCATGTGCCCGACCCCTAATCTACATATCTACATGCAGGGCACCGGACGCATGGATTTCAATGTTTTTTTTTTCTTTTTCTAAGCACATGAGTAGAGCCTGAGGCTCTAATTGTCTTAAAGGGTGGGCTCGGGGCGCAGAGCAATGCGCCCAGAGCCCACCCAGTTGTATGACATTAACAAATTAATATTCGCTAATGTCTTCCTGCTTCTTCTCCCAGCCAATCAGGAAGCGGGTCCTGAGACCCAATGGCTATGAGTCCTAAGACGCGATTGGCCACGAGTCCTAAGTCCTGATTGGCCGACACGTAAAGCGACCACCAGGACTTGGGAGGAGACACAGGGGGGAAGCGGCCAAAGCTGCGATCTGGATGGGGTAAGTGCGGGGCTGGCGGGCGACGGGCGAGCGAATCGGTGACAAATCAATCGAGTGACGAGAAAATTTGAGCACCAGCCACCACTGGACATATCCAAAAAAAATTGCAGCTGTAATTGCAGCAAAAGGTGGTTCTACAAAGTATTGACTCAGGGGGGCTGAATACAAATACAAATGCACACCACACTTTTCATATTTATATTTGTAAAAAAAAATTTAACACCCTTTATCATTTTTCTTCCACTTCACTATTATGTGCCACTTTGCCCCAATAAAGAGAGAGAGCAGAGCCAATAGGTTTTGCTGCAGTGCTCATGTGTTTACAGGGAGAATGCTGATAATGGAGACAGCAGAGTGACAGGGATATGAGCTCATTATTTAGTTGCTGCTCTTTTCACTGTCCAGTTGGAGGCTGGAGAAGGCATAAGACCAGTTAGTGCTAGTTAACTACTGACATAGGGGACATCCGGACTTCTGTCTTGCCAAACAGGGCTGCAATGTGTGGATGGACACAAATAGAAATCCTTTGGCAGGTAGAACAGCTCCCATATACTGTATGTATTTCATCTATGTGTTTAGTTGTGAGCCTGGAGTTCAGCTTTAAAGTAGAATTCCAGGATATGCCTAACTACTCCTAAAAATGCCTCCTCCCACCTCCAACCACTTATGCTGGCTAACCTATGTAAGAAAGATCTGTATACCTATTTTCAGGCTACTCCAGTCCAGTCACATGACCTGGCTCCCCTGCATCAGCTAGTGGCGACTGCAGGGGAGAGAAGAGAGCACCAAGAACAAATAGCCATAGAAAGCCTATGGGTGACCTCATTGTTCTCAGGCGTTCACAGCCGTTGTCGAGTGCTCTCTTCTCCCCTGTAGCCACTACTGGCTGACACAGGGGAGAACACATGAGTGGTGTGGCATGAAAATATGTAAGTATGGATGTTAGAAGGGGAGAGGGGGACAATTTTAGGATTAGTTAAGTTTATCCTTGAATTTTACTTTAAAGCTTGTACTGCATATTATGAAAGATTTGAACTTGTAATAGTAGATCTTTCAGTGTTGCAGAAGACAAGGGCATTTTCAATTAAGACAAATGAAATGAATTTACTATAAGAAGAAGGGTACACCTGCCTTGGTACAAACTCAAACACCTCTGCAATGCCCTCTGGCTGACTGATTACAAGCAGGATTGTGAATCTCTGAACATGTTTGATGGCCACTTGACTAGATTAAAGGATGATAGAATAAAAGAGCTGTAGCTTGACCTTTTAGCATTACAGAACTCAGGTCTTATAACCTATAAGAGCTCTTTGTTACTGTGAACTATATTAGGTATGCAAGATATCTTTTCTTTGGTCCCACTACTATTTAAGAACAGGGTGTATTTTATTTTTCCAGTACATTTCACTGTAAATATAAGCAGTGGTGGCTGGTGCTCAAAATTTTTGGGGGGCGCAGACAAACTGAAAAATTCTGGAAAAAAACCCATCAATTGCAGCCTCACTGGGCCCATCAAATGCAGCCACTGTGCCCATCAAATGCAGCCACTGTGCCCATGAATTGCAGCCCCTGTGCAATCAAACGCAGCTACTGTGTCCATCAATTGCAGCCACTGTGCAATCAAATGCAGCCACTGTGCCCATCTATGGCAGCCACTTTGCCCATCAAACGCAGCCACTGTGCAATCAAACGCAGCCACTGTGTCATCAAACGCAGTCACTGTGTCATCAAATGCAGCCACAGTGCCCATCAAACCCAGCCACTGTGCCCATCAAATTCAGCCACCAAGCAAATCAAACGCAGCCACTGTGCCCAGTAAACGCTGTCACTGTGCCCATCAAATGCTACCACTGTGCCCATCAAATGCTGCCACTGTGCCCCATCAAATGCTGCCACTGTGCCCAGTAAATGCTGCCACTGTGCCCATCAAATGCTACCACTGTGCCCATCAAATGCTGCCACTGTGCCCCATCAAATGCTGCCACTGTGCCCCATCATATGCAGCCACTGTGCCCCATCAAATAGTGCCACTGTGACCATCAAATGCTGCCACTCTGCCCCATAAAATAGTGCCACTGTGACCCCCCCCCCGCCCGCTCCCCGTCTGCCTGGCACTTACCCTGTCTCAGTGGCAGGTCAGGCACGCATGTGGGTGACGGCGGCGAGTGGTGGGACCTTGCAGCGGGTCAGAAAGCTCCTGTGCGGCGGCTCCTGTGCCCTCCGTGCATCTCCTCCCCTCCTCCCGATAGGCGTCCAATCATAGCGCCTGTCCTTTCAGCCAATCAGGTGACAGGTAACAGACCCACGCACCTGATTGGCGGAGAGGCGGTTCAGTGTTAGGAAAGCGAAAATTCATTTGCTTTTCTAACACACCTGGGTGGGCTCATAGCCCAATGCTCTGCACCACAAGTCAACCTTTTTTGAAGCCTATTAGAGCCTATGGCTCTAATCAGGTGCTTCAAAAACAACCCCCGCCGCTGAAATTCAGGCGCCCAGCGTCCGAAAAAGGGGCCGGGCGCCTGAATAGGGTGTGGTGACGGCCATGGATAGATTCATGCAATGCATGAATCTATCCATTATACACTGAGGGGGGTGGCTGGAGAGAGGGGGCAGTGCCCGTGCGCCCTTAAAGTGGTTGTAAACCCACTTTATAAACAAACACCTACAGGTAAGCCTAGATTAAGGCTTACCTGTAGGTGCATGAAATATCTCCTTAACCTACACGATTAAGGAGATATTTGCATTTAAATGCGGCGACGCTGAGGTCACGCGCATGCGCATGGGGTTAACCCCATTCACAAATTCGGCTAGGTCGCAACATTCGACAACGTAGCCAAATTCGACGGCTCACGCGCGCATGCGCAGAGTCACGTCTTTGCCGCTCCGGCCAATCACAGCGCCGGAGCGGCGCTGTGATTGGCTGCAGCGGCGATACCCGGAAGTAACCTTCCGGCTATCGCCGCAGCGATGGATGCGGCTGAAGAGGGAGACGAGGACGGCTTCGGGGGCCCCGATCTAAGGTAAGTGATGCATAATGAGCTATTATGCTAGTCATATTAGCTCATTATGCCTTTCTCTTACAGGTCGTTGGCAAAAAAAAATTGTGGGTTTACAACCACTTTAATGGCCGCACCGCCACTGAATAAGTATAATAATATATCTTAACAGAGTTGGACGTTGATAAAACCAGAAATTGAAATCAGAAAAGTGTGTTATATGCTTATATGTCTTTCCATTGTAGAAATTCTGCAAACTGTTATTAAACTATTTGCAAAATAGCTAAAGCTCTGTCAGATTGGATGGCGAGCGTCTGTAAACAGCAATTTTCTAGTCTTGCCACAGATTCTCAATTGGATTTTGGTCTGGATTTTGACTGGGCCATTCTAGCACATGAATATGCTTTGACCTAAACCATTCCATTGTAGCTCTGGCTGTATGTTTAGAGTCATTCTCCTGCTGGAAGGTGAACCTCTGCCCCAGTCAAGTCTTTTGCAGACTCTTAACAGGTTTACTTCTAAAATCTGTCTTTCTCCATCCATCTTCCCATCAACTCTGACCAGCTTCCCCATCCCTGCTGAAGAAAAGCATCCCCACAACATGATGCTGCCACCACCATGTTTCACATTGGGGATGGTGTGTTCAGGTTGATGTGCACTTTTAGTTTTCCGCCAAACATAGAGTTTTGCTTTTAAGCCAAAAAGTTAAACTTTCTTCTCATCTGACCAGAGCATCTTCTTCCACATGTTTGCTGTGTCCCCCGCATGGCTTCTCGCAAACTGTAAACGTGACTTCTTATGGCTTTCTTTCAACAATGTCTTTCTTCTTGCCACTCTTCCATAAAGGCCAGATTTGTGGAGTACACGACTAATAGTTGTCCTGTGGACAGATTCTCCCACCTGAGCTGTGGATCTCTGCAGCTCCTCCAGAGTTACCATGGTGGGCCTCTTGGCTGCTTCTCTGATTAATGCTCTCCTTGCCTGACCTGTCAGTTTAGGTGGATGGCCATGTCTTGGTAGGTTTGCAGTTGTGCCATACTCTTTCCATTTTCGGATGATGGATTAAACAGTGCTCCGTGATATGTTCAAAGCTTGGGATATTTTTTATAACCTAACCCTGCTTTAACCACTTCAGCCCCGGAAGGATTTGCCCCTTAATGACCAGGCCCTTTTTTGCGATACGGCACTGCGTCGCTTTAACTGACAATTACGTGGTCGTGTGACGCTGTACCCAAACAAAGTTGACGTCCTTTTTTCCCCACAAATAGAGCATTCTTTTGGTGGTATTTGATCACCTCTGCATTTTTATTTTTTGCGCTATAAACAAACAAAGAGCGACCATTTTGAAAAAAACGAAAACTTTTTTTACTTTTTGCTATAATACATATCCCCAAAAAATATATAAAAAACACATTTATTCATCAGTTTAGGCCGATATATATTTTTCTACATATTTTTGGTAAAAAAAATCGCAATAGGCGTATATTGATTTGTTTGGCAAAACGTATCACGTCTACAAACTATGGGATAGATTTAGGGACTTTTACTTTTTTTAAAATAGTTTTTACTGGTAATGGCGGCGATCTGCGATTTTTAGCGGGACTGCGACATTGTGGCGGACAAATCTGACCCCAAATGACACTTTTTGGGGACCAGTGACATTATTACATTGATCAGTGCTATAAAAATGCACTGATCAATGTAAAAATTACACTGGCAGGAAAGGGGTTAACAGTATGGGGCGATCAAGGGGTTTAGTGTGTTTCCTCAGTGTGTTCTAACTGAAGGGGCGGTGGGCTGTTACATGACAAAGATGGCTGTTTCCGATCACTGGGAAGAGTAGATCTCTGTCATGTCTCTTATCAGAATGGGGATCCGCCTTGTTTACAAAGGCAGATCCCTATTCTGCCTCTGTATACCGCGATCGTGGGTCGCCGGCGGACATCGCGACTGCGACTTCGCCCGACCCGTGGGCACGCGCCTGTGCGAACCGCCCTACAGCTTTGGCAATTTGCACAGGAGAGTCGACCTGCCACCGTATAGCGGCGGCGGCTGGTCGGCAAGCGGTTACATTTCTCTGCAACTTTATCCCTCACCATCTGGTGTGTTCTTTGGCCTTCATGATGCTGTTTGTTCTCTTAGGTTCTCTAACAAACCTCTGAGGGCTTCACAGAACAGCTGTATTTATACTGAGATTAAATTACACACAGGTGAACTCTATTTACTAATTATGTGACTTCTGAAGGCAATTGGTTCCACTAGATTTTAGTTAGGGGTATCAGAGTAAAGGGAGCTGAATACAAAAGCACACCACACTTTTCACATATTTATTTGTAAAAAATGTTGAAACCCATTTATAATTTTCCTTCTACTTCACAATTATGTGCCACTTTGTGTTGGTCTATCACATAAAATCCCAATAAAATACATTTGTGTTTTTGGTTGTAACATGACAAATGTGGAAAATTTCAAGGGGTATGAATACCTTTTCAAGGCACTGTATGTCAGTATTTTGTTGGTAAAATCATTAATTTATTCATTGATTTTGTTACAGTACACTGTATATGTGTTTACATGCACATGCATACATGTATATTTATTTACACATATAGAAGTGTAAAACCTGCAGATGTGTATAGCTTTTTTTGTAAACTGCTAAACATGGTGCACTTTTTTGTTTGTAAACGCAGCTGTGTGTATGGCCCCATTGATTTCTATAGTGCTGTGTTTAGATGCATACAACATTTTTACACTGTATGCATCTAAGAGCAGTGTTTAGACACCTATGTGATTGATACCTTCACTACATTCACTTTAAGAGCTCCTGAAAGCTGATTGAAGATTATTAAAGTATATATCCACCTATGTTGATAAAAAAACAAAAAAAAAAGAATTTACACAATAAAACATATCCATTGCAAGGATTTTATAAGCCTTTATTACAGAGTTTTTTGAGCCAGCACAGAGTTACATTTCTGGGGCTTTTCTGTGCACACTGTACAAAATGACCCCAGTGTTGCCATGGTTTCTGTGGTTAAAAGGAAGCAACGTTTGAATTTTTGGCAGCTCTAAAAAAAAATCAGATGGCAACAGATTTAGGAAGAAGTCACGTATAACATTAAAGTAGATCTTAACCTAAACTAGGTGACATTTAGTTTGCTAAAGCAGTGTGTATAATAAGCAATACCTATGGTTATTTGATTTTTCTTTTCATAAAAACAAAATTTTTGAGTTACCGTAAAATTATTTTCTTGGAGTTCGTTAAGGCACACAGTCAAAGTAATTCTGAGATGTCTGGGTTATACTGCCACCTACAGGAGAACTGCACACCGGCAAACAAAAGCTGTTAGTCACGTGGGGTTGTCACATTTTCATCAAGCCAAACCCAAACACTTTAGAGGCGCACAGCAAATTTTTATTTGAAGGGAGAACGCTGTGGACTCTGGTGTAAAGGGGAACTCTGATGTAAGGGGGTTTCTGCTCACCAAAGCCCCCACTTACATCAGAGTTCCCAGCTACCCCCCTTAAATTAGGGTTCCCAAATCCCCCTTTACATCAGAGTCCACAGAGCACCCCTTACATCTGAGTCCCGATTAGCTTAGTGTACTTACTCACTTGGAGGCAGGAGAGAGAAGGGAGGGAGGGGGGAGATTTTAGTCACAGACAGCTGAGCTCACTTACCCAAGGATGGAGGCTCAGGCATTGGCACCTTTTATCCACATTGTATCTGCCGGCTGCTGGGCTTCAAATTTTCCACCCACACATTCCCTACACATTTATAAATAAATGTAAACAAACATTTTCAAATGTGTTAAAACATGGACAGTGTCAGTAGAGCAGTGGATGGTGTCAGCAGAGCAGTGGACTTCTCAGTAGGGCAGAGGTTGGTGTCAGTAGGACAGTGGATGGTGTAATTTAGCAGAGCAGTGGACGTATCAGTAGTACAGAGGTTAGTGTCAGTAGGACAGTGGATGGTGTCAGGCTGTAGAGAAGTGGACTTCTCAGTGGGGCAGAGGTTGGTGTCAGTAGGACAGTGGATGGTGTCATTTAGCAGAACAGTGGACGTATCAGTAGTACAGAGGTTAGTGTCAGTAGGACAGTGGATGGTGTCAGGCTGTAGAGAAGTGGACTTCTCAGTGGGGCAGAGGTTGGTGTCAGTAGGTCAGTGGATGGTGTCATTTAGCAGAACAGTGGACGTATCAGTAGTACAGAGGTTAGTGTCAGTAGGACAGTGGATGGTGTCAGGCTGTAGAGAAGTGGACTTCTCAGTAGGGCAGAGGTTGGTGTCAGTAGGACAGTGGATGGTGTCATTTAGCAGAGCAGTGGACGTATCAGTAGTACAGAGGTTAGTGTCAGTAGGACAGTGGATGGTGTCAGGCTGTAGAGAAGTGGACATGTCAGTGGAGCATGAGGTTGGTGTCAGTAGGACAGTGGATGGTGTCATTTAGCAGAACAGTGGACGTATCAGTAGTACAGAGGTTAGTGTCAGTAGGACAGTGGATGGTGTCAGGCTGTAGAGAAGTGGACATGTCAGTGGGGCAGAGGTTGGTGTCAGTAGGACAGTGGATGGTGTCATTTAGCAGAACAGTGGACGTATCAGTAGTACAGAGGTTAGTGTCAGTAGGACAGTGGATGGTGTCATTTAGCAGAGCAGTGGACGTATCAGTAGTACAGAGGTTAGAGTCAGTAGGACAGTGGATGGTGTCAGGCTGTAGAGAAGTGGAAATGTCAGTGGGGCAGAGGTTGGTGTCAGTAGGACAGTGGATGGTGTCATTTAGCAGAGCAGTGGACGTATCAGTAGTACAGAGGTTAGTGTCAGTAGGACAGTGGATGGTGTCAGGCTGTAGAGAAGTGGAAATGTCAGTGGGGCAGAGGTTGGTGTCAGTAGGTCAGTGGATGGTGTCATTTAGCAGAACAGTGGACGTATCAGTAGTACAGAGGTTGGTGTCAGTAGGACAGTGGATGGTGTCAGGCTGTAGAGAAGTGGACATGTCAGTGGGGCAGAGGTTGGTGTCAATAGGACAATAGATAAGATAAGAGCACATAGCCGCTGCATCTGCATGTACCACCATCAAATAATAGATCATGGATTTTGTCAGAGTGTCAGTCGGTGGAGCAGTGGACTTTGTCAATAGAGCAGTAGACCTGTCAATAAGGCAGATTGGTATCAGTGTTTTTGTTTTGTTTTTACCATTTTATTTATTATTTTTTGTAATGTTACTTTTTTTTACAATTTTATAGGATCCCATTGGGGGCTTTGGTGAAATATCAGGGGTCTAAACAGACCCCTGATGTCTCACTTTTGAGACAGAGAAAGGGACTGAAGATGGAGAATCCCTTTCCCTGCAGCCTCAGCTGCATTGAACAGTGAATAAATGGGAAGTGGTCTGTGCTAATCGGCTTCCTGTCCATTCATAAACTGAAGCATAGTAAACAGAGTTTACTATGTTTCAGTTTTTTAATGAACACAGAGAGGGATTGGTACTAATCTCTCACTGTGTTTATTCAGAAAAGGAAGGGCTGGTTAATGAAGCTGGCAGCACTACACTGGGGGTGGGGGCGGAGTTTTGGGTGGTGGTGGACACGTGGGTGTGGGGCTGAGGTAGCAGAAGGCCCTTATGTTCGAAGCTTGCATCAGCTAAGGCCTGAACATCCACCTGGTGAAATATGTGAGAATGTATAAACAGAAGACCAGATGGAAGCATTGCAAATCCCAGAAACAGATGCCTGATGCTGAAAAGCCCAAGAAGCACTCACAAATCTAGTGGAGTGCACCTACAGGAAAAGGTGAAACCTAACCCTTAAAGTGGTTATAAACTCTCAAAGATTATTGGAACCCATTGGTAAACCTATAAAAAGGCTTACCTGTAGGTACTGTAAATTTCTCCTAAACATGCACCATTTAGGAGATATTTACTGTATTTCCAGCCGATGACATCATCGGCGCATGCACTCTGAAGGAATCGCTTACCCGTGTCATTCCTTCAGAGCCATGCAGGGCCGGACTGGCCTACCGGGATATCGGGAGATTTCCTGGTAGGCCACGCTGGGCTGCTTTGAGTTGCGGCTGCAGTGCTTCCTGAGTCCCCTCTATCCTGCTCCTGTGTCTCACGGAGCTGGCTGGGTCTGTGTTCGGCGGCGGCGCTGTAACACGGTCCCGCCCCCCTAGACCGTCTCCTGTGATAGTAGATAGAATTAGTATTCCGCCTATCACAGGAACCGGTCTAGGGGGCGGGACCGTGTTACAACGCCGCCGCCGAACACAGACCCAGCCAGCTCCGTGAGACACATAAGAAGATGCCTGCCTGTACAGCCCGCCCTGTGTGCCTGGATAGGAGAATCGGCAGGGGGGGCCGCATATAGAGGAAATGAGCTTTCTATATTCCTCCATGCAGCCGCTGAATGCTTTGAATGCTTGCAGGAGGGAGAAGAGGAGAATCAAGCATTCAGCGACTGCATGGAGGAATATAGAAAGCTAATTTCCTCTACATGCGCCCCCCCCATGCGGATCCTCCTATCCTGTACTTCTTTTGCTGGCCCCCCCCAGTGCCTCTCCTTGTGCTCTCCGGCTCCCCCCCCAGTGCTCTCCTCCCCCACCACCACACTCTCCAGCCCCCCCACAGTTCTCTCCACCCCTGTTCTTTCTGCCCCCCTGCTCTCCAGCTCTCCCCATCCTTCTCTAGCCACCATCCCAGTGCTCTCCACTCCCCCCAGTGCTCTCCACCCCTGTTCTTTCTCCCCCCCAGTGCTCTCCAGCTCTCCCCATCACTCTCCAGCCCCCACCCCAGTGCTCTCCGCCCCCCACAGTGCTCTCCAGCCCCTGTGCTCCCCACCCCTGTTCTTTCTGCCCCCCGGTGCTCTCAAGCTCCCCCCATCGCTCACCAGCCTCTCCCAGTGCTCTATGCCCCCCCATGCTCTTTACCCCTGTTCTTTTTTGGCTCCCCCCATGCTCTCAAGTTTCCCCCAGCACTCTCCGCTCCCCACCCCTCTACTCTCCACTCCCCCCTGTATTTTGCCCCCACCCATGTGCGCTCCAACCCCACCAGTGCTGTCCGCTCCCCCCTGCATTTTGCCCCCACCCATATGCTCTCTGCCCCCATAGTGCTCTCCAGCCCCCTGTGCTTTCCACCCCTGTTCTTTCTGGCCCCCACAGGTGCTCTCAAGCTTCCCCTATTGCTCTCCACCCCCCAGTGCTCTTTGTACCCCCCATAGTGCTCTCTAGCCCCCGTGCTCTCCACCCCTGTTCTTTCTGCCCCCCCCAGTGCTCTCAAGCTCCCCCCAGTACTCTTCACCCCCACACACTCTTAGCCCCCTCAGTGCTCTCCAGCCCCCCCCCCAGTGCTCTCAGCCTCCCGTGCTCTCCACCCCTGTTCTTTTTGGCAACCCCCATGCTCTCAAGTTCCCCCCCAGTGCTCTCCGCTCCCCACCCCTGTGATCTCCACTCTCCCTGCTCTTTGCCCCCACCCATGTGCTCTCCAACCCCGCCAGTGCTCTCTGCTCCCCCTTCTCTCCAGCTCCCATCCAGTGCTCTCACTTCCCCAGGACCAGAGGACAGGCTGACTGGGGCCGGAAAATGAGGACGGCTGAAGGTGCAGGTGGCAAGGGACCACTCCATCTCACAGCAAACAGATCCTCTGGAAGGAGCACTGTCCCCATCCAAAGCGAGAACAGACCCTGCCTGCTGCTGGCCATCATGGATATCCTGCTGGCATGGAAGGTACTGTACCGAGCATCAACAACACACCTTCCCACAGACAGGGACTGCAGACTGGGACATGGGGCACAGGAGGGGCTGCAATGATGGGCACAGTGAGGCTGTATTTGTGGGGGCAGTGAGGCTGCATTCATGGGCACAGTGAGACTGCATTCACGGGCACAGTAAAGCTGCATTGATGGGCACAGTAAGGCTGCATTGATGGGCACAGTGATGAGGCTGCATTTGATTGGCACTGATGAGGCTGCATTTGATGGGCACTGGTGAGGCTGCATTGAGCTCTTGTATCATGTCTGCTGTCTCTGACCATCTCCTGTATCATGTCTGCTGTCTCTGAGGGAGTCTGGAAAGGAATCAAGAGTGGGAGCACCGCCGGGATGGGGGTCATGGGAGAAGTCAGACATGTGTGGACTGTGGAGAGAAGACTATAGGATAAAACCAGAGCCACCGAGCTGGAGCCGACTGACTGAGCCCTGCAAGGTGCACCTGAGAGGAAGTCAGTGACAGCACCGCTAGGCCAGTCTGAGGGGGGTCACTGATGTAAGGGGGGAGTGAATACAATAATGTAAGGGGGCACTGATATAAAGGTTTCCCCCTTATATCAGTAACTCCCCCTTACCTTAGTGTATTCTTTCTGCGGACGGTGGTCCCCTCCCCACGTTCTGAGTTCCTGGGGTCCCCCTTGATGATTGACCACTTTTAACTGGAATTTGCTTTTATATATATAAAGCCCTATGTGATTTCATATCTGTCTTATCTATATATAATACACTCTTCAAATGTGCTTTAAAATGTATGGTTTTCCCTTTCATGAACAATAAAATAATGACGTTATGCTGTTGCACTGGTATAATAATGCTATGGGGCTGCTATGAATTTTTTTCCAGGGCTGGATTTTATTCCCAGTCCGGCCCTGGAGCCATGTGCTGTGACCGGCGGCTCCCGTGTGCATGCATGGGAGTGACGTCACCCAGAGGCGTTGCTAGGGGGGTGCGGGGGGTGCGGTCCGCCCCCGGGTGACACCCGCTAGAGGGGTGACACCCTCCTTTTTTTTTTTTTCTACAGCTGACCCATTCATTGATTAATTTCACCCCGCTGGGCTGGAAGCCTGGAACAACACCTCCAGCGCCGCGGCCGCGCCTGGTGTGTGTCCTCCGGCTCCTTATTCTTCCTATTCCTAAATTCCAATCCTCCTCCCTACCCTACAGAGCCAGCGAGCGACTCAGCCTGTCACATCATCACACTGCACTGTGATGATGTGACGACACGCACTAGCGTTGCTAGCCAGGTGCAGGGGGGGCGGGCCGCACCCGGGTGACACCCACCAGAGGGGTGACACCCGTGGGTAGCGCAGCGGCACCACACTGACATTGCCCGCTGCCCTGTGCCTTAGGCTCACGCTGCGGCTGTGTCCCTCAGCGGAGCGGAAGGAAGCCGCCGCCCCCTCTGCCTCCTCTCTGTTTACATCCACAGAGGAGGAGGAGGAGCCCGCGCTCGAGAGACACACCGCTGTGTGTATCTGCCGCTCTGTTCTGAGGTCTGTAAGGTAAGGGGGGCATCTTTACTGATGGGGGGAGGTGGTGTCTGTACTGCTGGGGTCTGCACTAGGGGGAGTTTGCACCAGGGGGGCTGTAACTGAGGGGGTGTCTGTACTGAGGGGGGTCTGGTACCAAGGGGGTGTCTGTACTGAGGGGGGTGTCTGTACTGAGGGGGGTGTCTGTAACTGAGGGGGTGTCTGTACGAGGGGTGTCTGGTACTGTGGGGGGTGTCTGTAACTTAGCAGGGTGTCTGTAACTGAGGAGGTCTGCACTGAGGTGGGGGTGTCTGTACTGATGGGGTCTGCACTAGGGGGAGTTTGCACCAGGGGGGCTGTAACTGAGGGGGTGTCTGTACTGAGGGGGGTCTGGTACCAAGGGGGTGTCTGTACTGAGGGGGGTGTCTGTACTGAGGGGGGTGTCTGTAACTGAGGGGGTGTCTGTACGAGGGGTGTCTGGTACTGTGGGGGGTGTCTTTAACTGAGCAGGGTGTCTGTAACTGAGGAGGTCTGCACTGAGGTGGGGGTGTCTGTACTGATGGAGCGGTCTGTACTGAGGTGGGGGTGTCTGTACTGAGGGGGTGTCTGTACTGAGGGGGGTGTATGTACTGAGGGGGGTGTCTGTAACTGAGGGGGGTGTCTGTAACTGAGGGGGGGTCTTTAACTGAGGGGGGGTCTTTAACTGAGGGTGTGTCTGTAACTGAGGGGGTGTCTGTAACTGAGGGGTGGTCTGTACGAGGGGGAGTCTGTACGAGGGGGTGTCTGTACTGAGGGGGGTGTCTGTACTGAGGGGGGTGTCTGTACGAGGGGTGTCTGTAACTGAGGGGGGGTGTCTGTAACTGAGGGGGTCTGCACTGAGGTGGGGGTGTCTGTACTGATGGAGCGGTCTGCACTGAGGTGGGGGTTCATACTGAGGGAGGCGGGTCTATATTGATGGCGGAGAGTCTGTACTTAGTGGAGCGGGTTTGTACTGAGGGAAGGGATCTATACTGTGGGAGTGGGGTCTGTAGTTAGTGGAGGGGGGTCTGTACTGAGGGGGGACTATAGTTGTTGGGGGGTGACACCATTTTTTTTCACACCGGGTGACACCAACCCTAGTGACGCCACTGACGTCACCCGACTGGCCAGTCACACAATGCATCGGTGGAGGGCTTCGTTTGCAGATAAGTTTCACATACTAGCATGCATGCATACTAGCACATTATGCTTTTTTCAGAAAAATAAATAAATAACCCTGCGGTTTACTACCTCTTTAAAGTGCAACTAAACCCTCCTTTCCTTTAAAGCTAAGGAAGCAGCCAAAATAATTTAGTACTGTACAAAGAGACAGGAAAATGTTGGAAGTCAAATATTTATTTTCTAACTTAGAACACTTCACATATTCTGAATAAACCTTATTAATACAAAGTAGATTAACGTGTCAAATATCAAACTCAGTATTTCTGGTGAATGAATAATTTTGGCATTATCTGTGTCCAGATCAACTTATATGCCTTTTATAACCTAGGACCCTACAATCCTTGTATTAAAGGTTTCAGACAGCCAAAGATGGTGTGATTTTCTTTTCCGCAACCAGTCAGTGTTAATCCTCCTATGAAGCTATTGTGTTCTCCCGCTGTAAAGTGGTGAGTGTCCAGCTTGTATAACAGTGTAAATTTGCTGTCCCCTCAAATTAACTCAACACAAAGCCATTAACCGCTGGCAACAAAAGTGAGTACACCTCTAAGTGAAAATGTCCAAATTGGGCCCAATTAGCCATTTTCTCTCCCCGGTGTCATGTGACTCGTTAGTGTTATAAGGTCTCAGGTTTGAATGAGTAGCAGGTGTGTTAAATTTGGTGTTATCACTCTCACTCTCTCATACTGGTCACTGGAAGTTCAACATGGCACCTCATGGCAAAGAACTCTCTGATGATCTGAAAAAAAGAATTGTTGCTCTACATAAAGATGGCCTGGACTATAACAAAATTGCCAAGACCCTGAAACTGAGCTGCAGCACGATGGCCAAGACCATTCAGTGGTTTAACAGGACAGGTTCCACTCAGAACAGGCCTTGCCATGGTCTACCGAAGAAGTTGAGTGCACATGCTCAGCGTCATATTCAGAGGTTGTCTTTGGGAAATAGACATATGAGTGCTGCCAGCATTGCTGTAGAGGTTGAAGGGGTGGGGGGTCAGCCTGTCAGTGTTCAGACCATACGCCGCACACTGCATCAAATTGGTCTGCATGGCTGTCGTCCCAGAAGGAAGCCTCTTCTAAAGATGATACACAAGAAAGCCTGCAAACCATTTGCTGAAGACAAGCAGACTAAGGACATGGATTACTAGAACAATGTCCTGTGGTCTGATGAGACCAAGATAAAATTATTTGGTTCAGATGGTGTCAAGCATGTGTGGCGGCAACCAGGTAAGTAGTACAAAGACTTGTGTAGCGTAGCATGGTGATGGGAGTGTCATGGTTTGGGGCTGCATGAGTGCTGCCGGCACTGGGGAGCTACAGTTCATTTAGGGAAACATGAATGCCAACATGTTCTGCGACATACTGAAGCAAAGCATGATCCCCTCCCTTCGGAGACTGGGCCGCAGGGCAGTATTCTAACATGGTAACGACCCCAAACACACCTCAAAGACGGCCACTGCCTTGCTAAAGAAGCTGAGGGTAAAGGTGGTGGACTGGCCAAGCATGTCTCCAGACCTAAACCCTATTGAGCATCTGTGGGGCATCCTCAAAAGGAAGGTGGAGGTGCGCAAGGTCTCTAACATCCACCAGCTCCATGATGGCGTCATGGAGGAGTGGAAGAGGACTCCAGTGGCAACCTGTGAAGCTCAGGTGAACTCCATGCCCAAGAGAGTTAAGGCAGTGCTGGAAAATAGTGGTGGCCACACAAAATATTAACACTTTGGGCCCAGTTTGGACATTTTCACTTAGGGGTGTATTCACTTTTGTTGCCAGCGGTTTAGACATTAATGGCTGTGTGTTGAGTTATTTTGAGCGGACAGCAAATTTACACTGTTATACAAGCTGTACACTCACTACTTTACATTGTAGCAAAGTGTAATTTCTTCAGTGTTGTCACATGAAAAGATATAATAAAATATTTACAAAAATGTGAGGGGTGTACTCACTTTTGTGAGATACTGTATCTGCATATGATAAGAACCAGTTATGATCTACACATTAAAGTTATTCTTATTCATATTAATCAACTTGACCTTCCACTAATTTATCTTTACTAAAAATGTATGTAATGATTTGGCATGGGTTAGGATTACTATTACTGCACTTTGTATGTATGCTTTTCTTAGCTCTTGCGCTAACTTACCAAATAAAACTGACACCTTTATTTTCATAGATTACATTCCTTGATGATGAGGGGGAGCTGCCTTTAAACCTTATATATATACGATATTACCGCATAATTTCTGTAAAAAATACACTAAAGTAAATTGTAGGGCACACATACGTATTAAACTACCCAATTTTTTTGGTACAATTTAAAAGATGCTGTTGTGCCTGTGAAATGGCGACAAACTTCAGTACCCTATATTTTCCATAGGCGACAATTTAAAAAAAACCTATAGGTCATCATTTTAGTTTTACGGAAGAGGTCTGGTGCTAGAAATATTGCTCTCACTCCAGCGTGTGTGGCGATATGTAACATGTGTAGCACAATCAACGTTTTCATGCAAGGCGCCCCAGACACAAGAATTTATGTTCATACGTGCTTATATGTGGGGGTGGGGGCCTTAAAAAATGTTTTGGGGGGATTTTTTGTGCCGGTGTGTAACTTCAATTTTTTACTATAAATTTTTTTTAACTTAACTTTTTTTTTCATCACATAGGGGACAAAAAGTCCCCTATGTGGTGATTTTTTGGTGAGAGGTTCTCTTTTATGAGACATCAAGGATCTTAAAGACCCTGAATGTCTCCCCTATGTTCCACTGAATGTAATGTAATGCAGATCGCATTGCAATACATTCTTTTCCGGCTGGCCAGGGACACCGAGAGGCTGACCCGGAAGTGACATCAAACACATCGCTTTCCGGGTCAGCAGCAAGGGGTGTATGGAACCAATTGAATGCTTTCATCTGACAGGCCGGAGTCTGCTTGTCAGATTTACATGCAATTCCTGTGGTGGTAGCCACTGGGAATGTGTGTAAAAAAAAAACCCGCTGTCAGGTCTGTACGACATACGGACCTGGCAATGAAAGGGTTAAATGCAGTGGAACCAGTGGCGTCTGGTGCTCAAAATTTTTGGGGGGGCCTAACCGCCGCCCCCTCTCCCAGCGCTCGTTTGGATTACCCACATCCTCCCCGCCCCAGCGCTCGATTGAACGATTGGGAAGGCGGCGATCCATGGCCTTACCTTATGCTGCGGTAGAGGTGCGGGGAGGAGGTTGCGGAGGGAAAAGCCGGGGGCGTTGTCTCTCCTCCTGGCCGAACAGGGGGTGGGTCCGGAGACCCGATTGGCCTAAGACTCCCTGGCCAACCGGGTCTCAGGACCTGCTTCCTGATTGGCCAGGAGGAGAAGCAGGAAGACATTAGCGAATATTAATTCACTAATGTCACACAAGTGGGTGGGCTCAGGGCCCTGAGCCCACCCTTTTTGAAGCAAATTAGAGCCTCAGGCTCTAATCACATGCTTAAAAAAGAAAACACATTGAAATACATGCGTCCGGCACCCTGCATGTAGATTAGGGGCCGGGCGCATGGATTAGGGTGGCAGCGCCCCAATGGGTGGGCTGCCCCTGAGTGGAATGCATCTACTGTGCATTTGCACCAAATATAAATAAGCATTCTATTGTACAGTACATATTCAATATATTACAATTACTAGTATTTAACTCATTGGATCTTCTTAAATGGCATTGTATATGTATACTGTATATGTATAATATATACTCATTTTAATGCTCCTTATTTCCCCCCAACCCTATTCTGGCAGCAGTGGGTAGTGTGCACAAGTGAAGGCATAACATGCTTGTAATGACTATACTCAACTTAAAGTAGAACTATAGGCAAAACTTTTTTTTCATTTTGGATAGAGCAAGGGAAGGTTATAACACCTATCACAATTTGTCCCATTGTGGAGATTTCCTCTCAGGTCCTGTCCCATAGCCAAGCAGGAATCGAGAGGAAATCCTTGCATATTAAAGGAATTCCTTGGGGACCCCCAGGTCACCAGAACTAGTGTCCCCTTTGGAAGATTTCCCCTCTATTACTTTTCTTGGGACAGCCGAAAGAAATAGTTTTTTTAATATGTTTTTTGGGGATATTTATTATAGCAAAAAGTAAAAAATATTGCTTTTTTTTCAAAATTGTCACTCTTTTCTTGTTTTTCACGCAAAAAATAAAAAACGCAGAGGTGATCAAATACCACCAAAAGAAAGCTCTATTTGTGGGAAAAAAGGATGTAAATTTTGTTTGGGTACAATGCCGCATGACCGCTCAATTGTCAGCTAAAGCGTTGCAGTGCCGAATTGCAAAAAATGCTCTGGTCAGGAAGGGGGTAAAATCTTCCGGGGCTGAAGTGGTTAATGAATTTTTTCATTCTGCACATGTCTACTGCAGATTTATAGAGATTATAAATAACCTGCAAAATGTCATTACATTATGAAGCTATATATAGAATTTTATTGATTGGTTTTAGATTGAATTTAACTTACAAAATGGTTGTGTTGCGGTTATATATGTTATATCAATTATTTAATGGAGGTGGTGTTTTCCTGTAATTGTTTATTAAGAATTTAAAAACCAGTACTAAACAAAACCTGTGTAAACTTTACTTTGAGAAGTAAACACACAAATAAACAAGTTAGCATGAATCCAGGTCCTCCATAGATCTTACAGATGCAGCTGTACACGGATCAAGGACGGAACTGATTTTAAAAGGTTTGCTCATCTCTAGCAAACACTATAATCTAGCTAACACTTTATGTAGGGCTTCATCTGACATTGATGTTGCCCCAGGCACATTTGAGTAATGTGCCCTCTCACTCAGTTTGCATGCTTTCTCTTTTAGCTCAAGCAATGTTACATGCATATAAAAGTGAAAATTTAACAGGGCCTTGATATTTGAACGGGATTCTTTATATACTGAGCTACCAGTTTTCTATCTTTAGTCAGCAAGTAGGGATGAGCAAATCTGCCCAGGTTTGAATTGCTGGAGTTCATTAAATCATACTTGAAATTTGTGAAAAAATGTATACAAAATTCTGCCCATTTTCAAGGCTAATAGGCAAGCTATCATAAAAATTGGCATGGGAAGTTGGGCACTGCATTGGGGGACATGTAACAAAATGTAAAATTTTTGTTTTAGAAATACTATACAATAGGGGTCCCAAGGTCAACATGGAAAAAACATCAAACCTTTAAATTACATATCCGAGAGATGAATTTAAGCTGCATGTGGTGTTAATAAATGGTACAGTGTGGGTGACCCCATATTCTAGCATAACATATTTTTGATGTGCAATTGATTTTTTAAACTTCTTTAGCTTGGATTAAATACAGCAGCACCCAGTCTGCTCAGTCATTTTAGTTCTGGTTGCAACACCTGATTTTTTTTTTTTTCAAGCCTTGAATTCAATAGTGGAAGTAGTAGTCACAACAGATTTTTTATTTTTTTTGCAGTACCACACTGCATTGCCTTAAAAGTTTAATAAAATGTCTAAACAGAGTGCATATAAACACTTCAAAGCCACAACCTCACAAGCACCCAAAAATTCAAAATATACTCTTCAGATATGTGTTTGCTAAAAATGGCTAGCATCAGGTATGTGGGCATTTGAATAGGCAGCAAATAGAGAGAGACAAGTCAAGTTTTACCTTGAGAAGTACTCACCCCAAAAAGAACTGGTGGATTTTTTTGCTCCCCTAGACTTTTTACCAGTGATATGGTCTACAGCTGCCCCATACTACTCACTAAACTTACCAGTGGCAATCTACTCTACATCTACTCTGTCAATCTTCTATTGCAAACTTCAACCTGCAACTTTGTATCTTCTCACTTTATTCACAAACAGCTTAACTTGCATAACAATAACAATCAAAACCAAGACTGGCTACAGCCTGGCTGAAAACACTAAATTTAGAATAGGGACACTCCAGCTTAGGGCAAGATCCCTACACCTACAATAAAAAGTAGAGTATTATATAAGAGGCAAAAGCTACAAATATTGTTTAGTGGCTGTACAGTATGTAAGCAACTTGGTTAGGTTGCAATATAAGCAGGAGAGATGAGATAGGTTTTATCTTGAAATAGAAATTAGTATGTAATATTTGAGGGACAGTAGTTAAGCATTTTGTACAGGGGCTGGACAGCAGTCTCTGTATTTCTTCCAAGAAACATATACTTTTATCAGCAGGCACTTGTGGGATATTTCTGTGTCAACGTACTGTTCATGGACAGCAATGCAGAACTGATATTACTGTACAGGTCATTTCCCCAACCTGTGCTTTCTTCATTTAGTCCTGTGCAGTGGAATGTGATTTATCCCATCCTGCTGTTAAGTTTATGATAAAGATCAAAGTGCAGTAACGCACAGCAACCATCTAAAACTAAAATCTGATTGATTGCCATACAAATATGTACAAAAGGACCTTCGATGACTTGGAAAATGGCTTTGGAAGTACTTTTACCATTTGATTTTAGAATGAAACGAAACGAAAACCACATACAATGTTAGAAATCTATTCATTCAAGAAAACATTTCTATCCTACTTCTTCGAATGTTATCATCACTGCAGTCGAGCATAAGTGTCTATTTGACCCCACTAATGCTTAGAAAATCAAATGAACATTGCAAAATAAAAATTTTGGAACAAAATTTTACTAGTTTATGACCAGTTTTCGATCAATGCACTATTATTGGAAAAAGAAGATAATATCAGGCTCTAATCTACCAACCTTCAAGTTCTAGAACAGATAAGAACAGAAAAATGTTTGTGTTCCGATATAACTTACATGCAAATAAACGAACAGGGTTGTCAAATAAGACGAACGGCAATTAGAAAAGAACAGTAGCCTACAACAATAATATTAACTCTCCCAGCATTTGTCTTCAGTGTTTGCTGACATTAACACGCCATCCCATGTCTAGCTCTTTCTTCCAATTGAGCTGGGACTATAGCTTTGTTGGGCAACTCCACCTGACATAGCTGTGGAGGGAAAACATGGCCATAGGCGGCTTACCCTCCCACAACGTAGTGGGAGAGGCAGGCAGCAGCAAGTGGAGGGGAAAATTCTATGGCCAGGGGATAGGGCAGGCAGCAGAAAATGGAGAAGGGAAATTCTATGGCCGGGGGTAGGGCCGGCAGCAGCAAATGGAGGGGGGGATTCTATGGCCAGGGGGTAGGGCAGGTAGCAGCAAATGAAGGAGGGGACACACAGCATCAAAAAGTTAAGTGCTGAATTCTGCAGCCATAGGCTACTTGCCCCTCCCCAAATTAGACTACCCAATTTTTTTTAAAATAAAATAAAATATAGGCAGGCAAAAAAAGGAAAGGAGAAGATGAGCATTGCTGATGTGCCTTCTTCCTCCTCTTTCTCCTCAACCACCTATTCCTTCTTCACTACCATCTCCTCTTTTTCCTCCTCATCCCCTATTTCTTCCAGTTCTCCAATACATCTTCCAACAAGACCAATCCTGCCCTTAAAGAGGAATTTCAGTCTGCTCAAATAATTTGTAATAAAAACATCTTTGCCATTCTGAAGCTTCCCTCCAACCACTTTGCACGTCACAGTATATATAAAATAATATGCAGCTTTCATAGACCCTCTTATGACTCATCCCTCCTCCCTTCCTGGCAAACTCTCACGAGAGTGAGAGCGAGAGAAAGCTGTGCATGATGTCATAAACCTAGGCTTTTTACCAGACAAGAAACAGGAAGCGGGCTGTATAAGGTATTTACTGGCAGAAAAAAATGTTTTACTATCCAAAGTTAAAACAACAAGGGCAGAAGATTTAATAGATGGAAAGATAAAAAAATGACTGAAGGTCCGTTTTTAAGTGGTTCTAAAGCCTCAAAGTGTTTAACCTTAAAGCATTCTATGCATTAAAGAAAAAACCTTATGAGCTTCAGGAGCTCCTCAGTCCCCCATATTCTTACCTGAACCCGATCTGATCCAGCCATTGGCTGTCGCTGCTATCAATCAAAAGCTGTGACGAGGCAGTGGAGCCAAGTCACCCGGTCTATGGCAATAGACACAGAGTGGGCGGCTCGGGAGTGAGCACCCCCGGTTTCCCCCAGGGAAAGTGGCTTTACATTGGGGCACTCGCCGAAAAGGAGGGGCCTGGAGTGCCAATGGGGGACCCCAGAAAAGCAGGATCAAGGTAAGTATGACATGTTTGTTATTTTAGTTTAAAAAACCCAAAGGTTTAATATCACTTTAATGTGGAGCATCCTTTTCTGTAGTCTGTCATTTGTTTAAATATTCTTTTAACATTTAAACATATGAGAGGCATCTGCTGTCATATGCTGAAGGTTATGTTCTGTCTTTGGCAGGTTGCAGGGGAATCCAATCCCTTGTATTTTGTTGAATATGATGAGTTTTTTAGCTATACTTGCATAATCGATGGGAATAGTAGCGTTGCTGGTGGTACAGTGACTGGAGGGACTAATGCTCCCCTGAATTAAACTTGACAAAGAACTGCTGCAGAAAGCTTTTCACAAAGGTTTTGATTTGAATACTCAAGAAAGCATTCACTGCAACTCCTCCTATATGTATCATAAAGCTCCTGGCTATTCCCAGCCCCCATGCTATTTCTTTGCACATTTCATTGTTTCCATTTTTACAAAACGTTTTATACTTAAAAAAAAAAAAAAAGAAGCAAACGCAGACTGGACCAGCAGTGCAAACGGGGAAAAAATATTGGTAACTGTGAAGGAGGTGGAAAGGGGGGGCCTAGTTGGATTTTGTGGAGCCGCAACATTTAAATGGATACTCATCTCAATCCCTTACACAAACATTTACAAGAAAAACAAAACAATTGACTACTGGGTGTTGAGGATGCACCACTGGCTGGAGGTTGTTCAATATCAGGCATACCCCGCTTTAAGTACACTCACTTTACATACACTCGTGAGTAAGGACATACCTCCGAGTGTATGTAAAGTGCCTCACAAGTACTGTACAGACATTTTGCAGCCGCAGTAGAAGGAGATGAAGCTCCGAGAGCATAGCCCGCCTTGTTCCAGTGTGCCCCTGACACCCCCATTACAGCCCCTGAGACGGTAAGACCTCAACTACAGCTCCTGACACCCCCACTACAGCCCCTGACCCCCCACTATACCCTAGAAGTAAAAAAAGGTATTGTTTCACTTTAAGTTCATTTTCGTTTTACATACATGCTCTGGTCCCATTGTGTACCTAAAAGTGGGGTATGCCTGTATGTACTCAAGGTACTAGCCTTATCTGCTGCATATGTCATATCAGAGAGGGCATTCAGCACAGCGAGGTGGATTTGAAACTGTGAAGCTGACTATCAATAAAACAAATCAGCCCTGGATCATAGGGAGCTATCGAACACCCACTGCTTATTATAAATGTTATCGATAAGATCAACCCATGTCTACAAAAAAAATAAACACTTTTTGGATAAACAGAAATAAGTCAGAAGGTTGTGGTGTATTTGGGGTGAGAGTGTGCGCAGTCGGGGCACAGTGTTTTTACAATTCGTCTTTTAAAGGATGCAGTGAGCTGCTGCTAAAATGTTGTAATCAGAAAAAAAAGTAGCTAAGGCATTGGCAATTGAAGAGATAACTATCAATTAGTCGTTGAGGACAGATATTGATCCTTAAAATAATTTTTGGTTGTACAGATCTGTGTACACAGGCAGGGCGCATAAAAGAAAATGTACCCCAGCATTGCAATACAAAGAACTCAAGCATAGTTTGTAATAGTATGTTAATCCAACCACTAAGATTTCATATAGACTTTAACATGTTAATATTAAAATTATTAAAAAGATCTATTTTTGTTTTAATTGCTAGATTTCATGAAAATTACACCTGTTGATACTGATACAAGTCCATTTTTGGGCACTATGTATTATGGACCGTCAAAGCTCTGCCTCTTCCTCCCACAATCTCCTGCCAAATGACCCTGTCATCCACCCAACTGTAAGCTTCTGCAAAGATGCATATTGCTCAGGCATTTTCCACTGTTGTCACAATTTAAAGTGGACTATTGAAAGCCCAGCAAAATCAAATAGGCTGCAAAGGCAATTTAATAATAAAACTGTTGGAAAAAAAAAACGGTCCTGCCTTTAGATGCTTCTGGATGGTTCTGATGGTTTTGATGCTCCTGGAAGCAAGGGTGATGTCACTGTGTCTCACAGCTACCTTCTGAGATAGTTGGGCGCTCAAAATCCTTTGAGAATGCGCATCAGCTCATTTCAAGGGCATATTCTTAAGCCCTGTACACACGATCGGTTTTACCGATGAAAACAGTCCAATGGACTGTTTTCATCAGACAAACCGATCGTGTGTGGGCCCCATCGGACCTATTTCCATTGGTGAAAAAAAAAAGAACATGTTTCAAATTTTTCCGATGGAAAAAAACCGATAGGAAATTCTGATCGTCTGTGTGGAACTCCATCGGAGAAAAAACCCACGCATGCTCAGACTGAATTAGGAGATCGGGAGCGCTCGTTCTGGTAAAACTAGCGTTCGTAATGGAGATAGCACGTTCATCATACTGTAACGGACTGAAAAGCACGGAGACTGAAAAGCGTGAATCGTCTCTCACCAAACTTTTACTAACACGCGGTAACACGAAATCAGCAAAAGCAGCCCAAAGGGTGGCACCATTGGATTTGAACTTCCCATTTATAGTGCCATCGTACGTGTTGTACGTCATGGCGTTTGGGACAGTCGGAATTTTGTCTGATGGTGTGTAGGCAAGACTGATGGAAGTCAGCTTCATCGGAATTCCAATGGAAAAATCCATCGGATTTGATTCCATCGGAAATCCGATCGTGTGTACAGGGCTTAACAGGATTCAAGCACCCAGCTATCCCAGCAGCATCGGAAGTAGGGGCTGAGGTGATTTGTTTTATTTTCTCTTTTCTTTTTTTCTTTTTTTTAAAAAAAGCTTAACTTTTAAATTGCTTTTTAAGGTGACTTTGGGAGGTAGGATGCTTTCAGTAGAGTGGACTTTGTATATTCATGGAAGGCCCACTGGACAGTAACAGGCTGCAAAGAGGTTGCAGGATATATACTATTCTTTCCCTATGCACTTTATTAGCAGCACCCTCTGTGCTTTCCCTATCACAGCTAACACATGGTCATTATGGCTGCTGGGAACCCATCCTTTTTTAATGAGGAGACTGGCTAATCCAAAATCCCCCCTTATTGGCTCTTTTAAGACAACTGACATAAGTTCAAAAGCAATGCATTATGGTTACCATGGTGACTTTGTGCATTAATTTACCAGTTCAGCAAACCAGAAACACACAGGATTTACTGTGAAACCATGGTAGCAGTAAACGTGAACCTATCTCTAAGGTAGAGAGGATAGCTGCATGAAGGGTAAAGACAAGGGAAGGGGGCAGCTTTCCCAGGCACAGTGTTTTGTATGTGGGGGGGCACCACTGTGACATCTCACCAACCTCTACTACCACTTGTAAACACAGAAGACATTAGATGAAGTCTTCCACTACTAACTTCTTCTGCATTCTGTCGCATCATCAGTTAGAGCCGCAGAGGAAGCATCTAATTACTTCTGTGTTTACAAGTGGTAGACACTATTCTAGCACGCGGTACATGAAAAAAATGAAGGGAACCATGAATCTGAATTTGTTCCACTTCCTGAATTGCTCTGCCTCCTGTCCTCCATACCATGCTGCCTGTAATCCCCCTGCTTTCACTTGCCAGGCCACTGGCACAAACACATTTACCATCATTTAGGTGGTCAGGAAAACTGGAAACTTTAAGTGGCAACTACACAGTACAGTTTTATTGGGATTGGAACTAGGGTTACCACCTCATCCCTTAAAACCTGAACACATATGAATTACATAGGTTCTGAGGATAATTTAATGCAGATAAAGCACCAAGCGGGTTTAATTACCACCTTAATTAGCCACAGAACCTGTGTAATAATATGTGTTTGGTTTTAAAGGGATGAGGTGGCAACCCTACTTGGAACAGGCAAGCCAGGTGAGTATCAGGGTTTGTCTCTCTCCAGTGCTCATTGCACTGTGCCAGACCATGTCAAGCTTCTGCTTTTTAACCACTTAACGACCGCTCACTGTATATATACGTCGGCAGAATGGCACCGACAGGCACAATCACGTAGAGTGTACGTGATTGCCTTTGTACAGTTGGGGGGTCCAATCGGACCTCCCTTCTATACAGTGAGCAGTGGCTAAGTGTCCGGGAGCGTTCCGGGATGAGGGGGCAGCCATTCGTTTCTGGCCACCCCCTCGCGATCGCTCCCGGCGAATAGAAATGCCCCCTCTGTCTGTGTCAGACAGAGGGAGCAGGAGGAAGTGATGTCATCTCTGGTGCGGCGCTCACATATACCGAGCGCCGTACAAGAGAAGATATCAGGTCAGTGCACACAACACTACACTGACACCAGGACACATAGGGACATAAATCGCCCCCCCAGGCCCCCCCAGACACCCCAGATCACCCCCCCAGCCCCCAGTCACAGTGTCACTGATTGCAGTGACCATTTATTTAGTGATCACTGCAATCAGTGACATTTGTGACTGTAAAAGTGTCACCAAAGTTTAGTCTTAGGTCCAGTGTAGCCCCCTAACCCCCCCAATAAAGGTTTAACCCCCTGATCACCCCCCAGATAACCCTTTCACCGCCTATCACCACTGTCGCTTAGCGATCATTTTTCTGATCGCTGTCTTAGCGTCAGTGATGCCGATCGGCAGCCAGTAATTTTTTTTAGGTTTGCCGCAGGTTTTTATAGCGTCAGGTACCCCAATATATTATCTAATAAAGGTTTAACCCCCTTGATCGCCCCCCAGGTAACCCTTTCACCCCCTATCACCACTGTCACTAAGCGATCGTTTTTCTAAACGCTGTCTTAGTGTCTGTGATGCAGATCGGTAGCCGGTAATTTTTTTTAGGTTCGCCGCAGGTTTTTATAGCGTCAGGTACCCCAATATATTATCTAATAAAGGTTTAACCCCCTTGATCGCCCCCCCAGGTAACCCTTTCACCCCCATCACCACTGTCGCTAAGCAATCGTTTTTCTAAACGCTGTCTTAGTGTCGGTGATGCAGATCGGTAGCTGGTAATTTTTTTTAGGTTCGCCGCAGGTTTTTATAGCGTCAGGTACCCCCATATATTATCTAATAAAGGTTTTAACCCCCTGATTGCCCCTAGTTAACCCTTTCACCAGTTATCACCATATAAGTGTTACGGGTGACGCTGGTTAGTTAGTTTGCTTTTTATAGTGTCAGGGCACCCGCCGTGTATATAACCCAATAAAGGTTTAACCCCCTGATCGCCCGGCGGGTGATATCAATTAGGTTTTAGCGTCAGAGAGGGTCTGAGTCACACCCCAGGCAGCGTCAGGTTAGTGCCAGTAACGCTAACACCCACGCGTGAAGCATACACCCCCCTTAGTGGTATAGTATCTGAACAGATCAATATCTGATCTGATCAGATCTATACTAGCGTCCCCAGCAGTTTAGGGTTCCCAAAAACGCAGTGTTAGCGGGATCAGCCCAGATACCTGCTAGCACCTGCGTTTTGCCCCTCCGTCCAGCCCAGGCCACCCAAGTGCAGTATCGATCGATCACTGTCACTTACAAAACACAACACACATAACTGCAGCGTTCGCAGAGACAGGCCTGATCCCTGCGACTCCAGTGCTGTAGGAGGTGATTTCACCACCACTGTTAAAAAAAAAAAGCAAATATGCCGAAGCATTGGGGCAGCAGGGGCGGAGGAGCGATTTTGCTCCTAATGCCGCGTACATACGGTCGAAATTCCGACGGAGGCTTGCCCGTGGAAAAGTCCGACCATGTGTGTGCGGCATAACTTTTTTGCGGGAAGATGCCCCCATGCTTCGGCATATATAAATGGTGCGTGTATGCCCATCATTGGAAGTGGGTGGATGAAGGGCGGTATTCTAATGGTGGGCATACTCACCGATCAATCTCTTTTTTCGTTCAGCCAACTGGCTGCATGAAATAAAAAGATTACAATACATGTCCAACAAGGACCAGCAACGTACTGGTATGTTGCTGGACTTTGAATGTTTATACCAGAATGATGCCTGCGGGTTTAGGTATCATCTTGGTATCATTCTTTTCAGCCTGCGGCCGGCTTTCATGTAAAAGCAATCCTAGCGGCTAATTAGCCTCTGGACTGCTTTTACAAGCAGTGGGAGGGAATGCCCCCCCGGATATAAAAAGCGCCATTGGGAAATTGGGAAAGCATTTTATCACACCGATCTTGGTGTGGTCAGATGCTTTGAGGGCAAAGGAAAAATCTAGGGTCTAGAAGACCCCAGTTTTTTCAAAAAAAGAGTACCTGTCACTACCTATTGCTATCATAGGGGATATTTACATTCCCTGAGATAACAATAAAAATGATAAAAAAAAAAATACTTGGAAGGAACAATTTAAAAAAAAAAAAAAAAAAGCAAAATTAATAATAAAAAAAAAAAAAAAAAAAAAAAAGCACCCCTGTCCTGCCCTGCTCTTGCCCAATGGCGAACGCAAGAGTCGGTCTGGCGTCATATGTAAACAGCAATTGCACCATGCATGTGAGGTATCACCGCGAAGGTCAGATCGAGGGCAATCATTTTAGCAGTAGACCTCCTCTGTAAATCTACTGGGGTAACCTGTAAAGGCTTTTAAAGGCTTTTAAAAATGTATGTAGTTTGTCGCCAATGCGCGTTTGTGCGAAATTTTAAAGCATGTCGTGTTTGGTATCTATGTACTCGGCCTAAGATCATCTTTTTTATTTCATCAAACATTTGGGCAATATAGTGTGTTTTAGTGCATTAAAATTAAAAAAAGTGTATTTTTTAACCCAAAAAATGCGTTTGAAAAATCGCTGCGCAAATACTGTGTAGAAAAAAAAAATGCAACACCCACCATTTTAATCTGTAGGGCCTTTGCTTTAAAAATATATATATATATAATGTTTGGGGGTTCAACATAATTTTCTTGCAAAAAAAAAAAATGTTTTCATGTAAACAAAAAGTGTCAAAAAGGGCTTTGTCTTCAAGTGGTTAGAAGAGTGGATGTAAGCTTCCTAATGTTGTGTATAAAATGCCAGAACAGTTCAAAACCCCCCCAAATGACCCCATTTTGGAAAGTAGACACCCCAAGCTATATACTGAGAGGCATGTCGAGTCCATGGAATATTTTATATGTTGACACAAGTTGCGGAAAAACGACAATTTTATTTTATTTTTTTTGCACAAAGTTGTCACTAAATGATATATTGCTCAAACATGCCATGGGCATATGTGGAATTACACCCCAAAATACATTCTGTTGCTTCTCCTGAGTACGGGGATACCACATGTGTGAGACTTTTTGGGAGCCTAGCCATGTACGTGACCCCAAAAACCAAGCACCGCCTTCAGGCTTTCTAAGGGTGTAAATTTTTGATTTCACTTCTCACTGCCTATCACAGTTTCGGAGGCCATGGAATGCCCAGATAGCACAAAACCCCCCCAAATGACCCCATTTTGGAAAGTAGACACCCCAAGCTATTTGCTGAGAGGTATTGTGAGTATTTTGCAGATCTCGCTTTTTGTCACAAAGTTTTGAAAATTGAAAAAAAAAAATATATATATATATATATTTTCTTTCTTCATTTTCAAAAACAAATGAGAGCTGTAAAATACTCGCCATTCCTCTCAGCAAATAGCTTGGGGTGTCTATATTCCAAAATGGGGTCATTTGGGGGGGGGTTTTGTGCGATTTTGGCATTTTATGGCCTTCGAAACTGTGATAGGTAGTGAGGAGTGAAATCAAAAATTTGTGCCTAGAAATCCTGAAGGCGGTGCTTGGTTTTCGGGGTCCCGTACGCGGCTAGGCTCCTAAAAAGTCCCACACATGTGGTATCCCCGTACTCAGGAGAAGCAGAAAAATGTATTTTGGGGTGTAATTCCACATATAACCATGGCATGTGTGAGCAATATATCATTTAGTGACAACTTTTTGTAATTTTTTTTTTTTTTTTTTTTTTTAGTCATTATTCAATCACTTGGGACAAAAAAAAAAAAAATTCAATGGGCTCAACATGCCTCTCAGCAATTTCCTTGGGGTGTCTACTTTCCAAAATGGGGTCATTTGGGGGGGTTTTGTACTGCCCTGTCATTTTA
Organism: Rana muscosa; assembly: GCA_029206835.1. Taxonomy (NCBI): domain Eukaryota; kingdom Metazoa; phylum Chordata; class Amphibia; order Anura; family Ranidae; genus Rana; species Rana muscosa. Next base: position 589,881,572 of record CM055116.1, read on the forward strand.
GCACCTCAAGAAATGAGATAGGCAGTCATAAATTTAAAGCTGTGTAAATTTCAGAAAATGTACCCTAGTTTGTAAACTCTATAACTTTTGCGCAAACCAATAAATATACGCTTATTGACATTTTTTTTACTAAAAACATGTGGCTGAATACATTTTGGCCTAAATGTATGACTACAATTGAGTTTATTCGATTTTTCTTATAACAAAAACTAGAAAATATCATTTTTTTTCAAAATTTTCGGTCTTTTTCCGTTTATATCGCAAAAAATAAAAATCGCAGAGGCAATCAAATACCATTAAAAGAAAGCTCTATTTGTGGGAAGAAAAGGACGCAAATTTCGTTTGGGTACAACATTGCATGTCCGCACAATTTACAGTTAAAGCAGCGCAGTGCAAAATTCTGAATTCACCTCTGGTCCTCTAGCTACCAAATGGTCCGGGGCTTAAGTGGTTAAAGTGACCTTCAACACAGGGTGGTGACGGACTGTCAAAAACCTGCTCTCCCTATTGCATTCTCTGGCTCTTTAAGGATACTTTAATGATATAAATTTAAAAGCTGATTTAATCCAAAGAAGTTTTTTTTATAATAATTGTATTAGAAAAAATAATAAGCCTGAAGCAGTGTCTAACACTCTAGTCCACAAGAATTTCATCTTTGTGACAAAGTCATGTAGACTCACTCCCCATCCTGCTCTCTTTTGTTCTATTGCCCTTCCTCTCTCTCTCTTCATCTCCTTCTTTCTCCCTCCTTACCCCTCTCCCTCCTTCCTCTATCACTTTCCATCCCTCTCTCAAACCCTGACTGCTGCACTCATTATGCTATGTTTTATGTTACATACTCCTTACTCCTGTACTAGATACACTTTGTTGTACATAGTCCTGAGAAAAGTGCTTATTGTCCGAATAGTTGCTGGTTTACTTTTTGTGTGAAGAAAAGCATGAGGAATGGAGTGGGTTTTACTTTTTTAAATGATCCTGTGTCCTGAGGTTTCTGTGTAAGACTGCCATTTATGGCACAGTCATCTTGTTGCATAGGGCTTCTCATATAGAGCTCGGTTGGGTCTGGTGAGCATGACAATAGTGTCTGAAAAGGATGGTGTGCAGTTGACTGTTCTTGGGAGTCCTGTCTCCACATGGAACAAAAAAACAACGCCTGGAGGATAATGAGCAGGTTGTGTCACTGAAATTATGGAAATTATGTTTGAGGGTATTTAGCTGTGAACCTAGGTACCATTTAATATGTAAGTAACAGGTGGACCCTTGTGAAGTGAGTTGTGTATACAGGGTCATATTCCATATCACCTAATTCTGCACGTTGTGCTGTTAATGCCCTATTCTGTATACAGTGCTATACATTTTATTATTCACATCACTTCATTCTAAACACTTTGCTGTACCCACCCACTCCCTTCACAGGTCTGTTCATACCTGAACATCACTGTTATGTCCTCTTTAATCTTTCATTACCAGTCATGGTATTTAGGGTGTTGTACAATGTTGTTGTTTTCCTTTTTTTTTTGGGGGGGGGTGGTATTTTAAAATGTTGCTCTATCAGGCCCTGTTTTTTTTAGCAACATCGCTGGTACCCTACCTTTCATTTTGGCCTCTGGCCGGTCTGGCGCTATACACAATCAGCACACCTAGCGCTGGCTTCATGTTACTTATGAATCCATTAAGCAGATCCTACAAGCTGCTGCTAACCTTCAAGTGTCTGGAGGTTCCAAATCAAGCGCTAAGGAAAATACTAAATTCCATACTGGTGCTACCTATCTTATATGCTGTCTTAAAGGGGTTGTAAAGGTTTGTTTTTTATTTTCTAAATAGGTTCCTTTAATCTAGTGCATTGTTGCTTCACTTACCTTTTCCTTCGATTTCCCTTCTAAATATTTTTTTTCTTTGTTTTCTTTGTCTGAATTTCTCACTTCCTGTTCCTCCTCAGTAAGCTGTTCAGTAAGCTGTTCTGGCAGACTCCACACCACTCGGATGATGGTGTGAAGTTTAGTGAGGAGAAACAGGAAGTGAGAAATTCAGACAAAGAAAAAAAACATTTAGAAGGTAAATCAAAGGAAAAGGTAAGTGAACCAACAATGCACTAGCTTAAAGGAACCTATTTAGAAAATAAAAAACAAACCTTTACAACCCCTTTAAGCACTGTATATTGAACGCCTTATAATACAGCCCTGAATTCCTGTAGAAACAGATGAATGGACACATATAACCACCACTATATGAAGAAAAAGTAAATGTGTATTATTTATACCCCTGTTGGTCACTGTGTTTCCTTCTGATGACTTGTATACATACCTGGGAACTTTTGAAAATTGGAATTCCTAAGAATGGGGGCAAAGTGGGGGTGAGGCTAATGGTGACATGCATAGTGCATCATAGCAAATGATGGGTGTGGCAAAATTTTGCTAACAGTGGGAGGGGCTTAGAATTTGAGCCTAGGTACAGAGTGCATGAGTTAGAAGTATTTAAAGTACATAGGGCAGGGGTCTGGGGTGAGTAACGTACATCATGGTGCAGGGGTCAGGTATGTAATGTACAGAGTGTGGGAGTTATGAGTAGGTAATGCGCAGGGTGCAGACGTTAGGTGAATGTAATGTGTAAAGCAGGGCTCCAAATTTCAAGTCCTGAGCCACTAGCCAGGCCTTAAGAGTTACTCGCCACCAGTTGCCCCACCCAACCTCTCCCCTGCCCCACCCCTAAGTCCGCCCCTAAACACGCCCTTGTAAATTATCTCATGAAATTACACTGTTAAATGTTTTAAGCAGAATTAAGTTCCAAAAATAAATAACAACAACTTTAACAATATTAACATAGCATATCAGTACCCATCAAATGCAGCCTCACTGTGCCCATCAAATGCAGCTTCACGGTGCCCATGAATGCAGCCTCACTGTGCCCATGAATGCACATTTACTGTGCCCGTCAATGCAGCCTCACTGTGCCCGCCAATGCAGCCTCACTGTGCCCATCAAATACAGCTTTATGGTGCCCATCAAATGCAGCTTTATGGTGACCATCAATGCAGCCTCACTGTGACCATCAATGCAGCCTCACTGTGCCCATCAAATGCAGCTTTACAGTGCCAATGAATGCAGCCTCACTATGCCCATCAATGCAGTCCCACTGTGTCCGTTAATGCAGCCTCACTGCCCGTTAATGGAGCCTCACTGTGCCCGTGAACGCAGCCTCACTTTGCCCATGAACGCAGCCTCACTGTGCCCGTGAACGCAGCCTCACTGTGCCCGTGAACGCAGACTCACTGTGCCCGCAGCCTCACTGTGACCGTGAATGCAGCTTCACTGTGCCCGTGAACGCAGCCTCACTGTGCCCATGAACGCAGCCTCACTGTGCCCGCAGCCTCTCTGTGTCTGTGAACGCAGCCTCTCTATGCCTGTGAACGCAGCCTCACTGTGCCCGCAGCCTCTCTGTGCCTGTGAACGCAGCCTCTCTGTGCCCGCAGCCTCTCTGTGCCTGTGAACGCAGCCTCACTGTGCCCGCAGTCTCTCTGTGCCTGTGAATGCAGCCTCACTGTGCCCGCAGCCTCTCTGTGCCTGTGAACGCAGCCTCACTGTGCCCGCAGCTTTTCTGTGCCTGTGAACGCAGCCTCACTGTGGAATCCCCTGGATGTATCACACATACAGCGGGGATATCCCGCTGTGTGTCGTGGAGCTGGCTGGGTATGTGTTTGGCCCCCTCCCTCTCTGACACCTCTTGTGTATCACACACACAGCGGGGATGTCCCGCTGTGTGTCATGGAGCTGGCTGGGTCTGTGTTCGGCGTGCGGTGTAACAAGGTCCCGCCCCCCTAGATGGCTCGTTTCATATTAGGCGGAACACTGATACTATCACACGAGCCGGTGTAGGGGGGGCGGGACCTTGTTGCACCGTGCACCGAACACAGACCCAGCCAGCTCCATGACACACAGTGGTACATCCCCGCTGTGTGTGTGATACACGAGAGAGAGAGGGAGGGGGCTGAACACAGACCCAGTCAGCTCCATGACACACAGCGGGACATCCCCGCTGTGTGTGTGATACACAAGAGGAGAGAGGGAGGGGGCCGAACACAGACCCAGCCAGCTCCATGACACACAGCGGTACATCTCCGCTGTGTGTGTGATGCACAAGAGGGGAGAGAGAGAGAGAGGGAGGGGAGCGCTGCAGCCTCACCTCAGCTAAAAGCGGCACCAGGGCAGTCCGGTCCTGCTGCTCTGTGTCCTCCGGCTGACAGTTTCCTGGCTGATCGCTTCAGCCACGAAACGGTCAGCCTGGTCACCCCCACTCCTCACTCACCCTGCATTAAATTCCACTCGCAAATTGCGAGCAGGCGAGTGGAATTTTTGAGGGCTGGTGTAAAGTATATGCAGTCCAGCACACAGCACCTCCATGTGATTCTTTTCGCAACTACCCTCTTATACACAACACAAAGGTACTATTTATGCACATACTTACGCACAGCATACAACTTACATGCACATTGCATACAGATGCATGCATACAACATACACACATTCCATACACATACATGCATATGTAACGCTACCCCCACAGGAGCCACTGGTAGTATTGGTCCAGTCCGGCCCGGCCTGGTCCAAACAGCACAGTCACACATACCTTCCCAGTTGGCGCATCACTCCCCCAACTGCCCTGGCTCCTTTCTGCGCTTTTCGTTTTGTATCATCCCTCCCCTTGGCTTTGTACTCGTGGGCCTTGTAGTTGTGACTTAAGCTTTACTGTATGCAAGATCCTCCTTCAAGACTACATTTCCCAGATTGCTCAGCACTTGTATTAGAACTATAGCAAGGCAAAGTAATAAACACTGCCATCTTGTGGGCAAATAGAGTTCTGCTTCTTCAGTAACAATGCCCAGTGTTACACATACAACACTCATACACATGCATACAACTTGCATGCACACTGCATACACATACATGCATACAACATACATACACATACATGCATATGTAAGGGTAGGGTGGTGGTGTTTGTCACATCCTTCATGTTCCCTATTAGCTCATTGGGTGCCAAGTATGTGTCACATATGAGGCCTACCCTGGAGTGTGTTCTTTTGGCTATGCCAGGCGATAAACAGGGTCACTCATTCCAGCACAGGGTGAACACCTTGCCTGAAGGTGTGCTCTTCCATGCTCAGGGCCAGGCGAGGGCCACAGTTATGTGAAAGTCAAACATTAGGTAGTCCCCCAATGCAGAGATGAGCCATTTGTGTATAGTGTTGTATGCAGAGTTCTTCCAAATATACAGTCCCTTGTCCTACACACTTGGAACAGGTGTATGTGTTGCATTAGGAGGGACATGCAGAGCCTCCAGTCAGCATACCTCTGTTATCCAGAAAGCACATATTGCTTACATCATACATGCTCCAATTAACCCTTGTTGTTACGTACCAAGTGGTATGAGGTCTCCGTTATGCTAGACCGACAGAGACAAACAGCTAGTGAGGGAGCCGAATGCCGATCCTCCTCGATCCCGGAGAACCTGTCACCTATTCAGGTACCATGCCAATGACTTAGTTGCTGTTCTTCCCTCTGGTTATTCATAGCAACTTGACTGCAAGTTAACTTTTTGTAACACACAGGAGGGATGCCGGACCCCCCGAAGAAAACCTGCGAACACACAATAAAAAGTCAGCATGAGCATTAAGCCCTTCCACCCAACCTGGGCAGGCAGCTGGTGGACTAACTGACCAAAAATACACAACCTGCCTACACATACAACATACATGTGTATGCAGTAGGCTTGTGCAATTCGTTTCGTAACGAATCGAAATTCGTCCGAATTTAGCAACTTTCGGACATTCGGAAGCATTCGAATTTCCGAACAAAGCAATTACGAATAAGACCGAATCCGAAATAAATTATACCGCAAATAGCGAATGCCCGAATGTCTTCGGCATAATTCGTTATGAAAAAGTTACGAATGTACAAATCCATACGAAGCACAATAACACTCACTCTGCTCTGCTCTCTGCTTCTCCCACACCGTGCTGAACTCCCTCTCAAAATGGTGTACAGGGGCGGAGGCTATAGCCGCATGTAAAAAACGAAAGTAAAATACGAGATTTCGAATCCATTCGAAGCACAATAACACTCTGCTCTGCTCTCTGCTTCTCCCTCACCGTGCTGAACCCTCTCAAAATGGTGTACAGGGGCGGAGGCTATAGCCGCATGTAAAAAACGAAAGTAAAATACGAGATTTCGAATCGTTACAAATAACCGCTATGTATTTAGAAAAGTACAAATCCATTCGAAGCACATTAGGCATAATAGGCAGCGTCGTCGTGAGAGAGACACAGAAAATTACGAATCAACGAACCCAAAAAAAGTTACGAAAGTAGGAGTTGTGTCCAGAATCAACGAAAAACAATGTACTGTACCGAAAGTACGAATTATAAATCAACTAAAAATTCAACGAAAAATGTCGCTTCCGAAAATACGAATTAGTCCGAACACGAAAAATCCCGTCTAGCAAAATTACGAATGATTACGAATCAACAGGACCGAAAAGAAACGAACCGAAACTAACCGAATTTTTCCGTTGTGCACAAGCCTAGTATGCAGCATGCATACAAGTTGGATGCATATGTATTCATACACATACACAATCAAGCACTTGCTGGTATCGGTGGCATCTTTAGACCCCTGTGTCCTGCTCCTGCTGGAAAAAAGCATGAGGCGGCGGAAATTAGGGCAGCTCATTCTCTACATCCTCCCTTCCTCTCCTGGCAGCCAGTAAATGTTGTACGCAGCATGCGTGACTCAGAGAAATCACATCACCCATGCTGCACTCTGTTTACATAAAAATTCTAGAAATTTAACAATTCTGGTAATGACCCCTCAACTGGAGTTAAATTCTGTTATCGCCGGGTCAAATCAAGTAAGTTCCAAATCAAGTATGCTCATAAGTTACTACAGGATATATGGAACTAGGGATGAGCCAAACACCCCCCAGTTCGGTTCACACCAGAACCTGCGAACGGACCGAAAGTTTGCGCAAACTTTAGAATCCTATTAAATACAATGGACTCGAACGTTCTAAATCAAAAGTGCTAATTATAAAGGCTAATATGCAAGTTATTGTCCTAAAAAGGGTTTGGGGACCCGGGTCCTGCCCAGGGGACATGTATCAATACAAAAAAACGTTTTAAAAACTGAAGTTTTTTCGGGAGCAGTGATTTTAATGATGCTTAAAGTGAAAATAAAAAGTAAAATATTCCTTTAAATATCGTACCTGGGGGGTATCTAAAGAATGCCTGTGAAGTGGCACGTGTTTCCCGTGTTTAGAACTGTCCCTGCACCAAATGACATTTCTAAAGGAAAAAAAGTCATTTAAAACTGCTTACGGCTTTAATGTAATGTCTGGTCCCGGCAATATGGATGAAAATCATTGAGAAAAATGGCATGGGTACCCCCCCACCCCCAGCCCACTACCAGCACTTTGGGTCTTGTATGGATATTAAGGGGAACCCCGCACCCAAATTAAAAAAAGGCCTTATATACTCTGAACAGCAGTATACAGGCGGTGCAAACAAGACAGGGACCGTAGGTGATTTCCTCTCACTTCCTGTTGTCTCCTTCCGTTTGCAAGTAGGAGTCGTTTGTAAGTTGGATGTTTGAAAGTAGGAGCCTGCCGTATATACTCTGCAGAAATTTGGCCCTTAGGTGTTGGTGTTGCCACAACACTGTAAGCCCTCACAGTTACTCTTGTTGGGCGCTGGAACGCCCTGCTGTGAACTATTATATCAAGAATTGTAATTACATGCCATTGTTGAACAGTGGTAGAAAAATTGGGCCTTTGGTGGTGGTGATGGTGGTGGTGCTGGTGCCACAACACTGTAAGTCCTCACAGTTACTCTTGCTGGGTGCAGGAATGGGCCCAGCTCTGAAATATTAGATCAAGAATTGTAATTACATGCCCCTGTTGAACAGGGGCAGAAAAATTGGGCCTTTGGTGGTGTTGGTGGTGGTTTTTTCCACAACACTGTAAGCCCTCACAGTTACTCTTGGTGGGCACAGGAATGGGCCCTGCTGTGAATTATTAGATTAAGAATTGTAATTACATGCCCCTGTTGAACAGGGGAATAAAAATTGGGCCTTAGGCACTGGTGCCACAACACTGCAACCCCTCACAGATACTCTATTAGGAGCACAGCAATGAGCCCTGCTGCAAAGTATTGCATCAAAAAATTGTAATTACAAGCCCCTGTTAAACAGGGGCTGAAAAATTGGGCCTTAGGCACTGGTGCTGGTGCCACAACACTGCAACCCCTCACAGATACTGTAGTTGGGGCTCAGCAATGAGCCCTGCTGCAAAGTATTGCATCAAAAATTGTAAATACACTCCCCTGTTAAACAGGGGCTGAAAAATTGGGCCTTAGCCGCTGGTGGCGGTGCCCAGAACCAAAAATGTTCTTACAAGCTATCAGCATGATCATTGAGGAGGAAGAGGATAGTCACTCAGCATAACAGGATAGTCACTCAGCATCAGCATAGGCAGTCTTGAAGGGATCTGTCATTTAAAAAAAAAATATTCGGTTACATCAGCATCAGGTGCTTGGTAGCTGGTGGTGATCCAAGACTGATTAATTTTTATGAAGGTCAGTCGATCGACCGAGTTGGTGGACAGGCGCACCCTGTGATCGGTTACAAAGCCTCCAGCAGCACTGAATGTGCGTTCCGAAAGAACGCTGGATGCAGGACAGGCCAGTAGCTCATTTGCATACTGTGCAAGCTCTGGCCAGTGATCCATCCTTAAGACCCAGTAACCCAGAGTATTTTCGGTGGGAAAGGTGTCCAAGTCTGATCTTGCCCCTAGGTATTCCTGCACCATGTATACCAGACGCTGGCGATGGTTGCTGGAACCAATCATACATTGGGGCTGTGGACTAAAAAATTGTCTGAACGCATCGGTCAGACGGCCACCTTCTCCACCGCTCCTTCTTTGACCAAACGAAGCCTCAGCAACACGTTGTCCAGGACCAGGAATTTGTAACCTCCCTGTCTCTGGGAACGCGTTGCACAGACCTTTCTGCAAGGCCTTCCGAAGATGCTTCATCCTCTGCTCCCTCTGCGACGGCAAGATAAGGTCCGCAACCTTACCCTTGTAACGAGGGTTGCCAGCCAGTAATGATCCCTCTCCTTGATCGCACGAATACGGGGATCCTTCCGCAGGCTTTGCAGGATCAGGGAGGCCATGCTGCGTAGGTTTGCTGAGGCATTTGGTCCGGAGTCCTCTGGGTCACTCAGGACGACATGATCCGCAGCCACCTCCTCCCAGCCACGTACAAGTCCATGGGTGTCTTGGGACTGTAATTGATCCCTTGAAGACTGCTGCTGATGCTGAGTGCTAGGCTCCACATCCATGCTGACACAATCCTCCTCCTCCTCCTCCTCGTCCTCTTCCTGTGTGATAGGCGGGCCAGCAGGAACACTGTCTGTATAAAGGGGGCCTTGAGAGGTAAGGAAGTCCTCCTCTTCCTCCCTCTGTTCAGCCTCAAGTGCCCTGTCCATTATTCCACACAGCGTGTGCTCCAACAGGTGGACAAGAGGGACAGTGTCACTGATGCATGCACTGTCACTGCTCACCATCCTCGTGGCCTCCTCAAATGGTGCCAGGATAGTGCATGCATCCCTGATTATGGCCCACTGGCGTGGAGAAAAAAATCCAAGCTCCCCTGACCTTGTCCTGGTGCCATATTGATACAGATACTCATTGATGGCCCTCTGCTGCGTGTGCAGCTGCTGCAGCATGGCCAACGTGGAGTTATACCTGGTGGGCATGTCACAGATTAGGCGGTTCTTGGGCAGGTTGTAATCCTTTTGCAGGTCAGCCAACCGAGCACTGGCATTATATGACTGGTGGAAATGCCCACAGAGTTTCCTGGCCTGCTTCAGGACCTCCTGTAAGCCCGGGTACCTGCCCAAGAACCGCTGCACCACCAAGTTAAGGATGTGAGCCAAACAGGGCACATGGGTCAGTTGTCCCTGTCGGAGGGCGGAGAGGAGGTTGGTGCCATTGTCGCAAACCACCTTTCCTGGCTTAAGCTGGCGTGGCGTCAACCACCTCTGAGCCTGCCCCTGCAGAGCTGACAGAATCTCTGCCCCAGTGTGGCTCCTGTCCCCCAAGCACACCAGCTCAAGCACCGCATGGCATCTTTTTGCCTGCGTACTTGCGTAGCCCCTTGAATGCCTACGGAGCACCACTGGTTGCGATGACAAAGCACAGGTAGAGGCCATGGAGGAAGAAGAAGAGGAGGGGGTGGAGGAGAGAGGTGTGTCAGAATCACCAGTAGTAACATTTTGGAGGCGTGGTTGCGGAACAACCTCCAACACTACTGCACCTTGTCCTGCAACCTTCCCAGCTGCCAGCAGAGTCACCCAATTCGCCGTGAAAGATAGGTAACGTCCCTGTCCATGCCTGCTGGACCATGAGTCAGCGGAAATATGCACCTGACCGCTCTGTCCAGCGAGGCCAAGACATTGCCTTCCACATGCCGGTAGAGAGCCGGAATCGCCTTCCGTGAGAAAAAGTGGCGTTTGGGAACCTGCCACTGAGGAACGCACATTCCACAAACTCACGGAAGGGGCAAAGTCTACCAACTGAAAAGGCAGCAGTTGAAGTGCTAGCAATTTAGCCAAGCTAGCATTCAGCCGCTGGGCATGTGGATGGCTGGGAGCGATCTTCTTTCGGCGGTGCAGCAGCTGGGGCAGGGAAATTTGCCTGGTACAATCTGACGTTGGTGTACCAATAGCAGATTGCCCGCAAGTACTTGGCTATGACACACCTAATTCTACACCTTCATTCTCTCAATGCAGGTTTCAGAGAGGACTGAAGGTATAGTGGGGTTGGAGATCCCAGCTGATGAGGAGCAAGGAGAGGTCCGCTTTGTTCTTTGGTGTGGGTCTTTTATGCATGCTTGCCAACGAACTGCATGGCAGGTCGACATATGTCTGGTCAAGCACGTGGTGCCCAAGCAGGTGATGTTTTGGCCACGCGAGATACGCTTCAGACATATGTTGCAAATGGCAATGGTGCGATCTGCTGCACACGTCTGAAAAAAGGCCCACACCAAAGAACTTATAGAATAACGCGCAGAGACAGCAGTGCCCTGCACACGCGGAGCTCTGCGGTGTGATGAAGTCGGTGTGCTGCCCTTAACCTGCCTTGTTGGAGATGTGCCTCCTCCTCCTCCTTCTCTCTCCAATCAGGCACCCACGGGGAGTCAGTGACCTCATCATCCCCTCCCTCCTCATCACTGGAGCAAATCTGGCAGTATGCTGCAGCTGGGGGAACATGACTGCCAGATAGCTGTCCTTGTTGGGCACCCCCTCTCTCTGGGCTCACGTTACTACCCCTCTCTCTGGGCTCACGTTACTGCCTTCCTTTAGCTGGGTTCCATCATGGGAGCCTTCAAAACGCTGGGCATCCTCCAGGAGCATGTACCCAACACTGTGGTCAAACAGTTCAGGGGACTCCTCAGGAGTACATGGTGGGGCTAGGGAAGGAGTGACTGATGCCATTGAGCCGAGGGAAGAGGCTGCTTTGGCAGCTGCTTTGCCAGACAAAGTACCCTGAGCCTAGGTGAGAGAGGATGAGGAGGATGAGGACGGCTTGGTCATCCACTCTACCAAGTCTTGGGCATGTTGCGGCTCAACATGGTCAGCTGCCGAAAAGAAGGACAAGTGTGTCCCACGGCCACGTGCTGATGAGGATGCACTGTGTCCATGACCAGCACTGTTGCCTATAGACACAGAGCCTGCTTGCCCTCTTTTATTGCCTCATGACTGTCTGCCTCTCCTTGTTTGCCTTCCAGACATACTAGTGTCCTGCAGTGAGATGTAGCTGCACAAAGGTGGGATGTATATATATATATATTGTGGCAGAGCGAGGCTCTGTCCCAGTGAAAAAAGGGTTAAAGTGGACACAGAGTCTGCATATCGGCTGAGTGCAGAGCTACAGAGCATAAATTTAAAAAAACAGAGAAAACTGCTCTGTCAGTTTTCTCAGATTTTGCTATTTCTACATGGGGCTTCTATGGCTTGGAGATCCTTCAGAGTCTTGGGTGGGATGGGATCTCCAACCCTGTGTCCGGGTCTTGTGGACAGCCAGCATGGTGTGTGCTCAGGTGCACACAACCAATATAATGAGGGGCTGGTGAGAGTGAAGGATGGTGAGCAGCTTGCTTACTGCAGTAGCTGCTGGTGAGTGTCTCTGTGTGAGGACAAATGCTGTGTGCGTTGAAGGGCTTTAAGCTGTGTGCGTCCAAGGAGCCAGAAGCTGTGTGCATTAAGGGACTTCAAGCTGTGTGCGTTTAGGAAGCCCAAAGCTGTGTGCATCCAAGACTGTGAGACTGGAAGATCTGGTGGTTTAAAGGTATCAGTACCTAAAGCAAGCAGAGGAACTGCTAACAAGAGAGCCAGGAGGCTTGGTATGTTTTTCTTATTTTTGGACTGCTAAATGAAGTTAAACCCCTGCGTGGGAATCCTGAAGGGACAGTTTGCTTTTGTTTTTTTCTGTTTAAATAAACGTGGGCTACCAGGCCCTTAACTAGAATGCCTGTCTGATATGGACTCACTGCATAAAAACGCATCTATCCACTTGAGCTAAAACACCCCAATATCACAGTGGTGGAGAATGCAGGCAACACTACGGTGGAATCCGGGTCCTTGCTCCGTAGTGAGTTCAGGTCAGGAACTGTTGGCTGTCTATGGAAGTGCAGCCAGGCAAAAAACATTGTGTGTTGCAGGTGGTGTACCTGTGAACGAAAAGTCAATTTTTTTCTCTGCGATGAACTGCTGCTAGCTGTGTGTGGCAGCCAGGCGAACATCATTGCACAGAAGTTTGATGGACTGTGTTGCATGCAGGTTGTGTACCTGTGAAAGGAGAATCACATTTTCTTCCCTCTGCTGTGAACTGTGTTACTGGTTGCTGTGTGCAACACCGCAAGGATGGGGCGGTCAAAGCAGAAAAAGGAGGCGATCCTTGCTGAAGCAAGAGAAAGGCTACTGTGGCTAGAGGGTATTTCACCACATGCCCCAGCCAAACCAGAGAATTTGACTTTTGAGTGTGAAATCTCTGTGATCTGGGGTAAGTTACTCATGTCACCCCCAGTTAAAAGTGAAGTGAAAGAGGTTGTCCCTGGCAACAGGAAGCCGGGTGGACAACAGCGTGTGGAAAAGAGGAGAATGGTCGTCCGTGGAAGCAACGTCCAGGCCAGCAGGGATGTTGGGGATCCAAGGAGTCTTTCTGCTGATGGTCATGACCAGTGGAGTCCTCAAGAGTGGTATCCCATGGCAACAGAGAGCCAGGCATTGAGGAGATGCCAAGAAATTAAATTTCAGCGTCCAGTACCGTGCTTGGAATGTGGTCAAGTGGGGCATGGGATCTTTACTTGCCCAAGGTTCTGGAACACCGCTGAAGAGTCTGGAAAGGCTGCAGTGTCGCCATATGGCCCCAAAGAGACAGTAGCTGGTATGGATGCAGCTGAGAGACAGCGCACTCAAGTGAAGGCTATGATGCCAGCCACTGAAAATGGTAAGACTGTTCCAGTTTATGGTACTGAACCCAGTGAAGTGGGAGTAGATCCAGTGGGGAGATCCGCAGTGCCAATGGACATAGACTTGCGGCAGTGTGCTACCCAGAGCAGTGGGGAGGCACAGAATAAAGCCCAACTAGCCGCAGGGCTAAAGACTGGAAAGGACATGGGGACTCTGCATGTGCCTGCTATAGTCCAGCAGGTGGCTGGGAAAATAGAGTTAGGGGTGACCAAAACAGTGCTTGTGCCATGTTCCCTAGTGACAAGTACTGCAGGGTTGCCCAGGGAGACTTCCAAGAAGCCCGCAGTGACGGAGCCGAGCATTTCCCAGGTCAACTTTGGAGCTGCCCATGTAGGAAAGGGTGCCCCTTTAAAAATGGAGGGCGCTGTGAGGAGTCACTCAGAGGCTTTGGTGGGTAATAGACAATCCACAAAAGTAGCAGTTATGTCTACACGTAGTGAAAATTCTGATGGTTATGCTGACAAAAGTGTTACTGTTGGCAAATGTGATGGTATTGGTGATCATGACATTGAAAAATGTGTTTCCTTTAGTGTCATGTCTGAAAATGTTGGAAATGTGTTTACTACCAATGATGGGAGTAGGATATCTCCCATGACAACCAGAAGCGCAGGATTGTCCATGGAACTCTCATGGGGCCTCCATGTGTTGGAGCCAGAGATTTTCCAGGATTGCTGTGGTGCTACTCTGGTGAAACAAGGGAAGACTGTATTACATAGTGAGTGTGTGTGGGCGCAGCCCCACAACCCTAAGTGTAACCCAGTTATCAAGGGGTTAGATCAGCCTGCAAAAGCTGAAAGTGAAGAGCTGTATGTGTCTGTAGCGCCACCAAAGCAAGATGTTCAAAATAAGGTATTGCACCTTGCCTTGGTTGAGGATGCAATCTCCCAGTGTGATGTGAGAAAAAAAATATTGTCACAAAGTGAGGTAGATAGAAGTGACAAGTGTGTTGTTTTGGCTAGTGAATCCCAGGTTCCTGTTGGGCCTTCTAGAGCAGGTGATGCAGTGCTGTGGAGCACCAGTGATGGAACCACAGGAGACTGGGATGATTGGTGCAAGGAAGCAGTTGCGGCACTAGGCCAAGTGACAAGGAATTACGAAGCAATGATGTGCGACAGAGTTGTGGACAGAACACCTGCTGTGCCCAGTGGAGGAATCGCAGAATGGCCAGTGCTCAAGGGCACGCCAGCCCCTGCAAAGGCTGATGCCCTCCAGTCTGAAGGAACGGTTCTGGGCGCAGGCATGGCAGATGGGTTGTCCACGGCCCAGCAAATAAATAATGGCAAGTGTCAAGTTGACAATGTGACTAATGTTGACTCGCAGAGGCTCATTGGTGTAGCGTTAGAGGTGAAGAGGAGACATGTGTCTGACAGCGCTCCAGGGGAGCAACAGGCTGGGTTGAGGGGTACCTTCAAGGAAATGGTGGTCTCAACCTCACAAGCTGCAATGGATGAGCCCCTCCATGTCTCGGACAGGGGAAAGGTTCCCAAAAAGGTCACGCATTTAGACATTGGTTGCATAGAGTTGACAAAAACTTTATTAGAAATGCTGGAGTTGGTAAAAGTGCCCTCACTGTACACTTGGGTGTCTCCACCGCAGTCGGACCAGGTGGTGCTGCGTGGTACCAATAGGTGGAGCCAGGTGGTACAGGCTGTGCTGGGAAGCTTGTTAACAGTGTGGCAAATAGTTCTGAGGTTCTCTAAGGGGGTGCTCCCAGTTACTGAGTTGTCTGGAAGGCGCTCAGAACTGTTGGCGTCATCAAAGGTCTCTCCGGCTGGTGTAGTGACTGGAAACATCTCTGCGGGTGTGCTCCAAGGTGCAGCTGAGCAGTGGTCAGTAGAAGGCGCAGATACTGTCTCGGCAGCTAAATCTCATGAGAAGGAAGGGCCCAGAATAGATGCAGCACTAGCAGAGATGCTTTCTATCACTCAGAAAGAGGTACAACTTAAAGTACCCGGAGACACTGTGAGAAAAAGTGCTATAGGTGGATGCTGCAACAATGTAATGTGTACATCAGAAAGAAGTAGTTTGTGCCTAGATCAGTGTCATCTGTTAGATCAGTTACCCATGGAGTGTTGGACAACAGGTGAGGTAGAACTTGGCTTTAGTCCTGTGGGATTTAATCTCTCGCCTATGTGTGGTCCCTCCTCAGGTCTGGTACTAACAAGCACTGAGATGGACAGCACTGATTGCGTTGGAAAGTGTGACGTTAAAATATATGATTTAATGATTGGCGCTGTTAAAAGCAATGTGGTTGCCCTGGGTAACAAGAGAGAGGTTTTTGAACCTGAAAGACCTGTGGTGAAAGATAAAACTTATTTACGTAAGCTGAAAGGTAGGATCAGGGTAGGCAGAGTTCCCCCAAGAGAGGAGAGTATGCTCAGGGACCCAAAGAGAAGAGAGGGAAGGCAGAGTATACGGAATTATAGGACCCTGTTAAGATCCAAGCTGGGACGTACCTGGAAGCACACCCGAAAAAAGGGTTGGGCCTACGTGGCTGATGGCCAGCACAGAGGTGTCCCAACTACTATGATGGGTGCTGGTGTTTCTCCCTCTGGATCAAAACAAGAGGGGGGGGTATGTGGCAGAGCGAGGCTCTGTCCCAGTGAAAAAAGGGTTAAAGTGGACACAGAGTCTGCATATCGGCTGAGTGCAGAGCTACAGAGCGTAAATTTAAAAAAACAGAGAAAACTGCTCTGTCAGTTTTCTCAGATTTTGCTATTTCTACATGGGGCTTCTATGGCTTGGAGATCCTTCAGAGTCTTGGGTGGGATGGGATCTCCAACCCTGTGTCCGGGTCTTGTGGACAGCCAGCATGGTGTGTGCTCAGGTGCACACAACCAATATAATGAGGGGCTGGTGAGAGTGAAGGATGGTGAGCAGCTTGCTTACTGCAGTAGCTGCTGGTGAGTGTCTCTGTGTGAGGACAAATGCTGTGTGCGTTGACGGGCTTTAAGCTGTGTGCGTCCAAGGAGCCAGAAGCTGTGTGCATTAAGGGACTTCAAGCTGTGTGCGTTTAGGAAGCCCAAAGCTGTGTGCATCCAAGACTGTGAGACTGGAAGATCTGGTGGTTTAAAGGTATCAGTACCTAAAGCAAGCAGAGGAACTGCTAACAAGAGAGCCAGGAGGCTTGGTATGTTTTTCTTATTTTTGGACTGCTAAATGAAGTTAAACCCCTGCGTGGGAATCCTGAAGGGACAGTTTGCTTTTGTTTTTTTCTGTTTAAATAAACGTGGGCTACCAGGCCCTTAACTAGAATGCCTGTCTGATATGGACTCACTGCATAAAAACGCATCTATCCACTTGAGCTAAAACACCCCAATATCACAATATATATATATTATACTGTTTATAATGCAGCTATCAGAATCAACTGCCTGCTGTGGTATTAGTATGAGAAAAGCAGCAATTGTCTTCAGTTAGTTTTAGGTGCACACTGTGCAGAGGACACAGTACTCTAACTGAAAATACTTGCAGCTTTCTGCCTGTGGCTTTATTATGAGAACACCACCAATTGTATTCTGGTTACTTTAAGTGAACGCTGTGCAAAGACAGAAGTACACTAAATTAAATTAATGCAGCTCCCTGCCTGTGGTTTTATTATGAGAACACCACTAATTGTATTCAGGTAAGCTTTAGGTGAACGCTATGCCAAGGACACAGTACACTAAGTGAAACACTGCAGCTAGCACAATCATCTGCCTGCCTGTCACAGTATAGAGAATAACAGGAACGGATCTAGCTAAACTGAATACAGTGTATAAATATATATACAACACCTAGGATGCATATATATCCTCTACACACTGTAACTGCAGCTAACTGACTCGCCTGCCTGTTCTATCTAACTCAAATCAAAATACACTGTCTCTCTTTCTCCGTCTGTATTTTAACCAACACCACAACACACTACACAAGGCCGACTTCCAGGCCGCCTTATATAGTGTGGGGCGTGTACTAAATCCCCTGAGGTATAATTGGCCAAAGCCACTTTGGCTTTGGCCAATTATGGCTCTCCATTTTTTCCGCACTGTGATTGGCCAAAGCATGCGAGTCATAGTGCATGCTTGGCCAATCATCAGCCAGCAATGCACTGCGATGCCGCAGTGAATTATGGGCCGTGACGTGCCACTCGAATTTGGCGCGAACGGCCCATAATGTTCGCAATTAGGTGAACAACTGAACAGGCGATGTTCGAGTCGAACATGGGTTCAACTCGAACTCGAAGCTCATCCCTATATGGAACATCTGAATCACATAAACTGGCATGGAGAGCAAGTATTGGACACACCCAGAAATATGAAATACTTGCAGCATCTGGGGAATGGAGAAGCAATGACCATTCATTACATTGTCTGCTGGAACTAATGTATATTTACACTTATTTTACAGGAGGCCTTTGAAATGAAAGTGACCCTGCAGTGACTGATTCACTTTAAGCTATGCACCTTAATTAAACAATGCCCAGTTTTCACCACTGATCGGGTCATTTTTTTTATCGCCCTATAAACTGTTCTCTCAGATTGAAAACACTACAGGTGGTGCTCAAATGTTAGGTACAGTTTGTAAAATCTGCATAGTGCATGGTCACTAATTTTTACTGTGAACATTCTGAAAATTTGTATTGTCGTTACATTATGTTTGAAATATGTCACTGAATATATTTAAAATTGCTAAATTTCATTGCAAAAATAATCATATCATATTCAGCAATTAGCAAAGAGTAGTAATGGGGGTTTAGGCGCTCATGAAATATCCATACACCTGTGCGATCATGCTAGTCCAGAAATCTGTAATGTAAATCTGTGGCCAGTGTAGGGAACTTCAGGGTATTTTGTATGGTGTTGCTATGGAAACTAGGGGGTGAGCGAGGTTTGCTCAAGCACATGACTTGCTCTGGGGCAAACCGAGGCCAACAAATTAGAACGGAAGCATCAAAAGGAAGCATAATGAAGTACATCCCAGCCGTTCCTACATCCCACATCCCTGAGACCAGAGATTTTTTATTTTTTTCCCTAACAAATGTCAGAAGAGGAACGATAGAACATAAAGTGCATAAAAAGCGGGTGAATAGGAACAGGACTGAATCTAGTATTTGTGTTAGGAGACAGCAAAAGACAGAGTAAAAAGCCCCAGGCTGCTTTTATTTCTCTCCATGTCACTAAGGTGCTTATGTCTTATCACTGTTTGCAGTGCAGTAATTCTTATCCCTTTCTGGCTCAGGATAAAATAAAATTTAAAACATGTAAGGCTTAAAAAGGTATAATACACGTTTGTTGTAACCTCAAATGATTTTTTTTTTAATTCGCCAAAGATTACGTGTTTGATGTGGTTTTTGTCACAGTGGGCGAGCTTCACTCTGACCACATAAATAGTCCCCACTGTGACCACTGGGATTTTCTTATAGCAGTCTGTAAATATATATAATACTGTAGGAGGGTACTGGATGCCGGAATAATATTATTGCTTTCATTTCTGATGAATGACCACAGTAATCAATACAGATCAGTAAAGAAAAAAAAAAAAAACAGACAATATCGAAGAAACACCCAGCATTCAGCTTCCTAGCCTGCCATCAGATTCCTGGTTAAACTTTTAGTTATTTTCGTTCTTTAAAATAGTCTTTTTTTTTTTTATATTGAAACTGCTGTGTTGTAGAGCGACACATTAAAAAAAAAAAAAAAATCTGTTTGTTACAATCTTTGGCTTTCAGCAAAACAAACCATAGAATTGAATAGTAATACATTTAAAATGTGCATAATGTCAGTGTAGATTTACAAAAGATTTTTCCAAAACAGAGAAGATTTGTCAAATACAATTTTTTTAAAATAGACAATTATTTCAGAGATGTGAATATGATGGGTTCAAGGTTGGTCAAATTAATGTGGAAGTGTTTGCATAAGTACTGGATTAATGTGTTGATGCATGACGAGAAAATTATGTTTGTTCTTCTATTAATCTAATCAGATATAAATCGATGCTAAAAATCCAATATCAAAATGAATAAGCACTAAAGTCTTTTGCACTTTCAGAGAACATATATAGTACCGGTATGTACTGAACCAACTTGAATGTGTATAACAAATCTGCTTAAAAAGCCAATTTACTGGGCTTTTAATGCTACTGAGCAAATTTTGCAGCTGTTCTAAAATCATAAATCATAAGACCCCTTTCACACTGGGGGAGCGTTAGCGCTAAAGCGCCGCTTGTTTTAGCGGTGATTTAGAGCTGTTTAAGCGGTGCTTTTAGGCTGCTAGCAGGGCGCTTTTAATCCCAAAGAAGGGGTTAAAAACTCCTATGTTGCGGCGCTTTCTGAAACGCTTTTCAGGCGCATCGGAAACACTGCCCATTCATTCCAATGAGCAGGGCATTTTGGGAGCGCCATATACAGCGATCCCAAACCACCCCAAATATGCTGCTTGCAGGATTTTATAGAACGTCCCGCAAGCCCACCGCCCCAGTGTGAAAAGTCACACTGGAATGAATGGGAAGCGGTTTTCAGGCGCTTAGCAGAGGCTATTTCCAGTGCTAAAGTTCCTGAAAACCGCTCCAGTGTGAAAGGCGTCTAAATGCTTAGTTTACGTTCCCAGTTCTCTGAAATTTTCTGTAGGCTTAATTCATTGAAAATCTCACAGGGTCACTGGCAGTATTTTTTCTGTAGCCTGTGCTATGTAACAACTTCCCCCTTTTTCCTTGTATTAATAATAGCATTCAAAGCTAAACTCATCTCTGTATTCATTATTACTTTGGTATTACATCGTTAATGTTATAAAGAAGTGCCGTGGGTATAGAAAGGGTTATTTATGGTACCTTCGTCCCATCAGAATATAGAAAAAAGAGGGAGAGGCTGTATTTGGACTTTGATGGTACCGTATATTAACTGGTATTAAACAGTCAAAATTAAGATAATTACAAAAGTTTTTTACAAAAAGTATAAATAATCACAGAATAAGAATAAATCATGACAGAGAGAACATTTTGTACATTCTATCATCATAAAATGGGACATAAATACCAATCCATATATTATTTTGGGGTGCTCTACATGTTTCAAGGGTTATATTAGCCGCTTCTTCAGGAGATTTCTGTGATTGGATGGCATATAAAAAGTTTGTCATGTGACTAAAGAAATAAAGAAAAAACATAACATGTTACTTATAAGATACATTTTGTGAATACAAATGATCAAAGTTTATATAAAATACTAGAACATCCTACGAAGGGTCTAAGGCCGGATTCACACTGGTCCGACAAACGCTCCGACATTGGTAGCTCATGTCGCATGACGTGTGAAAATCAATGTTTCCCTATGAGAGCCGTCTTAACTGGTCCGACACAAGTCGGTCCGACTTTGAAAATGCTCCCTGTACTACTTTGGTCCGACTTTGGTCATACTTCAGCCCATTGACTATCATTGAAGTCGGATCAAAGTAGGATCCTTGTCCTAACCATCCGACATTTGACATCCGACATGGTGATTACAGCAGCAGTAAAAGGAATTTATCTCACCCTGGGATTGTTTTGATTGGTCAAAGGACAAGTCAGACTAGCACAAAGTCGGATCAAAGTAGTATCCTGTTCATGAAAGTCGGATGGATGTCGGACCAATGTAGGATCAATGTAGGACTGATGTCGCAGAGCAAAGTAGGATGAAAGTTGTATGACTGTCGTGTCGTACCAGTGTGAACCCAGCCTAAGGGTCTGGTATGCATTTTTACAGGGAACCCCACTTTTTTTTCCTTTTGTCGGTTCTCCCCTTACAATCCATGCCAGACTCTCATCTAAGATAGGGATATTGAGGGGAATCCCAGACGCTTTCTTAACAAACAGAATGGGAAATATTATTTGGCAGCAATTTAAATAGATTTTTTTCTTTGTAAATGTCACTTTTGCTTTAGTACATTGTACTGATGGGTAGTGATGAGCCGAACACCCCCGAGTTCGGTTCGCACCAGAACCCGCGAACGGACCGAAAGTTCGTACGAACATTAGAACCCTATTAAATACAATGGATGCGAACGTTCGAAATGTAAAGTGCTAATTATAACGACTATTATGCATGTTATTGTCCTAAAAAGGGTTTGGGAACCCGGGTTCTGCACCAGGGGACATGTATCAATGCAAAAAGAAGTTTTAAAAACGGTCGTTTTTCGGGAGCAGTCATTTTAATGATGCATAAAGTGAAAAAAAAAAAGTCAAATATTCCTTTAAATATCGTACCTGGGGGGTGTCTAAAGTATGCCTGTGAAGTGCCACGTGTTTCCCGTGTTTATAACTGTCCCTGCACAAAATGACACTTCTAAAGGAAAAAAAAGCCATTTAAAACTGCTTGCGGCTTTAATGTAATGTCTGGTCCCGGTAATATGGATGAAAATCTTTAAGAAAAATGGCATAGCTACCCCATGACCCCCCCCCCCCTACCCCAGCCCATTACCAGCCCCTTTGGGTCTTGTATGGATATTAAGGGGAACCCCGCACATAAAATAAAAAAGGCCCTATATACTCTGAACAGCCGTATACATGCGGTGCATACAAGACAGGGACTGTAGGTTTGTTCTTATGTAGAATCTGTTTGTAATTTTGAACAGGTACATTGTTTAAGTGTAGCTCCAGCCCAAAAATCTATTTTTAAACTTTTTGGAAAACATAGGTAAGGGTTATCACCCCTGTAACATTTGTTTTGCTGTCTGTGCCCCTGTTCAGAACATTTCACCTCACTTTCCGTCCCAATGACAACTGTTTTTGAAATGTGGTGTTTTTCTTGAAACAAGGATTGGTGATAAAGCATCAGTACAGAGGAGACACCTTTCTCCCATATTAATTCTTACAGGAGAGAATTTTCCTTCCTAGGGGTAGATTTCCTCTCACTTCCTGTTGTCTTCTTGCGTTTGCAAGTAGGAGTCGTTTGTAAGTTGGATGTTTGAAAGTAGGGACCTGCCGTATATACTCTGCAGAAATAGGCCCCTTAGTTGTTGGTGTTGGCACAACACTGTAAGCACTCACAGTTACTCTTGGTTGGTGCTGGAACGCCCTGCTGTCAACTATTATATCAGGAATTGTAATTACATATAATTGTTGAACAGTGGTAGTAAAAATTGGGCCTTTGATGGTGGTGCTGGTGCCACAACACTGTAAGCCCTGACAGTTACTCTTGGTGGGTGCAGCAATGGGCCCTGCTGTGAATTATTAGATCAAGAATTGTAATTGCATGCCCCTGTTGAACAGGGGCTGAAAAATTGGGCCTTTCGTGGTGGTGGTGGTGGTGGTGGTGTTGCCACAACACTGTAAGCCCTCAGAGTTACTCTTGGTGGGTGCAGGAATGGGCCCTGCTGTGAATTATTAGATCAAGAATTGTAATTACATGCCCCTTTTGAACAGGGGCTGAAAAATTGGGCCTTTCGTGGTGGTGGTGGTGGTGGTGGCGTTGCCACAAAACTGTAAGCCCTCAGAGTTACTCTTGGTGGGTGCAGCAATGGGCCCTGCTGTGAATTATTAGATCAAGAATTGTAATTACATGCCCCTTTTGAACAGGGGCTGAAAAATTGGGCCTTTCGTGGTGGTGGTGGTGGTGGTGGCGTTGCCACAAAACTGTAAGCCCTCAGAGTTACTCTTGGTGGGTGCAGCAATGGGCCCTGCTGTGAATTATTAGATCAATAATTGTAATTACATGCCCCTGTTGAACAGGGGCTGAAAAATTGGGCCTTAGGCACTGGTGGCACAACACTGCAACCCCTCACAGATACTGTACTTGGAGCACAGCAATGAGCCCTGTTGCAAAGTATTGCTTCAAAAATTGTAATTACACGCCCCTGTTAAACAGGGGCTGAAAAATTGGGCGTTAGGCACTGGTGGCGGCACCCATAAACAAAAATGATCTTCCAAGCTATCATCATCAATCGTATCATTGAGGACTCGGAGGAGGAGGATAGCCAGTCAACATAACAGCACAGGCACTCAGCATCAGCATCAGTCTTGAAGGGATGTGACATGTTAAAATCAATTAGTCTGTTATATCAGCATCAGGTGTGTGGTAGCTGGTGGTGATCCAAGACTGGTTCATCTTGATGAAAGTCAGTCGATCAACCGAGTCAGTGGACAGGCGCACCCTGTGATCCGTGACAAATCCTCCAGCAGCACTGAATGTGCGTTCCGAAAGAACGCTGGATGCAGGTCAGGCCAGTAGCTCAATTGCATACTGTGCAAGCTCTGGCCAGTGATCCATCCTCAAGACCCAGTAAGCCAGAGGATTTTCGGTGGGGAAGGTGTCCAAGTCTGACCTTGCCCCTAGATATTCCTGCACCATGTTTATCAGACGCTGACGATGGTTGCTGGAACCGATCATACTTTGGGGCTGCGGACTAAAGAATTGTCTGAACGCATCGGTCAGACGGCCACCTTCCCCACCGCTCCTTCTTTGACTGGCCGAAGCCTCAGCAACTCGTTGTCCAGGACCAGGAGTTTGTAACCTCCCAGTCTCTGGAAACGCGTTGCACAGACCTTTCTGCAAGGCCTCCCGGAGTTGTCTCATCCTCTGCTCCCTCTGCGACGGTAACATAAGGTCCGCAACCTTACCCTTGTACCGTGGATCAAGGAGAGTGGCCAGCCAGTAATGGTCCCTCTCCTTGATCCGAAGAATACGAGGATCCTTCCGCAGACTTTGCAGGATCAGGGAGGCCATGCAGCGTAGGTTAGCTGAGGCATTCGGTCCGGAGTCCTCTGGGTCACTAAGGACGACATGATCCGCAGCAACCTCCTCCCAGCCACGTACAAGTCCACGGGTTTCTTGGGACTGTAAATCATCCCTAAAAGACTGCTGCTGTTGATGCTGCTGAGTGCCAGGCTCCACCTCCATGCTGACACAATCCTCCTCCTCCTCCTCCTCCTCCTCCTCTTCCTGTGCGATGGGTGGGACAGAAGGAACACTGTCTGGGTAAAGGGGGCCTTGAGAGGCAAGGAAGTCCTCCTCTTCCTGCCTCTGTTCTGCCTCAAGTGCCCTGTCCATTATTCCACGCAGCGTGTGCTCCAACAGGTGGACAAGAGGTACAGTGTCACTGATGCATGCACTGTCACTGCTCACCATCCTCGTGGCCTCCTCAAATGGTGCCAGGACAGTGCATGCATCCCTGATCATGCCCCACTGGCGTGGAGAAAAAAAACAAGCTCCCCTGACCCTGTCCTGGTGCCGTAGTCGCACAGGTACTCATTGATGGCCCTCTGCTGCGTGTGCAGCCGCTGCAGCATGGCCAACGTTGAGTTCCACCTGGTGGGCATGTCACATATAAGGCGGTTCTTGGGCAGGTTCAACTCCTTTTGCAGCTCAGCCAGGCGAGCACTGGCATTATAAGATCTGCGGAAATGCACACAGACTTTCCTGGCCTGCCTCAGGACATCCTGTAAGCCCGGGTACCTGCCCAAGAACCGCTGCACCACCAGGTTAAGGACGTGAGCCACACAGGGCACATGGGTCAGTTGTCCCTGTCGGAGGGCGGAGAGGAGGTTGGTGCCATTGTCGCAAACCACCATTCCTGGCTTAAGCTGGCGTGGCGTCAACCACCTCTCGGCCTGGCCCTGCAGAGCAGACAGGACCTCTGCCCCAGTGTGGCTTCTGTCCCCCAAACACACCAGCGCAAGCACGGCATGGCATCTTTTTGCCTGCGTACTTGCGTAGCCCCTTGAACGCCTACGGAGCACCGCTGGTTCAGAGGACAAAGCACAGGAAGAGGCCATGGAGGAAGAAGAAGAGGAGGGGGTGGAGGAGAGAGGTGTGTCACAACCAGTAGTAGCATTTTGGAGGCGTGGCGGTGGAACAACCTCCAACACTACTGCACCTTGTCCTGCATCCTTCCCAGCTGCCAAAAGAGTGACCCAATGGGCCGTGAAAGAAAGGTAACGTCCCTGTCCATGCCTGCTGGACCATGAGTCAGCGGTAATATGCACCTTACCGCTGACCGCCCTGTCCAGCGAGGCCAAGACATTGCCTTCCACATGCCGGTAGAGAGCCGGAATAGCCTTCCGTGAGAAAAAGTGGCGTTTGGGAACCTGCCACTGAGGAACCGCACATTGCACAAACTCACGGAAGGGGGCCGAGTCTACCAACTGAAAAGGCAGCAGTTGAAGCGCTAGCAATTTAGCCAAGCTAGCATTCAACCGCTGGGCATGTGGATGGCTGGGAGTGAACTTCTTTTGACGGTCCAGCAGCTGGGGCAGGGAAATTTGCCTGCTAGAATCGGACGTCGGTGTACTGCTAGCAGAGTGGCCGCAAGTACTTGGCTGTGGCACACCTAATTCTACACCTTCATTCCTCTCAGTGCATGTTTCAGAGAGGACTGAAGTTATAGTGGGGTTGGAGATCCCAGCTGATGCGGTGCAAGGAGAGGTCCGCTTTGTTCTTTGGTGTGGGTCTTTGAGGTAGGCTTGCCAACGAGCTGCATGGCAGGTCAACATATGTCTGGTCAGGCATGTGGTACCCAAGCGGCTGATGTTTTGGCCACGCGATATACGCTTGAGACATATGTTGCAAACAGCAGCTGTGCGATCTGATGCACTAGCCTCAAAAAAGGCCCACACCAAAGAACTTTTTGAATGACGGGCAGAGGCAGCGCCCTGCACAGGCGGAGCTCTGCGGTGTGATTCCGTCGGTGTACTGCCCTTACGCTGGCCACCAAAGGGCATCCTGCCTCGTTGGAGATGTGCCTCCTCCTCATCCTCCTCCTCCTCCTCTCTCCTATTAGGCACCCACGTGGAGTCAGTGACCTCATCATCCCCTCCCTCCTCATCACTGGAGCCAATCTGGCAGTATGCTGCAGCTGCTGGAACATGACTGCCAGATTGGTGTCCTTCTTGAGCATCCCCTCTGTCTGCTCTCACGCTACTGCCTTCCTCTAGCTGGGTTTCATCATCAGACCCTTCGAAACGCTGGGCATCCTCCTGGAGCATGTACCCAACACTGTGCTCAAACAGTTCGGGGGACTCCTCAGGAGGAGGACATGGTGGGTCTAGGGAAGGAGTGACTGATGATGAGTCTGACATTGATACCAGGGAAGAGGACGCTTTGGCAGCTGCTTTGCCAGTACCCTGAGCCTGGGTGAGAGAGGATGAGGAGGAGGAGGAGGGCTTGGTCATCCACTCTACCAAGTCTTCGGCATGATGTGGCTCAACATGTCCAGCTGCCGAAAAGAAGGACAAGCGTGTCCCATGGCCATGTGCTGATGACAATGCACCGCGTCCACGACCAGCACTGTTGCCCCCAGACACAGAGCCTGCTTGCCCTCTTTTATTGCCTCCTGACTGTCTGCCTCTCCTTGTTTGCCTTCCAGACATTCTAATGGATGGCCTGCAGGGAGATGGGAAAAAAAACAATAAGGGCTACCTTCAGGTGTCCTTCTCTGTCCCTTTACTTAAGGATTTCTAAATATGGTTGAGGATGATTGCTTTCACACAGAATAGCACAATGACAATTTCCCTGACTGTCCAAAAAACAAGGATTTCAAAGATGGTTGATGAGGAATGCTTTAGCACAGTATAGCACAATGAGAATTTCCCTCACTGTCCTTCCCTGTCCCTACAAACAAGGTTTAGCACAGTAAAACACACTGACACTCTCCCTACCTATAGTTTTCTGTCCCTATAAAAATTTTTTTTTTAAAGATGGTTGATGAGGAATGCTTTAGCACAGTATAGCACAATGAGAATTTCCCTCACTGTCCTTCCCTGTCCCTACAAACAAGGTTTAGCACAGTAAAACACACTGACACTCTCCCTACCTATAGTTTTCTGTCCCTATAAAAAATTTTTTTTTTAAAGATGGTTGATGAGGAATGCTTTAGCACAGTATAGCACAATGAGAATTTCCCTCACTGTCCTTCCCTGTCCCTACAAACAAGGTTTAGCACAGTAAAACACACTGACACTCTCCCTACCTATAGTTTTCTGTCCCTATAAAAAATTTTTTTTTTAAAGATGGTTGATGAGGAATGCTTTAGCACAGTATAGCACAATGAGAATTTCCCTCACTGTCCTTCCCTATCCCTACAAACAAGGTTTAGCACAGTAAAACACACTGACACTCTCCCTACCTATAGTTTTCTGTCCCTATAAAAAATGTTTTTTTAAAGATGGTTGATGAGGAATGCTTTAGCACAGTATAGCACAATGAGAATTTCCCTCACTGTCCTTCCCTGTCCCTACAAACAAGGTTTAGCACAGTAAAACACACTGACACTCTCCCTACCTATAGTTTTCTGTCCCTATAAAAAAATTTTTTTTTAAAGATGGTTGATGAGGAATGCTTTAGCACAGTATAGCACAATGAGAATTTCCCTCACTGTCCTTCCCTGTCCCTACAAACAAGGTTTAGCACAGTAAAACACACTGACACTCTCCCTACCTATAGTTTTCTGTCCCTATAAAAAAAATTTTTTTTAAAGAGGGTTGATGAGGAATGCTTTAGCACAGTATAGCACAATGAGAATTTCCCTCACTGTCCTTCCCTGTCCCTACAAACAAGGTTTAGCACAGTAAAACACACTGACACTCTCCCTACCTATAGTTTTCTGTCCCTATAATTTTTTTTTTTTTAAAGATGGTTGAGGAGGAATGCTTTAGCACAGTATAGCACAATGAGAATTTCCCTCACTGTCCTTCCCTGTCCCTACAAACAAGGTTTAGCACAGTAAAACACACTGACACTCTCCCTACCTATAGTTTTCTGTCCCTATAAAAAATGTTTTTTTAAAGATGGTTGATGAGGAATGCTTTAGCACAGTATAGCACAATGAGAATTTCCCTCACTGTCCTTCCCTGTCCCTACAAACAAGGTTTAGCACAGTAAAACACACTGACACTCTCCCTACCTATAGTTTTCTGTCCCTATAAAAAATTTTTTTTTTAAAGATGGTTGATGAGGAATGCTTTAGCACAGTATAGCACAATGAGAATTTCCCTCACTGTCCTTCCCTGTCCCTACAAACAAGGTTTAGCACAGTAAAACACACTGACACTCTCCCTACCTATAGTTTTCTGTCCCTATAAAAAAATTTTTTTAAAGATGGTTGATGAGGAATGCTTTAGCACAGTATAGCACAATGAGAATTTCCCTCACTGTCCTTCCCTGTCCCTACAAACAAGGTTTAGCACAGTAAAACACACTGACACTCTCCCTACCTATCCTTCTCTTTCCCTAAACTAAAGGAATCCAGGTTAAGCAAGAAAAAAAAAATGTCACTGTCCCTGCCTATGCTTCTCTTTCCCTGCTCCGGAACACACTACACTAGGCCGCCGTGCTGGCGGCCTTTTATAGTGTGGGGCGTGTACTAAACACCCTCAGCAATAATTGGCCACAGGCATCCTGCCTGTGGCCAATCATTGCTCTCCTCGCTGCCGGCGCTGTGATTGGCCAAGCATGCGGGGTCACAGTGCATGCTTGGCCAATCACAGCGCCTGGATGACACTGCGATGGCGTAGTGCATTGTGGGCCGCGAATTAGGCGCGAACGGCCCAAATCGTTCGTTGTTCGGCGAACGATCGAACAGCCGATGTTCGAGTCGAACGTATATTCGACTCGAACACCGAGCTCATCCCTACTGATGGGCAACTTCATATGCAAGTTTAAGGCAACCCCTAAGCTTGCTATTTAAAACAAAATTAGCATTTCTAATATATGTTTTACTATAAGCCTCATTAAAAGAGCTGCCCCCTGACGTTTTTTTTTTTTTTTTTTTTTTTGCATTGCTACATGTTCCTTTAGGGCAGTACCCATCTCACCTTGCCCTCTGTTTGACAAGCCCTTAACTAATAGCATTGAAACAGTACAAAGGTGGCCTGGAAATGTAATTCAGTGGTAAATGGTATTTTGTTTCCTAATGTCACTTAGTACATCATACAGGTGTACCACTTCACAGACAGGATTGGGGGATCCTAAGGATAAGGAATTAACATAATTGTGGATTTTTTATGTTTTGCTTTAAACTAAAAGCATTTTTTTTATTTCATTTTGGATAGAGTATGGGAAGGTTAAAACTTCTGTCAGGTTTTTTTTTTTTTGCCATCTGTGTCTGATAGAGGAGAATTCCCATTACTTCCTGTGTCATAGCCAAAACAGGAAGCGCAAGAAAATTCCCCCAAAGTGAAGGAATCCCAGGGGGTCACCAGAACTAGTATCCCTATTGGAAGATTTCTCTTTTATTACTGTTCTGATGTCAACCCAAATTTCAGATTTTCTTTTACTTTCACTTTCAATGATAACAGTAAACTGGACAAATAAAGAGGGTGAATCTCCCTAACAGAGACAGCAATAAAATCCTGACAGATGTTCTAATCCCTCGCCTTACACTTTAAGCCTTATGAAAGTGCTGCTCCCCACTGAACTGTATTTTTAATTATTAATTTTTTTGCATTGTTACATGTTCCACTTGGTAGTGCCCAGTTTTTTTATGCCCTTTGTTTGAAAATCCCTTGCTTATCAGCCTTGAAAATGAAGAGAATTGATTTCCAAGATTTGCATCCTATTGCATCAAATGGGGTTTGCATTAATGTCTTCAATTTGCATTATTCTGGCTTCATTTACTGAACAAGCCCAAGGATTGAACCCAAGCAGATTGGCCCATCAATACTAATGACTGCTAACCCTATTTTAGTGCATTGGTGCCATTTTTGGGATATTAGTAAATATTTGAAATACCAAAAATGTTTTCCTTTATCTATTTCCCTAAAATGTACTGTATATAAACCCTAACAATGAACTTCTCTTAAGCCGTGTACACACGATCGGTTTTACCGATGAAAACAGTCTGATGGACTTTTTTCATCGGACAAACCAATCGTGTGTGGGCCCCATCGGTCTTTTTTCCATCGGAAAAAAAAACGATAGCAAATTCAGATCGTCTGTGTGGAACTCCATCAGGGAAAAAACCCACACATGCTCAGAATCAAGTCGACGCATGCTCAGAAGCATTGAACTTCATTTTTCTCGGCTCTTCGGAGTGTTTTACATCACGGCGTTTGGGACGGTCGGATTTTTGACTGATGGTATGTAGGCAAGACTGATGGAAGTCAGCTTCATCGGATTACCGATGGAAAAATCCATTGGATTAAAATCCATAGGAAATCCGATCGTGTGTACAGGGCTTTACTGTATTTGCTATCCTTTGATTTGTTAAATATACCAATAAAAGTGTCAGAAATGCAGAGCTGTACTCTATCTTGTGCACACTTTCTGTGTTGTTTAAAGGAGGGTAATTAGCCATCCCAGTTCCCATTTTGCACTACAGAACATTTTCTCTTTTCCCTATGTTGTTTAAATGATGTGGAGGGATTCAGTAGTTTAGCAGAATAAAATTGGGCAGGGCCAATACCACTCAGTACATAAAAC
This sequence comes from Rana muscosa, assembly GCA_029206835.1. Taxonomy (NCBI): domain Eukaryota; kingdom Metazoa; phylum Chordata; class Amphibia; order Anura; family Ranidae; genus Rana; species Rana muscosa. The sequence continues at coordinate 589,912,520 of CM055116.1, forward strand.
TGTTGTGTGTTGTTAGTCCAAAATAGGAATTAGGGAACTGAGTGCTTTTTTTGGCAGATCAACAGATATTTATATGTATTTGAAGGATCTTTAACAATCTCAGTATTTGCATGTTTCATCCCCTTCGTTACCAGGACATTTTTTCAGTTTTCAGCGCTGTGATATTTTAAATGACAATTACTCAGTCCTGCAACACTATATCGATATGGATTTTATATAATTATTTTGAGACAGATAGAGCTTTCTTGTAGCGGTATTTAAAACCACTGTGCTTTTCATTTATTAATATAGCCCTTACTTTATGTTTTAAAACTTGGCTAATAATTCCATGCTTTTTTAATGTAGACACCTTAAGCTTCATGTACACGGGACGTTGTTTAACCTCTCCTGAACGATTTAACATGACAGCTAGAAAACGGCGTCTAAAAATGTCTGTTTAGCCGTGTTTACATGCCGCGTTTAGTCGCGTTTAGCCGCATTTGCATCTAGAAGCGTTTTTGGTTAAAATGAAAAACATCTGTAAACGAAACGTTGCTAAACAGGAGTTACTGTGTTTATCAGCGTTTAAAGGCTGTTACAGGCATTTGGCGTTTCAAATGCCTCTGAACATCCGTCTGAACCCATTTTTTTGCATTCCAAAAAATCCTTCTAAACTCGACTGCCTGGAAACGACTATAAACGACCCTGTGTACATGTACTGATAAGATAACATAGAGGAGAGTTCAGGAGCAGCTGAAAAAAATGCCCAACTGCCCCTAAATGCCCATTTACTAGCAGCAGTGTACATGAAGAAGATCACATTTCTTACCAGCGGTCTTTGGAAATTAGGAAACATGCATGCGATGAGGGGGTTACATGAGTAAATATGGAGATTGGTAACAGTGTACTGGATTCATTCAATTTACAAATCATACACAAAGGGATCTGGGGATGAAAGGTTTAAAGTGGTATTACATTTTTTTTTTTTTTTAACCCCTTGACGCTGGCTGTCCGCAAATATGGGGCCTCTCTGCACCTGGTCCCTGGCGTGAATTGCTCTCAATACACCTGAAAGCTTTTCGGACTACGTGACTGCCGTGACAGCCAATCACAGCCGTCATGTGATCTTAAGCTGCGCCCTACCTTCCGGCGTCATAAATCTCTTAAAAGGCTGGGAGGCATTGGCACCAAGAGGTTAAATAACAAACATGTTATACTTACCTGCTCTGTGCAGTGGTTTTGCACAGAGCAGCCCTGATCCTCCTCTTATCCTGGCTCCACCCTCCTGCCAAGTGCCCCCATAGCAAACTGCTTGCTGTGGGGGCACCCAAGCAGGCTCGTTTCCTAGCCACTGCTTTGCGTGTACATTTAGACGCAGAGCTGCGACTTGACCCAGTCCCCTCTCTCTTCTGATTGGCTCACTGGCTGCCTCTGCCAATGAGCAGGGATAGTCCCTGGAGAGCCGAGACGTTCGTGCACATTGCTGGATCACGGTGGGGCTCGGGTAAGGGTCTGGGGGGGGGGGGAGCTGCTGTACACAGAAGGTTTTTTACCTTCATGCATAGAATGCATTAAAGTAAAAAACCTTGAGCCTTTAGAACCACTGTACAGATCACATACAGTGGGGGGATAGGGAGATGGAGGATATAATGTACAGATGTGCAGAGTAAGGTAGGTGAGGGATTAATATACAGGTCAGTTCAGAGACAGGATGAGGCTGACCTATATAGGAGAGGGGTTAATAACAGTAGAGGAATAGTTTTTTATACTGCTGGTGCTGTACTGTATTGCACTGATGCTGACTGGTGGTCAGGAGACTTTGCTTTCTCTCACACACCAATCAATGTACTTGCTGATCAGGGCCAGTGAGAAACAGCTGATACCTGCAGCCTGTGTTTACACTCTGTGATGCTGTGATTAGATACAACAATCACATGATACAGAGCCACTTTCATTGACTGTGTTCCTTTTGCCTGTGGTCCTCTATGTCCAATCACTAGGTGATCACAGGACTTTGCACACACAGGAGCGCTGTTCCTGGAGGACGTACCAGTACATTCTCCTGGACCAATAAGGAAGTGGACTGACTGTATATGTCCAGTGGCAGGCCCGCAAAAGGTCAAATACAACATGGGGAAATGTGCATGCATTACAGAGCATATGTTTTTTTTTCTCCAAACATACACTTAAAAGTAGAAGACTTAGGACTTGTTCATACCAGATACCTTTGCATGCACTTTCCTCCATTTTCCAGTGTTTTGTAGAAAAATAGGCTTTGAATCAGTTGGAAAAGGTTCTTCAAATCTGCAGTTCAATGTGACTGAAAACACAACGAATTAATGAATGTGTGATCAAGTCCTTAATGAGCCACTACTGGTCTAATCATTCATGATCCTAATTAGGGATGAGCGGAGTGATTTAGCCGCAACATTTACCAATTTGGCTGTATCTGAAATCTCGCCAAAGCTCTCAGTTTTGCTCAAAGAGCTACTTAGGTAAAATCTGTTTGAAAAAAAGTTTTTACATTTATTTTTTATTTAGTAAGTCTTTTTTTTGGAGGGGAGGACGTATTTAGGGTAGATTAGGTTATTTAATTCACTGTTCTTTGTATTTGTGTTCTTTTTTTTTTCTTTTACTGTGTTTTTTACTGTAATTCTTTTCACTGTTGCTTTAAAAAAAAACATTTTACATTTTTACTGCCTTTCATGAAAAAAAATAAGTAAAATATTGAGGTTAATAAAAGGCCATTTTTGGCACAGAAACAGATATGGGCTATTTGTATCCGATTTCTGACGTAATGATCTCTCTTTGCACTACTTTGTTGAATAAGACCAATTGTTTTTCAGATTATTAGAAATCTGATTATTATGTCATTTCATTATATTGTATTGTAGATTAGCATTAATACACCTGTAATTTTTGGGTTTCAAAATCTCAAAATTTTTAGTCGAATACACAGTTTTACAGTTATATTTAGAAATATATTCAGCTTATGGAGAAGAAAGATAGGTAAAAGCTGACTTAGAAGCAGGATGTGGCAGCCAACCAGCTGTGTTATGTATTCTGGGCAAATTCACCCTTTGAGAGGAGATTGACAGCATGCCTTACCTTATCTTACATCTTCCTGCCTCTATCTTTTACTGTATTACTTATCAAATCTCCTACTAATCATGCCTTTCTAGATTATCAATCCTGTCCATGGCCACCACACCGCTGGAAATGCTCATGCACATTCCTGTGACAAACTCGGTTAATTTTTTTTTACACACAAAAGGGATATTGTAGATATATTGTGATCAAACACCATCATGAGTCACAATGGCAGGAGAGCCTACTAGGGCAGCTTCAAAACATCAATGAGCCCCAGGCAAAGATCTCATTAGCAGGCCCCATACCTTTTTGCAAAACACATGGTAAAACTTACAGCGCTGTACATTACAAATGTAATATTTTCTCAAGGCAGCAAAAAAGTGGAGGTTTGAATCCTCTCTAGTGTGTGTGTTTGTACGTATTGTTTATTGCAAAAGATTTAGTCAAGTGGTCGATAGACTGTGGATCCAGGCCACCAGTGCTGGCACTAGAGGAGATTTTTAGAAATTACTTTACTAAAAATAAGATAGCAGCGCCTGAGCTTCGTTCTAGCACTGAGCAAAGCGTCAGTTGTTGCTGTGGTAGACACATCTAAACTGGACACCTGGGAACACAAAATCCGTCTGATGGCTTATGTGGAATTCAGGAGCATATGTGTAGGAGGCATCACAGGGACCTCAGTGTCCCTGTGTTCACAAAATGGCCAGAAGATATGGCAAATTAAGCCTAAAGTAACCATATCCAGTTTCTTTTCAGTATGACATACATATTTTGGATGGGAAGTAAGCAGGGATCTGTCTAAAGTGGACACAGACTGTAAAATTTTTTAGATAGGGGTTTCAAACTGGGAGCAGGCTAAAAGTCAGTCGCAATCTACCTATTGAGCACAGCCATGTGATGGGTGAATCCCCACTGGGCTTTGCTATCTGTAGCTCCGGCCTAAAACGCAGACCCGAAGGTAAACGGTTTAGCTCATATCTCTGCATCCTACATCAGAGAGCCGAGCTGGTGGTGTGCATCTTCCTCCCTTCTCCCATATACCCCTAGACGAGTAAAACCAGCCACAGAGGGAGAGAGGAGAAGGTGGGGGAAGACCGCTACAAATACATTAAATAAACAGAAAGTAAGGCGAAATCTACTAAATGGGTATGCAGACAATGCTAAAAATTACCAGAGGTTCCAATATTTGGACATTCCAAAAAACAGGAAGTAAGGAAAACCCTACCAAATAGAGACAGGCAGAGATTCTAATCCTTCCATTAAAAAAAAAAAAAGTCTGGAGCTGACCTTTAAAATGTGTTCCTCTAAGGAATAGTAATGATCATAAAATCTTACCAGCAAACTCCTGTAAAAAATATTGGCTTAAAGAATAACTAAAGGCTAAACTTTTTTTAGTTTTGGATAGAGTGGAGAGGGATTAGAACGCGCGTCAGTTTTTATTGCTGTCTGTGCCCCCTGAGATTCACCCTCTATATTTGTCCTGTTTACCATTATCATTGACAGTGAAAGTAAAAGAAAACCCCAAATTTTGGGATGTCCCCAGAAAAGCAATAGAGGGAAAATCTTCCAATAGGGACACTAATGCTGGTGACCTGGGAGTCCCTAGGGAATTTACTTAACTTCCAGGGATTTCCTCTTACTTCCTGCTTGGCGATGGAACAGGAAGTGAATGCAATAGGACACAGATGGCGAAAAAAAATCTGACAGGGGTCATAACCCTCCCTTGCTCTATACAAAAGGAAACAATCTTTTGCCTATAGTTCTACTTTAAGGCATACTATAGCTCTCCTTTCCATGCCCAGAACATGTGCACTTTTTATCCTATAACTTAATTAGGAAAAAAAAAATACCAACAGATATGATTTAGATATTCTGATATTTTTCAAATCGTATTGATCCAATGTTAACTGTAATCTATAATTTATTTCATATACAAGTAATTGGAGTTTGTGGAAGAAGAATCAGTATGGTTAAGGCAAAATAGGACTTTTAGTGCCCCCATTTGTTCTTGACTACATTTGTGACGGAGTTGGTTGAGCTGAGCTGGAGTGCTTGTAGGATTCAATAAACCCTTGGGGAGTGTGTCTGGCAGTATACATAGGCGTGATACGTCAGTGCAGAACAGAGAACACTTGGCACTCAAGCATAGCTCTTTGTGTACAGAAGCCTTCTCGTTTAGCTTCCTTATCTTCCTAGGACACCATTGAATTGCTCAAAAATGTCCTATAGCATCTCTTATGCTATATACTGGTAGACATAATCAAAGGTCCCTTGTGCTTACAATCAAATAGGCAAGGTCTGTGTGTATTGATGAATAAATAGGCAGACAGAGCAATCGTTCAAGTACACCTTGTCTTTGACTGCACTGTCACAGATTGTAAATGATTAACACTGACTGATAGATCTCCAGTACTTTATAATGATCTGTAGCTGTCGCCTTATGTGTTCTCTGTTTCTCTCTTTTTTTATCTCCAGTGTTTTTAATCTTTTTTTTTTTTTCCAGTTTTGTTTGCAATCTGCTTTGTATTTGAATCTTTACCAGTGAATTCCATAATAAACAGAATGTACATAAAAAATATGCTTTAGGCTATTGCATCTGTTGTACTATTATGTTCTAATTTTGGGGAAGGAAATTATGCGTCAGGTTGTCACTGACCATTACAAGAGCAAAAATATTAAAAAAACAGCTGGTTTAAAAATATAGTCCCTATAAGCACCAGATATTTAAAATGTGTTATGGCAAATTAACAAGAAATTGAAGAGCGTTCAGAATTTAAATATACATTTTGCAAAATTTGCCTAAAGGAAAAAAATCGACTTTTAAAAAAAAAAAATCCTTTTATTTAGAGGCTTTTTTTTGGATGGTGTATTTAGGGTACATTCGTTTATTTATTAGTGTTCTTTTTATTTGTGTTTTTTTTTCTTTTTTGCATATTTGATTGTCATTTTTGTAAAGTTGCTTTAATTTTTTTTACCTGCTGTCTACGTATTAAAATAGTTAGGCTAATGAGGGTCTATCTTTTGGCACCAGAACAGATCAAGAACCAGGAACAGAACCAGAACAGAATAGAAGCAGGATAGCTTATAGAATATGTTGATCATGGGGATGCACCAATACCAGTTTTTTAGGACGCCGATACCAATTATCGATACCTATTTTTAGGGTCATGTGACATTTTTTTACACTAATGAAAAATTATTACCATTTTTTTTAGAATTTTGAAGAACTGGAACTCAAAAGACATTATGAAACAAAAAAAACATTTTTATTTGCTTGTCATAAAGTTGTGAAAGCTCAAATTTCACGAGCATGTTTATAAATAAATATTTAAATATTATACGTTATTATTTTTAACTTATTTACTTCACTACACCTAATTGCTATGCCTCTACCTTGGTGGTGTAGTGGTAGGCTCACAAACATAAAATCAATCATTGCCCTTGGATGCATTTATTTTTTACACATAACGCCCAGCTCACCTGCCTCTGCCCTGGTGGTGTAGCGGTAGAGCAGTTGCCAAAACTTCTGTAGTCCAGATGTCACATTTCACACTGCCACGCCCTTGTGGGACGTCCTCCTGCATCCTTCTCCATAAAGGCGGCAGTTACAGTCTTCGAACTTGAAGGTATCAGTTTCAGAATCGGAGCATTTGCATGAGTACAAGTACTCTGCAGTATTCTCAAGCAATGTTATTAAGTTTAGGCATTCCCAACCTAGGACAGGAGGGGTGTAACTTTAAAAAAAAATAAAAAATGAATGCAGCCTCCACATCTAAGGACTGTATGCTGCAATATATTATATTCTCTTTAGATACACTTGAATTTCACCTTGCCTACTGACTCTAATATATTTTGTAGAAATGCTAGCAAAATGATAAACTCAACTTCACTCATCCCTATTGCTAAGGAACCAGCCTGCCTTATGTGTAGTCCCTTCTGACAACATCTAGTGATACTGTTTGCCTTATTGTAATGTATTAAATAACTACATATCACTCTGTAGTTGGTACCAGTGATGTCCACCTATGTCCTGCAAATCTGTATTTGTGTATATACTATACTTCTCCCCATATCACTGTAAAAAAGAAATATAAAACATAATAAAAAAAAATTGAAAACACATATTTTAACTATCCCCCCCCCCATCCCTGTGCATCCAGTCTTAAAAAGAGAAGTATGGCCAAACATTCTTTTGACCATGCTTCTCTTTTGGCCACAGGATTTATTATTTTGTTCTCATGTGACCCAAAGTAAGCTGACAGGGCAAAGCTGCGCTAAGTAAAGGAAGGGCCCTGACAAAATTGTCGGAATCCACCCTTCTGTTTAATTGACAGCTGTCTCCGTCTTACAGGGTGTGGCTGATAGCTGTAGCCAGCCCACCCCCCCCCCAGCCTGGAGCTCCAGTGAGCATTGGAGAAGCAGAGCGGAAAGCTTTTGTGCTGCCACTAGACCAAGAGCTGACTAATCAGAGGTAGTGTGATTGCTTGGCTCCCAGTCTTAAAGTGTCATTAATCTCACATCATTATAAACTGTCCAAACATGGCTGTATTACATGCTGTTCATCATCACTTAGTTACTATAAGATTAGTTTTCTGCAAAAAACCTGGTTGATCCTGCTGTTCACTGTCCCTTTTACCTTGTCTGTGTCCCCACTGCAGCCTGAGATTGTGTAGACCAGCTATTGTCAACTACTCAACACACTCCAGTTTTAGTTCACTACTAAGATGTTCATTACCTATTTTTTCTTATCTGTGCAGCCCATGTGACTATAGAGTCACACATGTGGGTGTATACACCCTGGTAAATAACAGCCCACTCTCTCCCTCCTGCTCAATGCCTAACTAAACAGTTCTAAGCTAATGGGGTGGGATATTACATGTTAATTGATGAAGGCCTCACCTCCCTGTAATTCTAAGCACATACAAACAATAGACACATGGTGGAAGGGTGTAAAACAGGCTTTGATTGGCAGAACCTTACCCCTGGATTGAAAGCCCCCCAAAGCCCTTAGGGGGAGCTTGACTGATAGAAGCATGGCTATACAATGGGTGGTTAAGTGGCTCCATCAGGATTGGCTATAATGACTTGAGGTGAAGGGGCAGAGCCTGAACTCTAGAATAAGACTCCACTGAGGCATCTCACTGACCTGAGGAAATTCAAACTTCAGAAGAGTTGCCCACCTGCCCACTCTGCTGTAATTTGTCACAGATTTGTTGGTGTATGGCCCTTCCCAGCAATTAACATTGCTTTAATGGGTTATGCCCTCAAGTTGAATTTTTGATCAGTCTATTGCCTGTCTGGCAGTGATGGTAAAGACAGGCCTCTTAGACTATGTCAGGTTATTGTTTATTTGTGCTCACAGTATAACTGTGACTGGCACTGGTTATTTTTTTATAGCTAAATATTTCAATAAAGCTGTGATCTTGCCCTTTTTCAACTTAATCTGCCTCTTTGTTATTTGGAGCAAGGCATGGTTGACAACTAAAGTTGGTTGTGACGGAGACTATGATTCTTAGCAGTCAACCCCACACCATGTTTTTGCACAAAAATAATGAAAATTTTGTTCAAATACATATTTATATGACGATTTAAAACATTTATTTGATAATGATTATGTATTTTTCCCCTGTATTTTTTTTTGAACATGTGACCAGCAGCAAAGGACTAGAAGCTCCTCCCGCTGATGTTTACCTGCAGACAAACTGGGAAAGAGTTGGGTCACATGACAGTTGTATATTGATTCTGAAAATGGTACTTAGATGTTTTTTTTTTTTTAAATGAAAATAAATACAGTGCCATCATTCATATACATGTAGCACTACCCCCGAAGGAGCTGCTGGTTTTGTTTGGGTCTGTACTCTGGTTCTCAACCCCTTAACTGACTCGAACCCTCCCTTGACACAACTGGTATAGATAGGAACTGTGAGACCCACTGACTACTGGGAAACACAGTTCTGCATATATCACCACAGTAAATTGCACATATATTGTTACCTTTCTCTGGCTTGAAGACCTTTAGGCTAACAAAGATACTCCACAAGGTTCTGCACTTAACCAAGGATAAACTTTACTTGGTATGAGATAAGAGACAAAGGTAAGACATTTATATATACAGTTGACTCTGCAGGGCCCTACAAAGTCAATAATATGGCTAAGAACAACAACGGTATAAAGTCTATGTATTTAACTCTTATGCGGATAAGACCTATGCTTGCGAGCTCCCCCTGGTGGGTGATATCACCCCCTAGTCCCGTCACTTGCTGTTCTAGTCAAGCCTGACTAAGATCAGTGTACAGTTTCTTCAGGAGAAAGAGTCTTCGCTAGCAATCGTTGGTGCACGTTATATTTGTAATCCAAAAGATGGTCACAGAACTAACTAAACTCCTGCAATGCTTTTGGGAGTGTAATTCTCAGTCAGTGCAACCCCAAACTTTAACTACGCAGCTACCACACGTTGCGCTATGTCCTGGTGCGTGTGGCGCACTACTCTGATGATGGTGGACCTTTAAGAGTCATGGGCCTAATAAACAGTTATGAATTCTGGGCAGGTGCCCTCTCACCAAACAGGCCTCGGCTCTCTGGATGCTCTGCTGACAATGTCTCAAACCCGATTCTCTCTGCTCCTCGCAGTCTCCGGTTCCTCTCTTAACCGCACTGGATGTCGGTTCGCCGATGGCCCTGGTCTCTGGAAGTGAGAGCTGATCACGCTGAAGGAGATCGGTCCTTTTAACAGAGGGATCCTCCGCACTAGCCGTAGGCCCAGACCTTGGGCCTAGATACTCCGGCAGCAGGCCTCACTCAGACTTCCTGCTTGATTGAGGGTGAAGTCCAAAGAGGCCGAACGTAGTCCCTCCCTTCCTTTAAGTAGCCTCCCCCAGAAAGCTGTGCGAGAATGCAATACACTTTGGGAGTACAGCTGCACTGTGGGTACCATAGTCAATTAGATACCCATGGTAATGGACTCCCTTTCTCCCCGTACTATAAGTTCCACAATGCATCCCTCCACATTATTAAACCTTAGTCACTGTAATATTATAGGGGATCCCAGAGGGAGCTGGGGTTATCCTAAAGATAACAATAGTCTTTATAACACACGACAAATCGGCACCCCGCTACACACATAAAGAGAAGGGATAATGTAAATTAAACAGTGTGTGTTTAGTATCACTTTAAGCTGACCAAAGATGGATTGTTGTTTTTTTTGTTTTGTTTTGGATCAGCCTTTGGCTTATTATAGCAAGTTTGACAGCTGGTTTATATGTATTACTTATGAATATTGCAGAAGACAGTCTCTTTGGTTTATCAAGCCAGCTTGATTTTTTTCAATACCTTTGTATTAGAACCTGGCTGTGCTTAACAATTGTTTAATCAATGAGTGTTTATAGATTTAAAGAGTTGGTAGATGAAAAAGTAGCCTCCAGGGGCTTTAGAGAGCTTTATATATCCACTACAGGAATTTTCAGCCTGCAGTTTTACAGCTGGTGTTGGTTCCTATGTTCTCTCATCAGTCAGTGAATAACTCAGGACTCAAGCTTACATGCAGGCCCAGCTGAAAAGGCATAATGAAGTCTGGCTTGACAAAGGTGACAAGAGATGGGGCTGATGTCTCCCTGAGAATGAAAGGGTGGGGAGAATGTTCTCAGTGGTGCTGGTTCTTCCACTGTACTTATACGACTCTTCTTAAAGGAGCAGACAGGTGCTTTAGGTTTTTTAACAAAGCACTCTGGTTTGCCCAAAAAAGTTTTTTTGACCACTGGATGTACCATAGACGAATTAATGGCAAAATTTTGTATAGGACATCTGAACAGGGACAGAATTAGAGCAGCTAACCTAAGGCTACTAATAAACAAAAAACAGTGCATGTGAATGGGCTTGCGACCAAAAGATTGCTTTTTAAACAGTATCCATTGCTTCTACCGAAAGATTACTTGATTTACCTGAGGTGGCGCCATATAATATTTAACAGATTCTTCCAGATACAGGCACGTGCCTATGGTATAGAGTCATTTAGTTATCCTAAAGTAGATGTAAACCCTTCTTAACTGTATAAAATTTAGATTGCTCTAGCACTGTAGGGTTGATTTACTAAAGGCAATTAGGCTGATCACTTTGCAAGGGAAGTTGCATTTTGCAAAGGAATTTGGAGAAAGCTCTGGAGAAAATTATTTTACAATGTGCAACTTCCCTTGCAACGTGAACAGCCTTTAGTAACTCAACCCCTGTGTATCTTAAAAAAAGTGTCATGATATTTTTCTTTTAGAAAAATCTATTTTTTACATTTCGGTATGTTGGTGCTGTTGATCTTCCCTGTCTTCTTTATTACTACTGCTTGTCTACATGTACTTGCAATGGCTGCAAGTCGTTGCTAATGGTGGAACTTGACTGCACATTGAATGTTGGCACGTCTACTTATAGTCTCCACCAGAAGCACATGTGACAGGTTGACAACATAAAAGAGCAGTTAAAGCGGAGCTCCACCCTAAAGTGGAACTTCCGCTCATCGGATTCCTCACCCCCCCTCCGGTGCCACAATTGGCACCTTTCAGGGGGGAGGGGGGAGCAGATACCTGTCCCCCCCCCCCCCCCGTTGTGTTCTGGGAAACACACGGCTTCCAGAACACAGCGGAGAACAGTGAGGACGGCGCAGCACGACTCGCACATGCGCAGTAGGGAACCGGGCAGTGAAGCCAAAACGCTTCACTTCCTGATTCCCTCACCGATGATGGAGGTGGGGCAGCCGAGAGACGAGCAATTGCTCGTCTTCTGCTGCCGACGTCGCTGGACTCCAGGACAGGTAAGTGTCCATTTATTAAAAGTCAGCAGCTGCAGTATTTGTAGCTGCTGGCTTTTAATAAAAAAAATTACGGCGGAACTCCGCTTTAAGAGACAGAGAGAGATGGCAGTAACAGTAAGTGCCTGAGCACGAACTTTAAGGACAGGATCACTAGGCATTATTTTAATGAAAGATGTGTATTTAAAAGATTGAAAATTACTTTTGCAATTATGTAAACAAGTTAAAATTTATAAAAGTTTTTAGTGTTTGAGGTTTTATCTACATTTTGGATAAACATTCTTTGAATATTTAAGCTCAGCAGATGGAATTTTATAGTGACGTTCATTACCAAAATATCCTTTATATGAATAAACTCTCATAGATAAACAAACAGTTTATTTAAAACTACATATTTCCTAGGACCGATATCTCTAAGACCCCTTCCACACTGAGGGCATTTTGCAGGTGCTATAGCGTTAAAAATAGCGCCTGCAATCCGCCCTTAAACAGCTGTTACATTCACTCCAGTGTGAAAGCCCGAGGGCTTTCACACTGGAGCGTTGCGCTAGCAGGACGGTAAAAAAAGTCCTGCTAGCCGCATCTTTGGAGCGGTGAAGCTCGGTATGTTTACTGCTCCTCCACCGCTCCTGCCCATTGAAATCAATGGGACAGCGCGGCTATACCCCCCGCAATGCGCTGCTTCGGTTTTAACCCTTTCTCGCCGCTAGCGGGGGTTAAATGGGCCCCGCTAGCGGCCGAAATGCGCCGCAAATCCGCCCATAACGTCGGCGGTAAAAATAGCGGCGTTTTACCGCTGACGCTATGGGTGGCTCAGTGTGAAAGGGGTCTTAAATTTGTGGGTAGCCTTGGATGGCATCACAGATAGTCCTGATATGCAACATATAACCTGAACTTCATTATGCATTATATATAAAACTTTGAAAAAATAGCTGTACAATTTTCAACCTATAGAAGGAAGAAAGGACAGAAAAAATAAATACAAAAATAAATCTTGGTAACTTGCAGTAGGCCTTAAAAACGAATCCAACCCCCAAAAGGTGAATCCCACCCGACACTCACATACAGTATCTCACAAAAGTGAGTACACCCCTCACATTTTTGTAAATATTTTATTATATCTTTTCATGTGACAACACTGAAGAAATTACACTTTGCTACAATGTAAAGTAGTGAGTGTACAGCTTGTATAACAGTGTAAATTTGCTGTCCCCTCAAAATAACTCAACACACAGCCATGAATGTCACAAAAGTGAGTACACCCCTAAGTGTAAATTTCCAAATTGGGCCCAAAGTGTACATTTTTTGTGTGGCCACTATTATTTTCCAGCACTGCCTTAACCCTCTTGGACATGGAGTCCACAGAGCTTCACAGGTTGTCCTCTTCCACTCCTCCATGACAACATCACGGAGCTGGTGGATGTTAGAGACCTTGCGCTCCTCCACCTTCCGTTTCAGGATGCCCCACAGATGCTCAATAGTGTTTAGGTCTGGAGACATGCTTGGCCAGTCCATCACCTTTACCCTCAGCTTCTTTAGCAAGGCAGTGGTCGTCTTGGAGGTCTGTTTGGGGTCGTTATAATGTTGGAATACTGCCCTGCAGGTCAGTCTCCGAAGGGAGGGGATCATGCTCTGCTTGAGAGCGATAACACCAAATTTAACACACCTGCTCCCCATTCACACCTGAGACTTTGTACCACTAACGAGTCACATGACACCGGGGAGAGAAAATGGATAATTGGGTCCAATTTAGATATTTTCACTTAGGGGTGTACTCACTTTTCTTGCCAGCGGTTTAGACATTAATGGCTGTGTGTTGAGTTATTTTGAGGGAACAGCAAATTACCAATGTTATACAAGCTGTACACTCACTGCTTTACATTGTAGCAAAGTGTAATTTCTTCAGTGTTGTCACATAAAAAGATAAATTAAAATATTTACAAAAATTTGAGGGGTGTACTCACTTTTATGAGATACTGTACATAGTTGTACTTTGCATCAGTCCTAGAACTGATGCCTTAAAATTTTGAAAGATAAGGTCCCCTTTCTCACTAATGAGCTAAAAAATACAAGTCAAAGTTGACCTGAGGCATACCTGCAAGGATATTATCATCGATAGGAATGCATGGAAACCAATGTTTCAGTACTTTAAATCCCCAACCTGCACAGCAAAGGAAATATTTTGGTGTGAATAATGTTATAGAAAAATAGACAGAAAATGTATGTAGTGTTAGTTGTGTAAAATGTGGTCAGACCTTTTAAAAAGAAATCATAAACGTTTTCAGTTTTTTTTTTTTTTTTGCAGTTTTATAGTTGCTGGCAAGCAGCTAAATACACCATCCAGTTCTGGGATTTACGCAGCCCTATTGCACATTTCAAACTTCCAGGTGACTTGACTTTTTGTGCTGCAGTTAAAGCAGAACTAAAAGCACTATATTTACCTCCTCTGTAATGGGTTGAAGTCTGCGAGGTGTCCCTCACTGGCACTGGCATCTTCCCCTGGGTGCTGGGATATCTTCATTGGCCAGCCCGGGATGACATAACTCCATCACATGCGCAGGAGTCAGTCATTGTTGCACATAGGGACGGTGCTGGCAATGTAAAGCTGGCCATACATGGTTCAAATCTCAGCCGGTTCAGCAGGAACCAGACGAGATTCGAACCGGTAATGGACAGGCTGAATGTGCCAAGTTGATTGATCGATCAACTGGGGGTACAACCAGCCTGCCAGATTCTCTTGCAAGTATCGCTAGCAGCTGCTATAGCCCATATAGTCACTAGCAATAATCACTGTCTGTTCCCAGTGGGGACTGCTTTCCCCATCCCCCTGCCGGGAGAAGACAATGGCCCAGCAGGAGGAATACCCCTGTGAGCACTGTCTATGTTGATGGGGGAATCCAGCAAATTTCTTTCCTGCAACCCGTGGTTGCAGAAAATAAATTTGCTCCGTGTATGGCTGGTTTCAGCAGAGCTGTGCTTGCACAGCGCAGTTTGCATTCTATAGACAGCAAGCAGGCAGGTGGATGTATTTTATTGCAGAAAAGACATTGCATGCCTCTTCTGTGATAAATGGCCTGCATGTTCGGAATTTTTTGCAAAGTGCATTCAGTTCTGCTTTAAAGTGTAAAAAATTTTGTTTATCTTAATGCATTCCCAGGGAACTTCTGCCTCTGTATTTGATATTTAGCACTATTATCTATAATTAGACCATCAAAATGTAAACCAAGTAACTAGTGCTGAAACATTTCAAAGTAGACCAGTTTATGTCATTGTGGTCTAAATGAGAGGGCCTACTGTAAATCGTGGAACAAAAGAGGTTGGGCTACCTACTCCTCTTTTACAACTAGGGGACTTGGTGTTATCTTGCAACCACAAGGCCTATCAGGTTGTGAATTACCATATGGCTGACTGTAACCTCACAGTCCATGGGTGGCTGAACTGGTTCACCTGTGACACAAATATAATTTGGGGTCTCAAATGGCACTTTTCTTCCTGGACCACTTACATCTCAAAACAGCAGAGATTCCTCCTCCTTACTCTGACTTATGCCCAAATAGCTGCAGGAAACAATTCCAAACACGTGCCCTCGCTAAGGCCTACAAGGATGTGAGAAGCCTCAAATTGTCCTGCAATGAGGTATTTGGTTGTTATTGTTCTGAATCTTCTGATGTCTTCTGTTCTGAGTCTGCCAAAAGCTACTGTCATAGTCCTTTAGTCCTCAAAGTCCTTTCCTCTTACATGACTAAACATGGCTTAAGCTGGGGCCCACTGAAGTGAAACAAGTTGCTACCTTACCACCACATAATGGAGCTCTCTAGGGTTTTGCTCTTCCCATGCACCAGTCCACTATATATACTCTCAAGGCAAAAGGAGGTCCAGCCCAGGCAAATTCTTCATTGTGGCCATATATAATATTTTAATTTTGCTTGCCAGAAAAGTAAAGTTAAAAAAAAAATTATTACTCATTAACCTGCAGCTGATTTGAAAGATTATGAACCTGATTGACCTATGGAGTACTGCAGGTTTGCTGTTTTTTCCAACACTTGAGTGATTATTAAGTGTTCTACCTATGCAGGGTTATCTCTGCAGGCAAAACACAATCAAATATATAGTGTACACATGGAATTGCCTTGATATTACATATCCCTATATAACATTACAAGTTTTAGTGCTCGTTTGCACTTGCATTGGTTAGCAACACACAATAAAGTGCCTATTGCTTAACATGCATTTTTTATGAGTTTTTGTGATGCATTTTTGAAATGTTAATGAAGCTTGGTATATGCTCTGCGTGCGTTTGTTTTCTATTTGTTTTAAATGGGAAGTGATGTCAAATGGGAAGTGATGATGAGGAAGTCGCTAGACTTGAGGCGTGGTTAGGTGTTGGTTTGGTTTCTGGTAGGGTGTTTTTTTTGTGTGTTTTTGGTGACTCAGTAATACTCACTGCTCATCAGTTTCTTGGCTTATTAGTACCCTCGCTCAGCAGATCTGTAGTACCTCCTGTATAGTTGATCCCCCACTCTGCAGTCTCCTGGTTTAGCAGAACTTCTGCTCAGAATTTTCTTAGCTCAGTAGTGCCCCCCCCCCACCGCTCAGTAGTACCCCCTGCTTAGTAGTACCACCCCCTGCTCCGTAGTACATTTCCACTTAAGTAGTACACCCCCTTTCCACAATCAGTGGTACACTATCCACCACCCCCTGCTGTTTCCCACTCAGTAGTACATTCCCCATACCCCCCTCTGCTCAGCAGTTCCCCGCCCGCTCAGTAGTACATTCTTCACCACCACCCCCTGCTAAGTAGGACTCCCACCCATGTTGAGTAGTAAATTGCCAAATAACCACTAGGTGCAGCCTCCGACCATGTTCAGTATAATGGCAGGTCGCTGGGGCAGCCGCAGCTATTCACGGCTCTTCACATAGCCTGGGACAGCTGCGAATAGCTGCAGCCACCAGAAACATGTCATTATAGTGAACGGGGCTGGCGGGCCGCACCAAACCGCTCAAAGCAGGAGCAGGAATTCGAAGCTTCCTGCCACTGCAATTTGTATCAGCTTAAATCACAGCTGTGAATGTAGCCTAAGAAATCTGACATTCTAAGACTATCTTGCACGTAACTGCTGTGTCTAGAAAAGTGTTTAGGCCCTGATGGCTTGTGGAGTTTTTCCAGGTGTATCTAGCAGGTAAGTGGCCTGAAAGTAAACCAAGAACACATTGAAGAGATTATTTTTAAAAATACATTGAACTTGTTCATGGCCAACTACAGGGAAGCACTGACTGGCCTTCACAGACCGCTGCCCTCACAACTCCTACTAGTAGAAGAGAAGATTATATTATGTCTTTAGCCTGGCACTTTCAAAACAAGTAATGCTGAATAACAATAAAAGAAGGATCACTCAGAACTTCAACTGTGTCTTGCGATCTTTTGCTCAAAACTGTTTAAAAATACATATATATTTTGATAAACATGATATTGTGGTTCTTATTTTGTTGGACAATGTTATACCAGCAAAATAAAGTGGATCATCTCTCCTTTAAAGGGGTTGTAAAGGTTTGTTTTTTATTTTCTAAATAGGTTCCTGCATTGTTGGTTCACTTACCTTTTCCTTCGATTTCCCTTCTTAAATGTTTTTTTTTCTTTGTCTGAATTTGTCACTTCCTGTTGCCTCACAGCGTCTCCCCACAGGGATATAGTCCCAAGGGAGGGGGCGAGCACGCTGACTAACCCCCAGCCAGAACGGCTCGGGTGATGGGGGCAAGCTTACTGAGGAGAAACAGGAAGTGACAAATTCAGACAAAGAAAAAAAACATTTAAGAAGGGAAATCGAAGGAAAAGGTAAGTGAACCAACAATGCACTAGCTTAAAGGAACCTATTTAGAAAATAAAAAACGAACCTTTACAACCCCTTTAAGCTGTATCTAAAGTATTGTCTGGGAGGGAGCTGTGTGCTGCTCATTTACAAAGCAAATAGAAAAGATGTATGGAAATTCAATGTACACTTAGGGAAATAGGGCAAAATGGGCAAAATATTTACGTAACATGTTTATAATGTGCTCTGACAGTGCATTTTTTTCATGGTGTTGTGTTTATAAATGTGGCTCTGTTTTGCTGATCAAAAGTGTATGCATGTCTAAGGATTCCCCTCACTGTTTATCGCTGTCATAGAGTGTCAGCTTCTGTGGATTTTACACACAAATGCATACACACAGAAACTGAAAAAAAAACGAGGTACAAGTGGCGTGTGCCTCTAAATGCTGGTTGCCACGACGACAGCAAATGTCAGGTTCCGTGCGGTGAATAGCCGTTTCTATGGTAACTCCATCCTTTTCAGAGAGGTGCTGTTATAGCTGGAGTGACAGGTCTGGGGGAGGGGGAGGTATGGGGTAGCCTGGAGTTTATATGTCTGTCTGAGCATATATGTGTTCTAAACACTGATCTTCAGATTTACTATTATTCTGCAAGAGATACAGATGAACATGCATTGCTCAGCATTTTCCATATGTAAAGTATGTAACAAATACACTGTAAGCCTTTTACATCTTGCAAAGCCTTCTCTATGATATATGATTAAGGGATGTATGCATGCATCTGGTCATTATAGTATGCCCTTTAGTATCCGTAGATGTATGATAAAACACGGCATGCCCCTGTGTATTATCTGCCATGGTTAGACACCTATTCTATACATTTGAGAATGAACAGCCGCTGTGTTTCATTGTGAGGGGATCCAGATTTCTCCTGTCACCCCACTGTTTGTATTGCCCACCCCTAGCATCTGTGAGCTATGTTTTCCCCTCAATGTAGCAAGGATACATCTGTTAGACTGGAGGATCTCCCAGAGCTTGGGTAGGACAGTTCCGAACATTACAGGGATTCGTATGTGCTCCTGGGAGACAACAGCTGGGGACCAGCTCTCTACACAGGGATAATTCTAGCACAGAGGGGCACAGGCCGGCCTTTCCAGAGGCAGAAAGAACGACTAATTGAGAGGAAAAGACAAGAAAAGATCTAAACAGCAAACGCAACAAACAAAAAAAAAAGAAAGAAAGATGAATTTACTAGACAATTAAGATGAACTAAATACATAGAGCAAGCAGAGTGACAAAGGAACAAGACCAAAATGATACAGCACAGAGCCAGTGACACAGAAATACAGAGAGACAGATGCAAAGCCCCGGGCAGAGCACAGAGACATACACAAACAGACAGAAAGAGGCAGAGATAGGATTTGACAGTGAGAGAAATGAGGAAGCAAGAGAGTGGGACTGACAGCCTTGTAGTTATATAAGAGTTACATAAATTACACATATACGGTGTGTGTGTATGTATATATATATATATATATATATATATATATATATATATACTGTATATATGGTATGTTTGTAAAAAAAAATATGTACCTACACCATTTTGAGATATAAGAACATATTTGTGAACCCTTGGGAACTTCTGAATTTCTGCATCAATGGCTCCTACAATATGATGTGATCTTCAATCTGTCTCATTATAATAACTACAAGCTAATCTTATTTAACAGACAACACACACATATTTCATTACCATATCTGTTATTGATCTAATGGTTAAAACGACTAAGGATAATAATGGAAAAACAAATAGTAACTCTCTGTTAAGGCTGATCAGTAAGATTTGGTAGTTAGGAGGTTTTTTTTTTTGGCCCATTCTTTTATACAACCCTGTTTAGATTCATGTAGATGTTTGAGACCCATTGCTTTGATTAGATCCCTGGCATTACAATAGAATGTTGACCCTGAGGTCAGGACTTGGCCATTTTAAAGCATATCATTTCTGCTGTTTTAATGACTCCGATGGTAATTTATGCCTTTCTAGACTGTTGTCATGCTGCATGACCCTACTTCTGTTGAGTTTTTAGATCCCAGACAGATGCCTTGACATTCTGCTATAGAATTTCCTGATAGCTTGGAGGTCATTACTTCTTCAAAGACTGTAAGGCATTGAGACACAAAAGTAATGCAAGATCATTAACTCCTTACACTATGCTTTACAGTTGTGATGATGTTTTTGTGTTGATAGGCAGTGTTTTGTTTTATCCAAAACTGTATAACTGTAAAGAACCTTTCATGGCCAGCCACTGGTTATCCTTGCAGTCAGCCAGTTCCTCTGTGGATACTGGTTGAAATGTTATATAACCTAGTTGCTACTCTTGTTTTCACCCCATTCCTATCCGTGGTTGTTGTTTTTCTGGTTCGTACTCTTGCCTGAGGATTCAGTGCTTTTTGTTCTCGACTGCTTCCTACTAGTGGTTATCCTTGCAGTCAATCAGTTCCTCTGTGGATACTGGTTGAAATGTTGTATAACCTAGTTGCTACTTTTGTTTTCACCCCATTCCTATTCGTAGTTGTTGTTTTTCTGGTTCGTACTCTTGCCTGAGGATTCAGTGCTTTTTGTTCTCGACTGCTTCCTACTAGTGGTTATCCTTGCAGTCAATCAGTTCCTCTGTGGATACTGGTTGAAATGTTGTATAACCTAGTTGCTACTTTTGTTTTCACCCCATTCCTATCCGTGGTTGTTGTTTTTCTGGTTCGTACTCTTGCCTGAGGATTCAGTGCTTTTTGTTCTCGACTGCTTCCTACTAGCGGTTATCCTTGCAGTCAGCCAGTTCCTCTGTGGATACTGGTTGAAATGTTGTATAACCTAGTTGCTACTCTTGTTTTCACCCCATTCCTATCCGTGGTTGTTGTTTTTCTGTTTCGTACTCTTGCCTGAGAATTCAGTGCTTCTTGTTCTCGACTGCTTCCTACTAGTGTCATATAGTGGAGTTCAAACATCCTTTTGGACATCCATACCAAAAACTGGACTTCGGCCCTTGAGTAAGTCCACATTCCACCACTGGAGGCAAAAAAGGCTTACACAAACCAATTATAAAAATTTGGCAAACACTTAACAATTTCCGATTTTTTTAGTAGTGCTGTGGAACAATCAAGTTTATATTTCTGACCAATTTGTTACAGTCAGCATTGTTTTTTTTGTTTTTTTTGGCAGCACTGTTATTGTCAAGTACTTTTCTTATAGTAGATGTATGAATGCAGATAATATTGAGTGCAAAAGAGGAGACCTAGCTTATTAGATACCTTTTCGTAAATCTTTAATTTCACAGGAGCTTGAAAAGTTTTTCCTGTTCAGTCCTCAGAAATCTCTGTCAAAATCCATCAAATGCAGGCCACACATTACGCTTTTTTTATTAGGTGGAATTTCCTCTCTCACCCCGCCAGGCTTCCCCCTCTAAAATATTTTGAGTGACTGTGCCCATTTAACCTAAAAAAGGTATTCTTTGTAAAAGAGTGCGGTGTGTTTTCTTAATTGCATTTTTATTGTGGATTTGGTTATTGTTGGGATACACCTGGAGTTGTTGCCACCTACCAAGGCTGCAACTGTGGCCATGGTTGTGGCCTGGAGTGGTGCATTCTTCATACTGTGGAGGTCTTATGAAATCTCTTTTGAACAGACCTCATCGCACATCAAACGAGTCCTGCAGTGAAAATAAAATATTGTGCATTTTTAGGACAATGACTTGTGAAGTCTTTTCAAGATGTCATTTGACTAGGTGTTTACATGCTTTTATCTATCAATGACCTTGATTAAACTATTTTTTCAGTGAAGATATTAGGCAAAATTTACAAACACACCAGGAAAAGGATTCTTTCAACTTAGCCACCTTTTAATATTCATTCATCCAACAAAAGGGGCAATGACAGTAAACACATACAAATACAATACACATAAACACAGGCAAAAAAAAATTAAAAAGTGATAAACTTAGAAGCACCAGTACAAAATAATCTCTTTGGGATCTATAGTAATACCTATACCATGGAGTTATGGGAGATTCCCAAGGCCCCATGCCCACTGTGCCAATGCTAATGCATTCACTAAGAATCATTGCACTTACAGTGATTTCCTTGCAACTTCAGTGGAGCTGATTAAAACTGAAGCATGGAAAAGGGCGTATTGCTAAATGACAAAAAGAAAACACAACCTAGAAATGGAGTTTAAATCAGGTAAACTAGCATAAAGTAAATATACAGCATATTAAAGTTGTTCTAAAGCCTAAATATTTTTTTACCTTAATGCATTCCTTGCATTAAGGTACAAAATGTGTGATAAAAGTATTGCCCCCTTACCCCCCCCCCTCTTTATTCTTACCTGAGTCCTCATTCGATCCAGAGCTGTGCCCTTCTGCACCAGCTTCCTCCTTTCACTTCCTGGTCTCACAGGCTTTGCTGAGGCAGCGGGAGCCATTGGCTCTGGCTGCTGTCAGTCAAATCCTGTGACGAGGGAGTGGAGAGCGAGCCATGCCACGCTGTCTGTGGACACAGGCAGCGCAGCTCGGGATTGAGCCCGCAGGTGTGCCAGCCTACGAAGTGGCTTTCTATGGAGGAGGAGGTTTGGGGCCAGGAGCGCCGGCAGGGGACCTGAGAAGAGGAGGTTTGGGGCCATTCTGTGCAATTCCAAATTAGTTTACTCTTACTTTAGCCTAGGTTTACACTGATGCAGGTTTGAAATCATGCCAGTTCAGCTGAACTCACACGATTTCAGTCAGTCCGACTTCGGTAGCAATTTCAGAGACATCTGTGTGGGTTCCTGCACATATATCTATTGAAATCACCCCCAAAGTCGCCAAAAGTAGCACAGGAACTACTTTTGGAAATGGGTGCAGCGCGGCAAAGTCGGCATTGCACTGATTCGGACAGTGCCGTTGCCGGCAATAGCCGGCGATTTGACATGTGATTTGACATGTCAAATTGCATGTCAAAATGGCCAGATGTGAACGTGGGCTCAAGCTTCTCTATTGTATGCACCACATGGAGCTGAGGTCCAGGCAAATAGCTAAATATACAGATGAAAAACATAGAAGGGCACTGTTTACCAGCCAAAAGATTTTTTGCGATTTATACTTTCTTCCACAAAACACACCTTTGTCTGGCACAAGAAGAAGCCTGATTATTCTCTGCTGCAGTTTCACTTTCACTTACAGGCCTCCTCCTTACCTTCACCCTGTGACTGGACAGTGAAAGGAAAAGCAGCAAACTGGTCAGCTCATCTTCCCGTAACTCTGATCTCTCCGGTTTGAACTGCAGCACACCCCAATTGTCTTTTTGCTGCAGCTCCCGTCTACAGACTGAGTTCTGCTGTGTAGGGACTGCAGGAGGCTGATACTAGGTCAAATTCAGATACACTGCTTATAAAAATTCACTGTTTGAAGAAAAACACATTAGGAATGTAATAATGATGAGAGACGCATTAATCTGTTTCTTTTATATACATGCCTGAAGTTCAGATTTAAATAAACGGTCCTCTACACAATTTTTTAACAGAAAATTATTATTATTCTTTTATTATGATACATAGTAGCTGTGATGTTATTCTGCATTTTTGTCATGGCAAACCCAGATCACTTTTTTGTTGCCACAAAATGTAAAAAGGGACAAGATATGTAAAGTGCACTAACCCAAATTGATCACCTTTTGTCAGTTTGAAGCACACAGAACAAAGAATAAGTGTTAATTGGCTACCGTGGGTCAGTAAATTATTTTATGTATGAATTATAAACCAAAATGTTTAGTGTCCTTATGTCATACCTTACAAAATGTTTTGTGCAGTATGCAGATTTAGCACAAACACAATTGCACTGTATGATACATTTTGTTACAATTGTCTTTATTAGCCAGTTGTCCAAAATATTTATTTAAATGTGTGCACAGTTACAATGATTCGATTATGATGGATTGGCAGCTCCAAATATTAATAGCATCATTGCTTGTTTGTTATTTTAAAGGATTGTATTAAAAACTTATAGTAGAGCTGGCTTGTACTGTGTTGGCCATCGATTCATGAAGCAAATCTGGAATTGAAAGTGGAAGAAAAGCTTAACTATAACAATCCTGTAAAATATTCCCTCACTATCCTCCTACCTATCAAGCATACTCTGTAATGTACCAATTCCTAACCCACCCTGGCCTGGCCACAAGTCCTGCAGCTCTGGCTCCCCTGTATACAGAAACGCTTGGCAATGGCTGTGAATTCTAGGAGCCGCGGCCACATAGGCCAGGCGCCAGACGAAATCTAGCTCTCTGCCACCAGTCCCTCTCATACTCTAGCCCATAATGCCAGGTTTTGTTTCCTTACCTGGTGAATAGAGCTATATGCTCCTATGTCCTCTGTGCAGTTCCCTCACAGCTGGGGGGTACTAAATGATCACTAATCCAGTCCTGCAATCTTCTGGATCCTGAGAGTACCCTTGCAGCTGGCTGGACATCCAACAGGAAGTGTCCACATCACGCAGGCAGGAAGGACCCAACCACCCAACCAGGAAGTAAATAGAATAGGAAAAGGCTTGGGGTTAGAGTGTCACATGACCAAGGCTAAGTAAAAAGGGGGCATTAGATATATATATTGTTTGTTTGTTTTTTTAAAGATTTATTTATTGAGTTTTTTCATGTACAAAGCAAACAGTCTCGCAAATGGTTACATCACATGTATATAACATTGCACATTAATGATAGCACCACAGGGCTATATGGTATTATCAAAAAAAAATGTAAACCCCGGTTCCTCAACGGAGGAAAACGAAAAAAAAAAAGAAGTAGTTCGACCAAAGTGGGCCACGTAGGGCCCCACTATGGGAAATCATAGTATAGTAAGCAGTGGAGATATAACCAAGTACAGTCAACCCCTACATACACACACACACGCACACACCCAGCCATACACACCTCACCGCCCACCACACCTCCAACCAGAACCCAAGAGCACCAAACCAACAACATTGTCCCCAGTAGGCTGCAGCCTTAGCAAGCCAACCCAGGGCAATACCCATTAGGGTTGGGAGAGCGGGGTGTCCTTCCAAAAGGAATCTGCAATGTCAAGCCAGGGCTGCCAAATCTTGGTAAACTTGGCAGGACAGGATATACCGTATTTATCGGCGTATAACACGCGCCGGCGTATAACACGCACCCCAAGTTTAGGAGGGAATTTTAGGGAAAAATACTTTTAGGAGGGAAGTTTAAGGAAAAAAAACTTACATTTAAATGCAGCCTTACCAGTGTCCATTGCAGCCTTGTCAGTGCAGCCTTGCCAGCAATGTCTTGCCCCAGTGTCCATTGCAGCCTTTTCAGTGCAGCCTTGCCAGCAGTGTCTTGCCCCAGTGTCCATTGCAGCCTTTTCAGTGCAGCCTTGCCAGCAGTGTCCATTGCAGCCTTTCCCCAGTGTCCAGTGCAGCCTTGCCAGCAGTGTCCATTGCAGCCTTTCCCCAGTGTCCAGTGCAGCCTTGCCCCAGTCACAGTGTCCAGTGCAGCCTTGCCCCCAGTTTTCATTGCAGCCTTGAATTTCAAAATTGGTGCCGCCGAGAAGATCGCCGCTGAGACTGGGCGGAGCGGGGCGAACGCCGCCGAGAACGCAGGGACTGGGCGGAGCCGAGATACACATAGCCGAGTGTACTCGGCTCTAGTCGGCTCTTCTCGGCTCCGCTCACAGTCACGCCGAGTCCCGCCCTATGATGGACATAACACAGGTCCAATGGCGGAACTGGGCGTGACTGTGAGCGGAGCCGAGAAAAGCCGAGTACACTCGGCTATGTGTATCTCAGCGGCGATCGCTCCGCTCAGTCAGCGGAGATCGCCGGGATCTGTGAGTATCGGCGTATAACACGCACCCACGATTTTCCCCTGATTTTAAGGGGAAAAAAGTGCGTGTTATACGCCGATAAATACGGTATATTGTTTTTAATACAGTGATTACAGAGGGAGAAGAGGGAGGTGTGGATATCTTTATCCCGAAGATATACTTTAAGTTATTAAAAACGCAACCTTTTTGGGTTTATTTACCAAAGTAGAGACCAATCGCTTAGTAAAGGAAATATTCACTTTGCAAAGTGAATGTTTGCTGAGATTAGTAACTAACCTGAAACTGTGTTCACTTTAATCATCCAGTCATGTGCAAGAAAAATTCCATCCACATGATTGGGTGAACACGCAGCTTGACCTAATTTATCAAACTTCAGTGAACATGAACTTTTCTTGGTGTACAGTCTCTACTTCTTTTGTAAACAAACCCCTTTGAGATGGCCACCTCTGTTAAAACAATGCATTTCCTGTGCGGTTGATATCTCAACAGTAGTCATTGCAATGGCTAAGCGATCCTGCCAGTAGTGGTCAATCTGCAAGTCTCTTCATTAAGCACAATGTAAAAATGTAAATAGGCTAAATTCACAAATCTAAAATACAAGAATAAGGCTCATAATGTGGCAGTTATTTTGTTATAAGTCCAATGAGGTTTGAAAGTTGCAGTTATTCTATTTTCCTTTTAAAGGATAAGTTCACCTTTACTAAAAAAGTAATAAATGCTAATTTTTTATGTAGCGCTACCCCCAGTTAAGAGAGCCGCTGATATTGATTTGGGCCCTGTAGTGCACTGCTGTCAACCCCTGGCAATCGGCTCTAACCTCCCGTGGCACAGCTGGTGATAGAGGGATAGGACCGCGTGACCGCAACTGTTGGTGACGCAGTCCTATAACAAACATACACAGAATATACTTTAAAACTCCTATTAAAGTAAGCGGAACTGACACCAAATGTACTTTACCCAGATATTTTACTGAGGCTAATGGGCAAGTAATAAACAACAGTATAACAAGTTGCAGATCCCTGCAATAAACAGTAATAAAGATAAACAGAGTAATCAGAATAATTAAGTATTGCTATGCAACTCTAGCGCTGCCCTTTTACAGCTACTTCCCCTCATGGGTAGACTAACACCCAGCAATGTCTACCTATGCAGTCAGGCCTGACTGATCTAAATGGAAGTTCAGTGAAACAATATTTGCTAGCAATCTCTCGGTGGTGCACTTGAAGAACAACTTTGTAATCCCAACGAATAGTAAAGATAAAGTATCTGTCTTTAAACAGCTCTCACCACCTGGACAAGTCCAAGTCCCTTTCCTCCATCGATTCGTCTAGGAACAGGAATCCACCGACATCCAAGTCTTCAATCCTTCTGGTGTACTGCAGCAAGGAGGATTAGATGTCTCTAAGGCTCTGCTAGGCTGGCAGAGGGCTCTTTGGAAAGGAGCACACGGCCCGGGCTTCAGGCCTTGTGCACACAGCAGTTCAGCACAGACATCCTCTTGCTAGGAGAGGGGGGGTCCAAAGAGGCCGACCAAAACTCCGCCTCCCCTTTATTAAGTCTGCCCCAGCAGTCTCTGTTCTGGAGCAATGCACCCTGGGTGCTGCAAGATGTACTGGGAGATGTAGTCTCTCTCTCCTCTGCTTTCACTTCCATAATGTCTCTTTACTTCCTCCCGACTCACCTCTCACCTGGAACTTCTTGTCTCTCTGCATTAAAGGGGAACACCCCGCTACACACTCCCCCCACTTGAACTCTTTGGTCCCCAAAGATAAACTTCAACAAATACTGTTTACCATTTTGGACAATGTCGAGCATGATGTTGGCATAGGGAATTCCCACCAAAACTTTGGGATGGAACTCTCTTGCCCACAGGTCACACTACCATGAGTGGCCTGCCTAACTGTGCCAGAGAGTGAGCTGGGGTTGCCCTCCACCAAATGGACGGTGGAAGGATCAGGTTGTTCAACACTTCTCCTAGCCGTTACAACAGAGTCCTCTGAGCTCGTCCCCATTTGGGGGTAAGTTAGTTTCTTGGGAGGCCTGATGACTCTGCGAGCCCTCTGCTCTCTTGGTGCTTCTGACTCTGGCACCACAGGCTCTTCTTCAGGAGTAAGTTCAGGTAACATTGCTGGTTCTGGAACCTCTGATTCAGAAGTCAACTGACGTATGGAATCTCTAGAGCCCTCCTCTGCGCAAGTGTCAGGAACATCTTCCCAGTAATCAGCTGAGGGACTGAAGGGTATGAATTCAGTAGCCTCCGGATTCAGCGTTGCATCTGGGGTATCCCCTCCATTTGGGAGATCTATGGCGGACGTTCCCAGAGTCGAGGGAGGCCACAGCCAGTCCAGTTCTCCACCTTCTTCTGTACTCAATTGGGAGGCCTCCCCATCTTTGGCTCGAGAGGTCTGGGACCGAGTGTTCGGCCTAGGAATATCCAGGATAGAGGCCGGTTCAGGGGAGTCTCTCACGGGAGGTATTCTGACTGCCTCAGCAAGTGGGAGCAGGTGGTTCCGATGCCACGTCTTCAGTGGACCCACCTTTCCTTCTGGCTTTAGTTTGTAGACAGGCAAACCGGGCAACTTCCTACAGACAACATAGGGCTCAGATCTCCACCTGTCGGCAAGCTTGTGTTTTCCAGGGACCCCCAGATTGCGTAGCAGTACTCGGTCCCCGGGCTGCAGATCTTGCACTCGAACCTTCAGATCAAAATTTCTCTTGTTGCGGGCCCCCCTTTGATCCGAAGCCGCCTGGGCTTGTTCATAGGCCACCTGCAAGCTACGTCTAAGTCTGTCCACGTATCCCTTGTGGGATGTAGCTGAGGTATTGTCTATAGAAGTGCCAAAGGCCAGGTCCACAGGTAGCCTTGCTTCTCTCCCAAACATAAGTCGATAAGGGGAGTAGCCAGTGGCGTCACTTGTGGTACAGTTATAGGCATGTACTAGGGCTGATATGTGCTGACTCCAGTGTTGCTTCTTCTCTGTTTCTAAGGTTCCCAACATGTTGAGCAGGGTCCGGTTAAATCTCTCCGGCTGAGCATCTCCTTGTGGGTGGTAAGGCGTGGTTCTGGTCTTCTTTATTCCTAATGAATCCAAAAGTCTTCGGATCAACCGACTCTCAAAGTCCCTTCCTTGATCTGAGTGGAGTCTCTGTGGTAGTCCGTAATGGACAAAATACTTCTCCATAAGTATCTTGGCCACGGTGGATGCCTTCTGGTCTTTGGTTGGGAAAGCTTGAGCATAGCGGGTGAAATGGTCGGTTATTACCAGAACATTCCCCAATCCACTCAGGTCGGGTTCGAGGCAGAGAAAGTCAATGCATACCAGATCCATTGGGCCTTGACTCTGTAAATGGCCCATTGGGGCAGCTTGATGGGGTAGGGTCTTTCTCTGAATGCATCGTGCACAGGAATGGCAATACTCCTCTACTTCTGCCCTCATGCAGGGCCAATAGAACCGATTTCTGACAAGCTGGAAGGTCCTTTCTGCCCCTAGGTGACCATGATGGTCATGCAGGGCAATTAGTACAGTCTCTCGGTGCTTCTCTGGAAGAAATAACTGCCACTTATCTTCTGAGTCATCAGAGGGGCCCCTTCGGTAGACCACTCCCTGATGTACCTGTAGCCTGTCCAATTCCTTCCTCAACAGGCGAGCCTCCTTTGAGGGGTGATGTAGGAATTTGTTGGGATCCTGATTCTCCAGGGCTTCGAGGACCAATCTCCCCATGGGGTCTTCCAATTGGTCACACCTCAACTCCTTCTTGGACAGTCTCGGTAGGTTGTCTTCCTCCAGTTGAGTTACCCCACAATAGTGTTTGGGGACTCCTACCATGGTAACCCCTATTTCTTCTGCTCTGGAGCCTCCTCTGGCTTGGAATTCAGCCCCTTGACAAAGGGCCCGCACCCCGTCCGGTGCCACTTGGGTCCAATCTTCCCAGTCATTTGTCGTGGCATGAGACCTCCGGGACAGGGCATCTGCATCCCTATTTCCGGCTCCTGGTCTGTACTTCAGACTGAAGTTGAATCCAGACAATGCGGCCAACCACCTGTGTCCGGTGGCATCTAGTTTCGCGGTGGTGAAGAGGTAGGTCAGGGGGTTGTTGTCTGTCTTCACAGTAAACTCTGCCCCATACAAGTAGTCTTTTAGCTTGTCTACTACCGCCCATTTGAGGGCCAGGAATTCCAGCTTATGAGTGGGGTAATTCTTTTCTGAGGGGGTCAGGCTCCTGCTCACATAGGCCACTGGTCGCAGTTGTCCTTCATGTTCTTGGTAGAGTACACCACCTAGACCCTCATGGCTGGCATCCACATGTAATTCATAAGGTCTGGTAGGGTCGGCGTAGGCCAGGACTGGGGCAGTGGTTAAGCTCCTCTTCAGAGCATGAAAGGCCTCTTCACACCTTGGGTTCCACTGATCTTGAACTGACTCACCAGGCCTCCTGGGCCCTGAGTCATCCTCTTCCCCTTCTGCCTTTAGCAATTCATTCAACGGGCGGGCAATCCGAGCAAACCCCTCCACAAACCTCCTATAATAGGAGCAGAACCCCAGGAAGGATCTGAGCTCTGTTACTGTGGTGGGTCGTGGCCAGGAAGTGACTGCTTCCAACTTCTCAGGATCTGTGGCCACCCCTTCTTCAGACACTATGTGCCCCAGATAGTTCACAGAAGACTGGTAGAACCGACACTTCTCGAGGGAAAGCTTAAGTCCCTCTTCGCTGAGTCTTCTCAATACTTTCTCCAACCTGGCTTCATGTTCTTCCAAAGACAATGACATCGTCCAAGTACACAAGGACTTCTATAAGATTCATGTCTCCAACAGTCTTCTCCATAAGGCGTTGAAAGGTAGCAGGAGCTCCAGACAGACCCTGAGGCATCCTATTGAATTCGAAGAATCCCACCGGGGTTATGAAGGCTGTCTTCTCCCTGTCTTCTGGGTGCATAGGGATTTGATAGTACCCACTCTTGAGGTCCATCACACTGAACCATTTGGCTCCAGACAAACTTTGTAGGGCATCTTCTATCCTTGGCGTGGTGTATTGGTCAGGGATGGTTCTCCTGTTGAGAGTCCTGTAATCGATACAAAGCCTCAACGACCCATTCTTCTTTCTGACCACCACGATTGGGGAGGCATAGGGACTTCTAGACTCCCGGATCACACCAGTCTTCTTTAGTTCTACAAGTTGTTCCCTCAGATCCTCCAGATCTGCCAGGGGGACCCGCCTGACCCTCTCTCGGAAGGGCTTATCTTCTTGGAGGCGGATCCGATGGGTGGCACTTCTTGCACACCCCACATCGAATTCATCTTCGGAAAAGATCTTCTCCCACCTGGACAGCTGGGCCTTGGCTCTTTCTTTCCAAGCCCTGGGTAGGTTCGGGTTTTCCACGGACAGTTTCTCCCAAACATCTCCTCCGTCACCCGTCCCCTTGACTTCGGACCAAGTGACCGGGGCAGCAGGGCTCACCTGACCAAGCAACACTCTGGCAGGGATCTCCATGGGTCCTCCCGTAGTGTTCCTAACACTCACCGGAACTCTGCCATGGGCCTTCTTCAGGGCCTTGAACGGAATCACTTCTGGTATCACTTCCAGGCCTGAGGACTCTTCCCTTGGGTCTGATTCCAGCATGACAAAGGGGCCAGGTTGTTCCCACGAAAGCTTCACAGTGGCCCTAAGACAGGTTACTTCTCCGGGCTGTAGCACTACTCCTTCTCTGCCAAGTCTCCACACCTTCCCTATCCCCTCTCCCGGGGTCTTCTGCTCTAAGACCAGTCGTTGGTAGGCCGTCTTTAGCATGGGATGGATTTTGGTGGCTGAATGGTTTCTCTCTTTCACTAGAGGGGTCAGGAGTCTCCTGACTAGATCCGTGTTTGTCCCAATGATCAGGGAAATCTTGCTGGCTCCAGGCGGCCGGGGACACACAACTGCCAGGGTGTCAAACACTTCAGCCTTCCCAGCCACGGATGGGTCGAAAGTCATCTTTATGGGCAGGTACCCATCATAAGGGAAACTCTGGGTTCCAAGTCCCCATATCTCCAGCTCTTCTATCTTCTGGATAGGCAGATGACTCAAGTGCCTATCATAGAAGTCCCGGTATAGTAAAGTCACCTGTGCTCCGGTGTCCAAAAGAGCTTTAGTATAGACTCCTTCCACTTGAATGGGCACAGTAGGAGACGGGCCCACCAGTTCCTTTGGGTATGGCCGGACTGGGGTCACCTCTTTTTTTTGGCTTTCGACCCTTGCCCTGCTCCTTTTGGACTTTAATTTTTCCTGAGCCTGGCATGCATTGACTTTCTCCCTCTCAATGGGGGCACAAACCCGCTGAGGGATGTTATTGTTCCTTTTAGGTGGATGTTCCTTCTTTGGGGTGCTGTACTTCCACTGAGGGGTCTTGCCCCCTCCCTCTGGGGTACATCTTGGTGGGGGTGTACTATACCTCCTCCTAGGAGTTTTGTCTCCTCCATTCTTGGCCTTTTTTTTTAGTTTGGAGCGCACTGAAGATGATGGGCACCCGGTTGACTCCTTCACCGGGGCCCTTTGGAGTTTCCCGCCGGCTTGCAATTATCTGTTCTCTTCTTCTTTGGGCTGGAGCATACGTTAGCAAAGTGGCCACTCCCTCCGCAGTTATAGCAAATCACCTCTTCTCGGTCCTGTAGGGAGGCCGGTGCTGAGGTGTTCGGGAACAACTCCTTTCTTGGGCTTGGTTTCTCTCGTCTTCTCTGATCTTTCTCCATCAAAGAGGTCAGCATCTCCAACACTTGGGCCATTTGCGATTTCAGAGTGTCAACCTCCGCTTCTCTTTCTGGGCTCTTGACCGAATGTACCAACACTGGTACAGGTGTGACATTCGCCTTGGCCACCTGCTGATCTTCCTCCAGCGCCTCTTCGTCCCTAATAATTTTTATTAGATCAGAGTAGGTTAGTGACATTCCTCCTCCTGAGGTTTTCAGGTGCAGCCAGACCGGGTCTGAGCGCCGCGCTCCCCTCATGATCTGCTTCATGCGTGCTTCATCTGCATCTTTGGGCAGCATTCCCTTCTTCAGTACAATCTTGCATAACTGCCTGTTCAGCCTTCTAACATATTCTGACAGTTTCTCATTCGGCTGCTGGAGAGTGTGTTCAATTTGATAAATCATCTCTGACACCTTCTCCAGCTGACCAAACTCTTCCTGCAGCATGGGCAGGCAATCTTGAGCTGTACAGTTTTCATTTCCAAACCGGAAGCTCTTCACCGATTCTGCCGCGGCACCTTTCAGACTTTCTAAGACTCGCTGTCTCTTCTGTGCCTCAGGCACCTCCCATGCTTCTACTGCCTGCAATGCCTGTTCCACCCAAGTGTCAAAATCTTCCTCCCCCGCAGGGATGGGGAGCTTCCCTGAGAAGGTGCTAAGCTTCTGGTAACCGGCCTCCACATGCACCGTACTGCTTTTCAGGCACTTAATTACAAGGTCTCCTAGAGCATTCAACAATTCAGGCCCTATAGCGGCCAGCGGTGATCCCGGGCTTAATAGTTCCTTAAGCTTTTCTGCTTTAGGGGATAGTGGTGGAGATAATTGTGGGAGTGATGGCTTTGGTGTCTGAAACCATTCTTCCTTCACTGGCAGCGTATGTATCAAGTGATAGATCTGATTATCTATGGCTTGTATACTCTGACTTTTAAAATGCTCTGGGATTTCGTTTTTCCATTCTACCAGTGCGTATGTAAACGAGATCACTGGATCTGGCCTAAAATCCATCACCCATGCTTTGTGGCTCGGAGACAGTAACAATACGAGATGTTTTATCTCCTCTTCCTTCCATCTTTCCCCCGGGAGTACAATGACTACCGCCGCGGTTGGATCGGCGCCAATCGCTGCGCACCACTGTGACATTGCCAGCGGGTCCATGCTGGTACTTCTGACCGGCTTGATTGCAGCGTGCGACGTACAAGGATCCCGGACTCGAGCCCCCACGTGTAGCGCTACCCCCAGTTAAGAGAGCCGCTGATATTGATTTGGGCCCTGTAGTGCACTGCTGTCAACCCCTGGCAATCGGCTCTAACCTCCCGTGGCACAGCTGGTGATAGAGGGATAGGACCGCGTGACCGCAACTGTTGGTGACGCAGTCCTATAACAAACATACACAGAATATACTTTAAAACTCCTATTAAAGTAAGCGGAACTGACACCAAATGTACTTTACCCAGATATTTTACTGAGGCTAATGGGCAAGTAATAAACAACAGTATAACAAGTTGCAGATCCCTGCAATAAACAGTAATAAAGATAAACAGAGTAATCAGAATAATTAAGTATTGCTATGCAACTCTAGCGCTGCCCTTTTACAGCTACTTCCCCTCATGGGTAGACTAACACCCAGCAATGTCTACCTATGCAGTCAGGCCTGACTGATCTAAATGGAAGTTCAGTGAAACAATATTTGCTAGCAATCTCTCGGTGGTGCACTTGAAGAACAACTTTGTAATCCCAACGAATAGTAAAGATAAAGTATCTGTCTTTAAACAGCTCTCACCACCTGGACAAGTCCAAGTCCCTTTCCTCCATCGATTCGTCTAGGAACAGGAATCCACCGACATCCAAGTCTTCAATCCTTCTGGTGTACTGCAGCAAGGAGGATTAGATGTCTCTAAGGCTCTGCTAGGCTGGCAGAGGGCTCTTTGGAAAGGAGCACACGGCCCGGGCTTCAGGCCTTGTGCACACAGCAGTTCAGCACAGACATCCTCTTGCTAGGAGAGGGGGGGTCCAAAGAGGCCGACCAAAACTCCGCCTCCCCTTTATAAAGTCTGCCCCAGCAGTCTCTGTTCTGGAGCAATGCACCCTGGGTGCTGCAAGATGTACTGGGAGATGTAGTCTCTCTCTCCTCTGCTTTCACTTCCATAATGTCTCTTTACTTCCTCCCGACTCACCTCTCACTTGGAACTTCTTGTCTCTCTGCATTAAAGGGGAACACCCCGCTACATTTACATGTAAAAAAATATGTATTTTATTTCTTTGTAATGGACCTGCACAGTATTGCACCCACGATCAGCAGATCGTGTAATGCTACAGTCCTACCGGCTGTCTGTGTATCTGTCTGGCGGTACCTCCGATATGGTTACACTGTGACTGGAAGCATGAATGAACTACCACAGTGCTCAACAGCCCCGTGGTAGTTCATTGAGAACTACAAGCCAACAGCCGCAAAGGCTGTCAGACCTTGTAGTTTTCGCATTCACGGAACGCAATGAATGGATGACGCGGCTGGGCGAGCGGAGCTCCGCCTGGCCGCATTTGTTGCAGACTGTGACAGCTGGGGTGGGGAGAAGATCCCCCACTAGCTGTCAGAATGGGGGGGCAGTGCATCTGTAACATGTTACATGTTACACCCTGAATGTGGTTACAAAAGTTGAACTTATCCTTTAAATATGTAGTTTACCTGGAATATGGATTTTTTTTTTTTATAAATGCATCCACAATAATAAAATAAAAAGTGTGCAATTATAAAATTTTTGCATTGAAGTCTGCAAAGCATTGCATGCTCCCTGCATTGTATACGTCCCAGCTGCAGGTTCAAATGAAGGTACAGACCTCTGGCGGAAGCAAACAATAAACTACAAGTGCTATGACATCACCACATTTGTGTTTGTGCAATCTTTGAGTTCCTCTTCTGCATTGGTTTTCCATTCACAAACCCCTGGGAATGGATCTGCCAATGGATGAGGCAGTTGGTTCAGGTAAGTGGGGTGGGTGGGCAGTTTATGGGTGGTGGGTTGGGTAATGTTACACCCTAAATAAGTGTGTAACATGATACATGGTCAGAAGGTGAACTAAGCTTTTAACTTTCCTTTTCAATACTAGGAACAATCTTACTAATTTAAATAAAACCTTACTTTTCACACCAAGAGTTCATCCTTGTTATACTTAACCCCCATACATATAACTTCCCAAATAATATACAGTTTCTCCACTATAGACAGCAAATCCTTCGTACACATACCAATTAACCTTACATGTCAGAATCTGTTACTCTGTTCACTAATATCGCTACATGCAGCTATAGCAGACAGATATAAATTGCACTACACCCATTGTCCTGTATATTACATCTGCAAACTCAGCTCTCCATTCAGACGTCTATATATCAAACTTATATCTGTACTGCCTCAAACAATACGCAGCCCTCATCCCACTGTCAAGAAATCCATTCAACTGCCATGGTTGTCATCGCCTATAATTGAAAACCGCAGCGATATGCCACATAGCTTTTTATGACATTCCAGCTGTGTGAAATCAAATTTGACCCTTAGTCTCCTTTGCTACTGGCAAAAACTGGAAGTGTAAATAATACTGTAACAGAGAAGTAGAGTAACAATAAATTTTGAGATCTACAGAAGACCATGTCAAAAAATTACTATTTTTGAGTGTACCAATCAAAGAACAGTACAGAGTATACTAACAGAGATCCACATAATCCGAGCCACTGAGCCTCTACATCACAGATGCAAGTCTGTATCAGTGATTAATGTATGAAGTGAAGATAGCTGCCCAATGTTCCACAGTTTCATGTTGGATGAAGCTTGAAGTCTGAAGCTTGAAAAAGTACACAAGTTTCTCGCGTGTTGGATTGCTATACACTTCAATTGGAGATCCTGAAAGACACTGAAAAAGCATGTAACACATTTTCATGCGATTTCATGCCCTTCCTTTTCTTAATAACTAGCTTTTCATTGGCTACCTCAAGAAGCTCAAGCCTGAAAACACCTAAAAATGTTATGTGATTTCAAACATACATAAAAATCGTTCCAAGAGCCCTTGAAGAAGCTCAAGAGTGAACCTAGCCTTAAAGGTTAAGTTCACCATTTCCAGAAAACAGCTTATGCAGTCAAAAGGCTCCAATAGGTATTAAAAACTATGCTTCTTTGTAAAATGGTCATTACATTTATTGTTATACTTGTAGGCCATTTGGGCCTTCCAATAAGCCTGGCTGAAAAACTCCCAGTTAGCAATCTCCACGTCCTGCCTTATTGCTAGGACGTGAAATCCATTGGTTTTCACTTCTGTAATGTTGGATGTAAGTGTCCAATGCTTCGCAATAAGGTAAGATGTGAGGATTGCTAACTGGAAGTTTTCAGCCCGGCATCCAGGGGGCCCAAATAGCCTACAAGTATGATGATAGAATTAATAAAAAATTTACAAGGCTGCACAGTTTTTTCATATCTACTGGGGCCCCATCACTGCATTTGCTTTTTCCTGCAAAAGGTGAACTTAGCCTTTAATATAACTAGTTTAGTGAAAACACCCATATGCACAAAACTATGAGTATATCCCCTTTTAGTTTAAAATCGTCAAAAGGATGTTCTCGGGTATACTTGGTTCAATGACCACAGTACTTCAGATTCATCAGACAGAAGCAGGTATTCTTCTGATATATACAAATTGTACCAAGCCGTTTCCAGAATCTGAACCTCAGGCTGAACATAGAAGCAGATATGTATGTATACAGTGCATACACTGCCTTGAAATGGAGGTGGCCAATGGAGGAGAACTTAAATCCAACGGTACAAACATGGCTTTGATCTTACACTATTTTCTAGGCAGCACTTAGAAAATAGTGTAGTTGTTTGGTACCTAGTTGGCCTTACTGGCAAAACTTTAAGGCACTTGTAGGCAAACCCTTTTTCACTAATTTATATAAGCCTAAATAAAGAAATTAAAAAATTATATTTCATTACCACATTATTGGTATGCAAAATGTGTAAAGAGAGATGTGGTCTTAGTGAATGGTGCATGAAATAAACGTAGCGGAGCACATATAGTAACTGAAATCTAGCCTAATGATGGAGCTTCTTATGCTTCATCCCTATGCACTGTGAGGGGGTTTATTGATCAACTTACAGAGTCAGAATTCTATCTTGTGGAAATCAGGCTACAGCTAGAGATGGCTCTGCAACCGAGCATGAGGCTTCATGGGAGGAGATAATCCACTGTATGTTCAACGCTGTTGATGTTCCTGTATAACCGTATACCCTATTGAAATAAAGAATTGGGGAAAAAAAAAAAGTGAAAGTCATGCAGACACCTGTTGCCGAGCTGTTTGGGGCAGGTTTCTAGAAAGTGGACAGAGGCATAGTGCTTCTTCTCAACAGAAGGAGGGACATTTCAGTTCATAAATTAAGCTGAGATGTTGTAGTAAATCATAAAAAGTATCACTGCTCTTGTTCTCTTTCTCTATTTATTCAATTTATAACTAAAGCGAAAACATTTTGAATGGAGGAGGCAATGGTATAACCAAACTCAGGTCCTTTTTCCCATCTGTACCCCAATGGGGAACCCTTACTTCCTATTCTGTAAATACAACTGGAAAGTGAGAAAAAAAATCTTTCCATAACATGCAAAATCCCCTCTTGAACAGCTGTTATCGCAACCAGTGTCCCCCACTGGAAGATTTCTACATTCTTGTTCTGGTGGCAGCTGAAATTGTTGATTTCTCCTTCACTTTATGTCCCAGTTTGTCTTGAGGACAAACAGAGAGAGAGAATGAATCTCCCAAATGGGGATATAGACAATAATAAAAGGGCAACGTTTCTATCCAATGACCGATCTGTCCAAATCTAAAATAAAAATATTGGCTTATGATACAATTTAATAATAAAAAAATATATATTTGTTTTTCAGTAGCGTTTGTTATTGCTTAACTTTATCATGCGTAGAAACCATGTGTTCACTGAACTTTCTTTCTTTAGCTCTCTAATGAGATCCAAATTGCACATGGTATAGGCTTACACACATTCAAGCTCACTGATCTGAAGCCAATATTGTGATTAGCCCTAGAGATAATGCAGACTAAACACACTAACCAGTCCCTATGGATACTTGGGGCTATTTAATCTATTAAAGGTAACACATTAAATTCAGAGCTTTTACCAATGCAGAAATCTATGTTTAACTTGCAATTGTGTATATTCCTGTTGCCCGTATTAGGTATGTTATCCATATTTCCTTCAATCCCAAGAATAGCAGCAATCAGCAGCACTGGCATGACATTTCTTAGCTGTCAACCATGTAGAATAGCAATAAACATTCCATCATGAACGAGAAGAATAAGATGTCATGAACAAAATGAAGTTCAATAATTGCTTATTTTCTTAAACACATAATATGGATGTAATACCATCATTAAATGATAGCATTTACTAAGTATTTAGAGCATTCAGTTCACTTTAAGCTTTCAAAGTGGTATGTGTCAAAGGTCACTTTAGGCAGGTGAATTTCCAAGCTGCTATGTAGGTTGTCTGTTTTGCACAGTCAGCTCATACATATTCTGTATTTGAGAGACAAGCTAGCCTATTTATTGGTGATGTGTTCTGGGTCAGCACCACGGGGCAGCACAGCAATATGATGAATATTACTTATTCTGCATTTTACTCTTTTTTCTTAGCTGTTGATTAGCGTTTTGTCAATCAGTCTATTCTAAACAGGGAATATATTAAATGGGCAGGTCACCGAATGCATCAAATATATATCCATCCTGCATATACATATCTCTAGTAATATACTGTAGAACTTGGTAATGCGTGAACTGCCTTATTTATTTATGTAAAAAGCACATATACAAAGTACACTGATCCACATTAAGCAATCTGTTTGTTTTCACTGACCTATAGGCCGTAAAGTACAGTGTGCATTCACAGAAGGTGTTTGGATGCCATCTTTTCCAACATAATTCCAAGGTTTTCTCTCTTGTTTTAGGATAATGGGTGAGGTCATGGAAATTAATGTATGCCTCTGTCGTTAATTGCATCCAGAAATGCTCTCTTACAGCACAGATACAGCCTAAATTTACAGAATTATTTGTTTTAGTCATTTTAGTTTGAACTGTTTTAGCCTTTCAGTGCAAAATATGGAAAACATGATTCAAAGTGGGATTTGCAGATACCCTACTGGGGCTAATTATCTTAGGATGAAGTTGGACAAAAAGCAATTCCTCCATAGTACTAAACATTAGGGATTCCTGCACATTATGTATCACCCCAGAACTCTACAATGCCTTAAAGCAAAGCTAAACTTTCTCAATCCATGCACTGTGTCCCAAGCGTGTCGAGATCCTACGGGGTAAATTACCACACCAGCCAGGCAGACACCGGCTGCAAAAAGCACCTAGAGGCGATTCAGTTTGCATGTGTAGCGCTATACAAGTCACTCATTCATTCATTCATTCATTCACTAACTGTATTTAATCTTTATGCTGCTAGCATTAGTAAATAGGATAGGAAGGTTATATTTACTTGTTTAAAAAATATATATATTTGCATTTTTTCATTTGCTTCCTGGTTTCTGGCCTAGGCCAAAACAATGTCATACATCCCAGGAGGGGAGGAGGTTTTTTTTTCTCAGTTAAGCACACCCTCCTGCCTGCATGCCTGAGGTGAGGGGGGGGGGGGTGTTTCAAAGTGATTTCTCAACCAACTAAAGCATGGAGACATTAATGGATGGGTTTGCGTTGAATACTAAAAATGAACTAAATAACTCTTTCAGTTTGTGGTGCTCAGGTGCAATTTAGTTCCGCTTTAAAGAAACCCAATGGTATATTTATTTTGGTATATGTGTGTTGGACATTGCTATTACTTCTAATCTTCATGACAAATCATACATTTTTGCACACGTTTTGAAAATGTTTTAAAAAAAATCACTTAAAATGACCAAAATACTGTAAATATATGACATCTTTGGCACTGAATAAATTATTATACCTGTTTGATGTTTGCAGGACAAGTATGACCCTTCTTTTTGAGCTAGTGCAATGTGGCACAAGCATAAAAAAAAAAAATCTATACATTTTTCAGTATTAAATAAAGGTCTGGGTCATTTATCCCGCGTGTTCTCTGGTTCCAGATGGCACGGCCCATTCAGGTGAAGCCTGCAGACAGCGAAAGTCGGGGAGGTATGTATCCAATCAGAACTGGGAAAATACTTAGCAGTGTCTTCCAAAGCAATCCTGAATCCCTGAGTTCAGAGAACCATCATCATGCGGGCCTGTGTGTTCATGTAAAACATTGATTATTATACACCCTATATCACAGAGTGTTCAACATCAATGTGCATTTCCACTGTATCATTATACAGCACAGCATGTCCATTACTGCAGAATCATACTGAGAGCCATGGTCATTGTCACTGTGTGGAGACTCATCATCATTTGATAGCTGAAAGCATTGAACATGGTTCATGGACAGATTGGTGGCTCTCAATTAAGACATTTGTAATATCATCCATAATTAAATATGGCCTCTCCAATGTTTTCTCTTATTTCAGATGGCTGTTTTCTATAGATTTGGACTTATTAGAGCTAAG
Source organism: Rana muscosa (assembly GCA_029206835.1). NCBI lineage: Eukaryota > Metazoa > Chordata > Amphibia > Anura > Ranidae > Rana > Rana muscosa. The sequence goes on from CM055116.1 coordinate 589,953,366, forward strand.
GCTTGGTTTTGAACCACTATTATCTAAAAATCTGTCTTTATTGTGCACCATCATATTGTACGATGATTTAATTACAGTATCTGTATATGTCATTATGTGTATCATTGTAATACTGGGCAGTGCTTTCATTATTTTTGTGTCGGTAGTCAGTGCCTGTTGCGATGTGCTTGTTATATATGTTTATCAGCATCACTGTGCATACTGAGTAGTCAGTTATGCTATAAGATTTTTTTAAACACTGATTTGCTCAAGTGAGGTGAGGAGTGATCATGAGTATACATGTGTATGCGAATGTCTGGATTTTCTATTACATTTTGCAACATGCATTGTTCAAGAGAGATGCATTTACTACTAGATTGCACAGGGTAAATGCTTATTATTATTGCATACTTATCATCATCATTATATAGTCATGCGTCCCAACATCCCCCTGCTTAGCCCAGCCTCCCTGACCTGGTTTTGCCACCACTGTCTGCAGCAGCTGAGCACTCCTTAAACCCTTGCAATATTCATCACCACCATCCTGGCACTCCGCGTGCCGGCAAAGCCTATTGCCATGGCAACCAGATGATGCTTTCAGCTTCAGACACACATCTTCATGGTTGCCGGACGGCATGTGAAATTGCCAGTCAGGGGGTGGAGAAAGAAAAAGAGAGGCTCTTGGGGATGAGAGGGGGGCCTGGTGTGTGTCTGTGTGGAGGGGGTTTGTGAAGAGAGAGAGAGAGAGTGCAACAGAGCATGCAAAAGATGGGAGGTAGAGGGAGTAGGATGCTCTGTGCAGCATGTGTGTGGGGGAGAAAGGGGGGTCTGAATCAGCTGTGTGTAGTATGTCAATACAATATTGTGGAATGTTTAGTGGGTCGCTGACATTTGTCTGCCACTCTGCATGAATTACACATGAGTGCGTGCTATTGTGTTAAGTCCACAGGCATGTGGTAGATGTAATAATGGCATTCTAATTGCATGAAAATGTATACATTTGAATCACCCTGAGGAATATGTACACGCTGTTATATGTATAAGAGATTAACATATTGTTCAGTCAATACATTTGTCATTTTTCGGTCACACGAATGTCATTCAACACAGTATTACAATCTGCAGTGGTTGTGCAGTTGCTGTATGTGCATGAGTAAACCCTGCATGTGTAGTATGTAGTATATTGTGTCATTTACCATTCATTTTCAGTGTACTGCATATACGTCAATAGTGTAATAAATGGAATTTTATATTGGCATAAAAATAGATTGTCATGATGTGAATTAAGGTGTTTGAATTGGGCAAATATTATGTATCAAAGTGTTCTTACTAAAAACTGGGATTGCTATTCTTTATCCACCAAATAATATCAGGTTTACCTTAAAGCCCCATACACACGATCGGATAACCTATGGATTTTCGTCCGATGGATTTGTCCATCGGAAATCCGATGAAACTGTTTTTCATCAGTCTTGGCCACACACCATCAGTCAAAAAACCAACCGTTCCAAACGCGGTGACGTAAAACACTCCGATGAGCCGAGAAAAATGAACTTTAATGCTTCTGAGCATGCGTCGACTTGATTCTAAGCATGCGTGGGTTTTTTAACCGATGGACTTGCCCATAGACGATTGGAAATTCCCATCGGTTTTTTATCCATCGGAAAATTTTAAAACAAGTTCTATTTTTTGCAACCGATGGAAAAAAGACCGATGGGTACCATACACGATCGGTTGGTCTGATGAAAACCATCCATCGGACGGTTTTCATCAGTCAAACCGATCGTGTGTACGGGGCTTAAAAGTTTGAATCTGATTGATGGCTATTGGGGAATAACTCCATTTCTAGGTCAGACCATGTTGATACATAAGACCCACTGTGAATGGGCCTCCAGGCAACAAATTTCACATATACAGGTCGGTTTTCACCTTGCATTGTGCCATTGTAACCTAATCTGCAAATAATTTCCCATGTAGGGGTTAGAAAAGACAAGCTTGGGCAACTGACATAAATTTGTGTAGTGACCAGCCAAAATGTATAAGTCCAGTTGTGCAATGACTGCATTTTCCAATGAATGTCTTTGTACCCTCGTTCCTAATGTCTCATTAGTGATCCTGGAATTCATCTTCAGTGGTGAACATCTGTATCGTATTGGGGATTGACAGATGGGTGGTCATCACCCATCTGTATCTACCATACCTGTGCAGAACACATCCATTGGTTGAAGGAGTCATTTTTCCAACATGTAGCTTATGGTTATTGGAATCCAATGTGTAGAGCAGGTTAATCTATCAAGGTAATCAACCTGTATATGTGCACCATTACTGTTTTCTAGATAATAAATAAATGTGAGGTAAGAAAAGTATTGTTAGGTGGATTGAAATGTGCTGCCTGTCTTGAAAACCCCACTTGCTAGGCCCCTTGTAGTATATAACACCAATATATTTTTATATCGCCTTCACCAATGGCATTTTCATTCTTGTCAGATACATCTGTAAACCCCAGTATAGAATGTGGCAGCTGGCACTAACTTTAATATTGGGCCGTAGGTGACCGCAAACTGTTTGTGGGGATGCTGAGCAAACAACAATCAGAAGAAGAGGTGACCAGCATGTTTCAAGCATTTGGATCTATTGAGGAATGTTCTGTTCTACGGGGGCCTGATGGAAGCAGCAAAGGTAAGTTCAGAAAGTGGGCTGTTCTTTCAGCTGATCTGAGAAAAAAAAAAGGCTTGGATTACACAACCTTTTAAAGACCCATGGCTTGTAGGCCTTTAATTGAATGTCCATTCCGTTGTGCCATGCAAGGTATTTCTGATGCAGTGTTTTCCTTGATATCCCCACCACTATGGGAGAGCACTGCTTTCTGTCTAAATTACTGCTTCTGTACACATTAAACAGTCACTGCACCCTTTATAGCAGGTGGGAAATTGAGGAGGCAGCTTTAAGCCAAGGTTTGAGGGAAAGATGTAGGGACACAGGGCGTAGCTTCGATTACAGTGTTATGCCAGTATGTATGTCTGTGGAAAGTAGTTAGTCATATTTTATTCATTAAACAATGATAATATTAACTTTTGAACAGTGGATTCTTAGCAGTCTCTGTACTGTTTTGTTTTTTAGGCTGTGCTTTTGTAAAGTTTTCGTCTCACGCTGAAGCTCAGGCAGCGATACATGCCCTGCATGGAAGTCAGACAATGCCAGTAAGTTATGCATATCCTGGCCACACTAAGCAACAACCTGGTAATGTTTTAAAATTATTTAAGGAAGCTTAACTGGATTAAGGTTAGTTTAGCTCACCTGCATCCTCCATAATAACACCGGAAAATTTGATAAGATGTGGGATCCATGGATCAGATATCTATCTATTGACTAGCAAGTCCTGAGGCAGCCCTCCTCACCTTTTCTGCCGATACCGACAACACTTTCTTTCTCTTTCCTTATCTCCCTTTCTTTTTTTTGCTCTCCTTTATCTCGCATGGTCTGACGCCTTTCCCCTCTCTTTTTCTTTGTTTTTTACTTTTATTTCTGCAATGGATACTTATTTAACCTATTTAGAAGTATATTAGGAGGCCAAGCCTCCACTATTTTCACCAGTATAATGGTTGTTGCCTCTTGTGCCTTTCACTTCACCTACAATCTCTACGATAGGAAGACGCGTAGCTGGTGGAACATTGGTTCTATGGTGTCAAAACTCTGTTGATTTAACTTGCCTATAATCGTTTTTTAAATATGTTTTCAACTACATGTTTCAAAACCATCTGTATTGCTCTTTGTAATATAGAGATTTTGTTTGTATTTGAATTGTTAATTATAGAACTACTGATCATTTAACAAAAAAAAAAAAAAAAAATATTAAATCTAAAATTCTTTAAGAAAGAAAGATATAACGTAGTTAACCTATTGTACAATTACATATAGCAGCTTATAAAAATCGCAAGGGAAAGAAAGATATATTACCAAATTTACCAAAATTTTATTCAAACTCTTGGGTTCTTTTCTAACAAGCACTAGCTAATTGAAAAGTGATTAGCTGTTTCCTACGGGCTACACAGAAACCTCTCCTCAGTCAGCTGAAAAAAACCCACACTGAAAAAAATATGTAGGCTATTACTGCTGGCCTTCTTCTGAAAATGCTAGCTAGCCGGCTGCATGTAACTTAGCGTATGAGTGATTGACCTACAAACTCAGAACTCCTGATCTGCATACTTGTGACTTCAAATATGTAATCTATTTGGTCAGCATGATAGAAAAATAGCTAGCATTGTTGGAAGGAGAAGTCAGCAGTGGCTGCCTTCACCTTACTTCACATGCAGGTATCCTTTAAAGTTGAACTCCGGGATTTATCTTTATTGTCAACACATATTGGTCTGACTTTGCACATTATAATTATCAATATCCTGGAGGGCCAATGGGGGTGCTGAAAACTACCGTAATAGCCTGTACTAGATACAGTGATAACCACGTTATTCTGGATCTTGCTCAAGCAGCTCTTTGTAATATAAACAGGGGGGGGGGGCACTCCTATGGCACCACTGCCATTAAAAAAATATGTTGTATTTTTCCAGTGAATCCAAGCATTTTCTAATTGGATGAAGTAGAAAGGATCTTGATCTCATAATATTCACCTCAATCAATCAGAGAACGCATTGAATTCATTGACGAAAGAACAAGGTGTTCTATAAATTGCAACAGTGCCAAGCAAGTGACCCTTTATGTTTAGTGTGCAGAGGGGAAAGCCGCTTGAGCAGAACCCAGAAGATCACTGCTGCATTTATCCATAAATACATAAATTCAGTAGTATGTAGTGCAGGCTAATACAATGTTTTTAGCATCTCAAGAATCCCTCCATATATAAGATAAAGCTAGTTACATCATGCCAAGTTGGAGGGAGGTTGGCAATAAAGACAGTTCCTGGAGTTCCACTCTAAAGTAAACTGAATTATGATGCTTGTTTTATATTATCTTTTTATGCTGCATGAAACAGCTGTTCATTACCAGTTCATAACTACATGTTTGTAATGTGTCCATTCTTTACTCTAATAACAGTTATACAATTTAGACTGTTTTTTACCCTATACTACCAGGGTGCCTCATCCAGCCTTGTGGTAAAATTTGCGGATACGGATAAGGAGAGAACATTGCGCCGGATGCAACAAATGGTTGGTCAGCTGGGAATCTTTACCCCATCATTAGCACTCCCCATAAGTCCATACAGTGCATATGCACAAGCGGTAAGTGTTTCTGCTTGCTTTGTCAGACAACACAGGTAGTATGGGTAGTAAACTAGCATGAATTAGTGATTGCTGCTGCTACTAACTTGTGCAGTGGATTTTAAACAAAAATTCCCTCGATGGATCACAAGCATGCAACATTTTATGTGAACAGTTATATAACTGTATTAGGCTGGTGTTACAAGTGTGACTCATTTTGACCTGAACTAAATCTGTGTAGGCTGCATTTTTACAGCATATATGAACATTAAACAATTCTGTGTCCTCAGGGCAAATGCAGTATCCCACAAAATTGAGTACACCCCTCACATTTTTGTCAATATTTTATTATATCTTTTCATGTGACAACACTGAAGAAATTACACTTTGCTACATTGTAAAGTAGTGAGTGTACAGCTTGTATAACAGTGTAAATTTGCTGTCCCCTCAAAATAAATCAACATACAGCCATTAATGTCTAAACCACTTGCAACAAAAGTGAGTACACCCCTAAGTGAAAATGTCCAAATTGGGCCCAAAGTGTCAATATTTTGTGTGGCCACCATTATTTTCCAGCACTGCCTTAACCATTTTGGGCATGGAGTTCACCAGAGCTTCACAGGTTGCCACTGGAGTCCTCTTCCATTCCTCCATGACAACATCACGGAGCTGGTGGATGTAGAGATCTTGCGCTCCTCCACCTTCCATTTGAGGATGCCCCACAGATGCTCAATAGGGTTTAGGTCTGGCCAGTCCATCGCCTTTACCCTAAGCTTCTTTAGCAAGGCAGTGGTCATCTTGGAGGTGTATTTGGGGTTGTTATGTTGGAATACTGCCCTGCTGCCCAGTCTCCAAAAGGAGGGCATCATGCTCGGCTTTGGTATGTCACAGTACATGTTGGCAATGGCATTCATGGTTCCCTCAATGAACTGTAGCTCCCCAGTGCCGGCAGCACTCATGCAGCCTCAGACCATGACACTCCCACCACCATGCTTGACTGTAGACAAGATACACTTGTCTTTGTACTCCTCACCTGGTTGCCGCCACACACGCTTGACACCATCTGAACCAAATAAGTTTATCTTGGTCTCATCAGACCACAGGACATGGTTCCAGTAATCCATGTCCTTAGTCTGCTTGTCTTCAGCAAACTGTTTGTGGGCTTTTTTGTGCATCATCTTTAGAAGAGGCTTCTTTCTGGAACGACAGCCATGCAGACCAATTTGATTCAGTGTGCAGCGTATGGTCTGAGCACTGACAGGCTGACCCCCCACTCCTTCAACCATTGCAGCAATGCTGGCAGCACTCATACGTCTATTTCCAAAAGACAACCTCTGGATAGGACGCTGAGCACGTGCACTCAACTTCTTTGGTCGACCATGGGGAGGCCGGTTCTGAGTGGAACTTGTCCTGTTAAACCGCTGTATGGTCTTGGCCACCGTGCTGCAGCTCATTTTCAGGGTCTGGGCAATCTTCTTATAGCCTAGGCCATCTTTATGCAGAGAGATATTTGCCATGAGGTGCCATGTTGAACTTCCAGTGACCAGTATGAGAGAATGAGAGCAATAACACCAAATTTAACACACCTGCTCCCCATTCACACCTGAGACCTTGTAACACTAACGAGTCACATGACACCGGGGAGGGAAAATGGCTAATTGGGCCCAACTTGGACATTTTCCCTTAGGGGTGTTCTCACTTTTGTTGCCAGCGGTTTAGACATTAATGGCTGCGTGTGGAGTTATTTTGAGGGGACAGTATATTTACACTGTTATACAAACTGTAGGCTTTACATTGTAGCAAAGTGTAATTTCTTCAGTGTTGTCACAATATTTAGAAACATGTAAGGGGTGTACTCACTTTTGTGAGATACCGTATAAGCGTGGCAACAAGCAAACAGAAATTATATATTGCAAAATGAATAAGAGTCAAAATATAAACATATAGTGTAGTAATTAAACAACTGGAAGCTTACCATCCTTATAAATGTTTAACATAGGTTAAAGACAGCATTAGGTTCCCATAGATCAGGGGTGTCCAAACTTTTTTCAAAGAGGGCCAGATTTGATGAAGTGAACATGCGTGAGGGCCGACCATTTTGCCTGATATTCTTTGAACCATTAAAATTCGGTCTAAGTGTGTTTGTCTGAGCAAATCTCTTGACTTTGTTGCACTCATTCCCGACACACAGACGAATGCTCTGCTCTTTAGGGGGTACCGTTAATTCTTAATGGTACCCCACACATTGGAAAACGTGGGGTGCTTTTGATGCAGTGCAATAAAAAAAAAGGTTGGGGACTTCTTTCCGTGCATTTTTGTGGGTAGGGAAGCCCATTAAAATGAATGGGCTGCCCTGCATGCAGCCATGCAGATGTGAACCAAGGGCTTGTTCACATTTCAGGTTGGAGGGGCAGTAGAACCACATGGTTGAGCTGTTTTAGCCACCCCCAACTTCTACCCCTCCAGAGAGCCCCCCATACAGCAAGGTCTCCAGAGAGCCCCCCTTACATCAGGGTTCCCAGAGAGCCCCCCATACATCATGGTTCCCAGAGCCCCCCATACATTAGGGTCCCCAGAGAGCCCCCCCATACATCAGGGTTTCCAGAGCCCCCCCATACATCAGGGTTCCCAGAGCCCCCCATACATCAGGGTCCCCAGAGAGCCCCCATACATCAGAGCCCCCCCATACATTAGAGTCCCCAGAGAGCCCCCCCCATACATCAGGGTTCACAGAGAGCCCCTCATACATCAGGGTTCACAGAAAGCCCCCCCATACATCAGGGTTCACAGAAAGTCCCCCATACATCAGGGTTCACAGAGAGAACCCCTATACATCAGGGTTCACAGAGAGCCCCCTCATACATCAGGGTTCACAGAGATCCCCCATACATCAGGATTCACAGAGAGCCCACCCCCCATACATCAGGGTTCACAGAGAGCCCCCCCATACATCAGGGTTCACAGGGAGCCCCCCATACATCAGGGTTCACAGAAAGACCCCCATACAGAGTCCACAGAGAGCCCCCCCATACACCAGGGTCCCCAGAGAGCCCCCCCCATACATCAGGGTCCCCAGAGAGCCCCCCCCCATACATCAGGGTTCACAGAGAGCCCCCCCATACACCAGGGTCCCCAGAGAGCCCCCCCATACATCAGGGTTCACAGAGAGCCCCCCATACTTCAGGGTCCCCAGACTTAAACATTAGCACTGTACCTTGTTTCCGCATTCAGCCAGGTACTGCACTGTAGGGGGAAGCAGAGATCACAGCACATTCCCCTGCACAGTTTACTTTCGCTTTTGAGGCTGACGCTTCTCACAGTGCCGATGTATAGTTCGGCAGGGGGTTGGGCTCATCTGACAGCCCTTCTCTTCTCTGATCCCACGGCACACTAGTTGAGAAAGGCTGGTTTAGATAACCAGGCCAGCGGGCCGTTCAAAATCGGCCCGCGGGCCACGATTGGCCCGCGGGCCGGACTTTGGACATGCCTGCCATAGATGGAGCGCCAAGTAGTCCTCCATAGATCAGTAAAAAAAAAACTGGGGTTGAATAAATACTGTATATACTAATCAAAGTGAGAGTATAGTGATTTGTAGAGGTGTGCACATTGCTAATGGTCCATTTGACACAAAGGAGAGGCAGTCACAATGCATATTAGAATACCGTGAGCTGCACTTTAAGGTTATACCCCTGAAAATCAATCAGCAATAGAAGAGGAAGTAGGTTGTACATAAAGACATGTGGGCTTTTGTTTAAAAAAAGAGCATGAGTACTGGGCACTGCCATGGGGGACATATACCAATATAAAAAAAAAATGAAAAAAACCTGTTCTAAAGGCCACAAATCCTTTAAATAACATGCTTTTGGAATACCTTAAACCAGGGGTAGGCAACCTTTGAGAGGTGGAGATCAGCATGAAAGAGATGAAAGATCACAGGGGCGCGGCACCCTTTTTGTTGTAACTTAACTAGCAAGGCCTCAACTAAGTAGTAGGGAAAACGTAGACAAATATAATAAAAAAGATGTCACTGCAAAAATATAAACCTACCCTACTTTATAAGAGGACAGTGTCAGTCATTAGGACAATGGGTGGTGTCAGTAGGGCAGTGGGAGGTGTCAAGAGTTTTTTATATTATTTTTTTTACAGTTTTTTGAAGCCCTGTTGGGAGCTTTGGTGGGAGCTTTGGTGAAAATATCGGGAGTCTAAACAGACCCCTGATTTCCCACTTTTGAGACAGAGAAAGGAGATTGAGGACACACTCAATTTCCATTTCTGCACAGAGTGAATGAATAGCAAGAGCTCTGCACTGTCTCCCTATTCATTCACAAACTGAAGCATAGTGGACACTGTTTACTATGCTTCAGTTATGAATGAACAGTGAGTGATTGGTACCAATGACTCACTGTGTTAATTTAGAAAAGCATGGGGCTGGTAAATGACATATTTACTGGCCCCCTTCTCCATCCTGAAGTTTCCTTACAACAGTCAGCAGGAGAGGTGTGGAATTCTGGGTGCTGTGATGAGGGGAGGGGGTCAGCAGCAGAAAAAAGGGGAACCTGGGTGGCAGGGGCAACTGAATGGCAGCGGGAGGGGCACACAGGGGTGGCATTTACTGGAATTTAATTACTGTATTTTCCTTCTGTGGCAGCTGAAAGCTGGTTTTTCCTCTTTACCCTCCCGCTGCCATTCAGCTGCCACAGAAGGAAAATACAGTAATTAAATTCCAGTAAATGCCGCCCCTGCATGCCCCTCCTGTCCAGATTCCAGGGCTCAGCAGGGAAGGGAAGCCTTCTACCCGTCACCTGCACGCAGTCAACGGGTATATCACAATTGAAGGGTTGCCGACCCCTGCCTTAAACCTTCATGTGAAATACTAGATCAGTATGATGTACTTCTTTAAAAAGGAGGCAAAAAATTTCCCTCCGATGCAATGTCAAAATCAATCACCTCATCCAGCAATGTAGATCCACACCAATCATGAAGACCCACCCAACGAGGTTGACCCACCAACCAACTTAACCACTGCTCGATGATCAGGGCTTTTTTTCCACCAGAACACTCCCTGTGTCCTTCACTGTGTAGCCTGCTGCCTGTAACAAAGCAGGAAGGCCGCTGAGGGATCAAACGGCTGCAGCCTGAGAGAGCGGAAGGCGGAGTGATCTGCACTCTGCACCACCTCTCAATGCAGACCACCTAGAACAGGGGTGTCACACTCAATTTCATCGTGGGCCGCATCAGCATTATGATTGCCCTCAAAAGGGCCGGTTGTATCTGTAAGATTAGATGTCCAGCGCATACCCTCTCCTTACATTAGATGTCAAGAGCCACCCCACTCTCCCTTACATCACAGTGCACCCCCCTTTCCTTATGCTGCTGCTGGGAAGAAGCTGGATGCATTGCTTGAAAGCAGAAAGTAAGGGTCTGGAGTAGGACCAGAGGAGGGCTGGAGCTCTCCTGCAGCTGCAGGAGAGGTGCGAGGGCCACATGAAATGGCCTGGAGGGCCGGATTTTTGCCTTGTGTTTGACACCTGTGACCTAGAAGCTTGTTTTGGCACCAGTCAACTTGCTTTGTGAGAGTGAGGTGTGGTGCGGCCGTGCAGATGATCATTGGATCATGTGGGTAGGTAGCCTGTCCTCCTCCTCAGCCTCCTGTTAAGTGTTGTGTGCTGTGGAGACAAGCTTTTAGTTTAGTGACAATGCTGCTGAATGGGGCTGTTCTGTGCCTGCTGAGACTGTCTTTTTGCTGCCCTGGGCTGTCTCTTTGCTTGACAGGGCTGTCTCTTTGCTGGACTGGGCTGCCTCTTTGCTGGACTGGGCTATCTTTTTATTGCAGTAGGCTGTCTCTTTGCTGGACGGGGCAGTTTTTGCTGGACTAGGCTGTCTTTTTGCTGGACTTGGCTGTCTCTTTGCTGGACTTTTTGCTAGACTGGTCTGTCTGTTTGCTGGATGGGGATGTATTTTTTCTAGACTGGGCCGTCTCTTTGCTGGATATGGACCTATCTCTTTACTGGATATGAGCTGTCTCTTTGCCGGATATGAGACCTGTCTCTTGATGGTGTAGCCCTGCCCCGTGGGGGCTGCTTAGAGTTATCTGTTCATCTGCGCCTCCATGACCCTACGAACCTTCCAGCCCAACTGACACTCTGGGTTCAGACATTTTGGTTACACAGTTAAATGACACATCAACACACTGTGGATAAGTGACTCTCTGATTTTACCAGTTCAGAAAGAGAGATAAATGACAGGATTTAGATCAACTGAGTCCTGGTTGAACGGCCAAGGCTTAGGTGAGAAGATCCTTGAAAGAATTGAATTACAGCAGGAAATCTCAGTTACAGAATAACAGGCTACATAAACAGACAGCAATCAAATGCAGAAATGGTACTGAAATGGTAATTACTGTAATTTTATGATACCACTAATAGGGGATCCCAGGCTGGCCTATTTCACCTTAAATCCTAATGAGAGACCAGGTTTCATAAGTATAAGGGGGTGGGTCCCTTTAAATAGCAGTAACAGCAATGTCCAAAGTGCAAGGCCTGCACTTGTCTTCCCCGGCAGTTAGCAAACTGTATCCTGGGTCGGGCTGAAGTCACCGCTTCCACCGCGGGGTAGGCCGCAGTCCTCTCACAGCAGCAGCACGGATGTGTTCACCGCATGGCACCCGGGAAAAAGAGAGCGTAGGCCAAGCTGCTGGCCCTTTTTATAGTTCCTCCCAGAATCCCTTCCTGGATAGCCAGTGGCCTGATGGGAAATGTGGTCCATGAATAGTTCTATAGCCCCAGAATTTCCGTTCAGGGTACTACAAATCCTACAATGCTCTTCACTTGGTACAGGAAAATTATGTCAGTTACCCACGCCCAACATTAGAGGTACACAGTAACTGTGTAAATATGCAGAGGTAAGTCTGCAATGCAGATACTTTTAGTCCACTGTCGACTACATCGGATATGGGAATGTCTCTTTGCTGGATATGGGCCTGTCTCTTTGCTGGATATACGGGATGTCTCTTGCTGGATTTGGGCCCATCTCTTTGCTGGATTTGGGCCCATCTTTTTGCTGGATATGGGCCTATCTTTTTGCTGGATATGGGCCTATCTTTTTGCTGGATATGGGCCTATCTCTTTGCTGGATTTGGGCCTATCTTTTTGCTGGATATGGGCCTATCTCTTTGCTGGATATGGGCCTGTCACTTGCTGGATATGGGCCTGTCACTTGCTGGATATGGGCCTGTCTCTTGCTGGATATGGGCCTGTCTCTTGCTGGATATGGGCCTGTCTCTTGCTGGATATGGGCCTGTCTCTTGCTGGATATGGGCCTGTCTCTTGCTGGATATGGGCCTGTCTCTTGCTGGATATGGGCCTGTCTCTTGCTGGATATGGGCCTGTCTCTTGCTGGATATGGGCCTGTCTCTTGCTGGATATGGGCCTGTCTCTTGCTGGATTTAGGCCTGTCTCTTGCTGGATATGGGCCTGTCTCTTGCTGGATATGGGCCTGTCTCTTGCTGGATATGGGCATGTCTCTTGCTGGATATGGGCCTGTCTCTTGCTGGATTTGGGCCTGTCTCTTGCTGGATTTGGGCCTGTCTCTTGCTGGATTTGGGCCTGTCTCTCGCTGGATTTGGGCCTGTCTCTCGCTGGATATGGGCCTGTCTCTTGCTGGATATGGGCCTGTCTCTTGCTGGATATGGGCCTGTCTCTTGCTGGATATGGGCATGTCTCTTGCTGGATATGGGCATGTCTCTTGCTGGATATGGGCATGTCTCTTGCTGGACATGGGCATGTCTCTTGCTGGACATGGGCATGTCTCTTGCTGGACATGGGCATGTCTCTTGCTGGACATGGGGATGTCTCTTGCTGGATGTGGGTCTGTCTCTTTGCTGGATGGGGATGTCTCTTTGCTGAATATGGGCCTTCCTCTTTGCTGGATATGGGCCTATCTCTTTGCTGGATATGGGCCTATCTCTTTGCTGGATATGGGCCTATCTCTTTGCTGGATATGGGCCTATCTCTTTGCTGGATATGGGCCTGTCTCTTTGCTGGATATGGGCATGTCTCTTTGCTGGATATGGGCATGTCTCTTTGCTGGATATGGTCATGTCTCTTTGCTGGATATGGGCATGTCTCTTTGCTGGATATGGGCATGTCTCTTTGCTGGATATGGGCATGTCTCTTTGCTGGATATGGGCATGTCTCTTTGCTGGATATGGGCATGTCTCTTGCTGGATATGGGCATGTCTCTTGCTGGATATGGGCATGTCTCTTGCTGGATATGGGCATGTCTCTTGCTGGATATGGGCATGTCTCTTGCTGAATATGGGCATGTCCCTTGCTGGATATGGGGATATCTCTTTCTGTATATGGGGATGTCTCTTGCTGGATGTGGGCCTGTCTCTTTGCTGAATATGGGCCTGTCTCTTTGCTGAATATGGGCCTTTCTCTTTCCTGGATATGGGCCTGTCTCTTTGCTGGATATGGGAATGTCTCTTTGCTAGATATGGGAATGTCTCTTTGCTGGATATGGGAATGTCTCTTTGATGGAAATGGGAATGTCTCTTTGATGGAAATGAGAATGTCTCTTTGATGGAAATGGGGATGTCTCTTTGATGGAAATGGGGATGTATCTTGCTGGATATGGGCCTATCTCTTTGCTGGTTATGGGCCTGTCTCTTTGCTGGTTATGGGCCTGTCTCTTTTCTGGATATGGGCCTGTCTCTTTTCTGGATATGGGCCTGTCTCTTTGATGGAAATGGGAATGTCTCTTTGATGGAAATGGGAATGTCTCTTTGATGGAAATGGGAATGTCTCTTTGATGGAAATGGGGATGCCTATTTGATGGAAATGGGGATGTCTCTTTGATGGAAATGAGGATGTCTCTTTGATGGAAATGGGGATGTCTCTTTGATGGAAATGTGGATGTCTCTTTGCTGGTTATGGGCGTGTCTCTTTGCTGGATATGGGCCTGTCACTTGCTGGATATGGGCCTGTCTCTTTGCTGGATATGAGGATGTCTCTTTGCTGGATATGGGGCTGTCTCTTTCCAGAATATGGGGCTGTGTGTTTGCGAGATATGGGCCTGTTGAAATCGTCTGGAAGTGTCTCTGAGCTTACTTTGGTAAGTGCTGGATAATTCTAATGTTTTGTGCATTTTACTACATCGCATTTTATTAACAGTTTCCATACAAATTACTTGTATAGCCCCCTAAATTATACTTGGGTACCTGTTCTCTAAAGGGGTCGGTTCTAGGAGGTGTGTGGGGGTGGAGACAGGCATGGCCTAGGCGAGGGGGGGTGAGTTTCTGCACCTTTTCTCTGAGAAAAAAAAGCCCTGCCGATTATGTTCATCTACCACTACCCCTGTTGCAAATGACAGATCCCCGAAGTAACTGCCGTATGTAAAGAAACCGACTAAAGAAGCTAGGTGTCATCATTGACAAAATGTGGTCATGACATCGCCTGACATCCCTGGCCAGTCTGTTTACAAACACAGTGGTAGTACTAGTGTCGCAATACGACAGACTTCTGGCTGATAATTGTTTAAAAACAGCAGATATAGGAAAACTGACCAGATATGGCAAGTTTGTTCACTGAGCTGGATACGGGTGAAACTAGGGTTGCCACCCGAACGGGATTGACCCGGACAGTCCGGGTTTTGACACTTATGCCCGGGTTTACTCCACCGCAAACCCGGACACACAGACCTAACTGTCACGTTAATCTGTTCTGGGGATGTTAGCCAGTGCCGATCCAGTGACGGCTTCTGTGGTTGCGCAGCACCTGTCTGTGCTCTCTGCCCTCTCTCTCCCCTCCCCAGCCGCCTCAATGATCTCAGTTATGCATGCATAGGGGGAGGAAAACGGCAAACTCCGGCTCCGAGGGCACTTCCTAGCTTGTCGCGGCTGAGGCTTCTCTCCCGGCGGCAGACACAACCCTCCCTGCTCTCTCTACATCTACAACAGAGGAGGAGAAGCAGGGGGCGGGGTATGCACACTCCAGCCTCACGCCCGCAGCATCTCCCGAAGCCCGCACTGGGGGGGGGGGGGCAGAAATTTGGGGACAGAGCTTGGTACAGGGAAGTTATAAACTGGCTTGTGATTTATGCACACCTGCACTCTGTACGTAAGCAATCCTAAACCCTTCACTCTGCATGTAAGGCAATCCTGAACCCTTCACTCTGCATGTAAGGCAACCATGAACCCTGCACTCTGTACATAACGCACTCCTGAACCCCACACTCTGTACATAACGCACTCCTGAACCCCACACTCTGTATATAACGCACTCCTGAACCTCGCACTCTGAACGTAACACACTCCTGTACCCCACACTCTGAACGTAACGCACTCCTGAACCCCACACTCTGTACATAACGCACTCCTGAACCCCACACTCTGTACATAACGCACTCCTGAACCCCGCACTCTGTACATAATGCACTCCTGAACCCCGCACTCTGTACATAACACACTCCTGAACCTCGCACTCTGTACATAACGCACTCCTGAACCCTACACTCTGGACGTAACGCACTCCTGAACGTCATACTCTGTACATAACGCACTCCTGAACCTCATACTCTGTACATAACGCACTCCTGAACCGCGCACTCTGTACATAACGCACTCCTGAACCCCGCACTCTGTACATAACGCACTCCTGAACTTCGCACTCTGAACGTAATGCACTCCTGAACCCTGCACTCTGAACGTAACACACTCCTGGACCTCATACTCTGTACATAACACACTCCTGAACCCTGCACTCTGTACATAACGCACTCCTTAACCTCGCACTCTGAACGTAACGCACTCCGAACGTAACGCACTCCTGAACCTCATACTCTGTACATAACGCACTCCTGAACCCCGCACTCTGTACATAACGCACCCCTGAACATAACGCACTCCTGAACCCCGTACTCTGAACGTAACGCACTCCTGAACCTCATACTCTGTACATAACGCACTCCTGAACCCCGCACTCTGTACATAACGCACCCCTGAACATAACGCACTCCTGAACCCCGTACTCTGAACATAACGCACTCTTGAACCTCATACTCTGTACATAACGCACTCCTGAACCCCGCACTCTGTACATAATGCACTCCTGAACGTAACGCACTCCTGAACCCCGTACTCTGAACGTAACGCACTCCTGAACCCCATACTCTGAACGTAACGCACTCCTGAACCTCATACTCTGTACATAACGCACTCCTGAACCCCGCACTCTGTACATAATGCACTCCTGAACCCCGCACTCTGTACATAACACACTCCTGAACCTCGCACTCTGTACATAACGCACTCCTGAACCCCACACTCTGAACGTAACGCACTCCTGAACCTCATACTCTGAACATAACGCACTCCTGAACCGCGCACTCTGTACATAACGCACTCTTGAACCCCGCACTCTGTACAGAACGCACTCCTGAACCTCGCACTCTGAACGTAATGCACTCCTGAACCCTGCACTCTGAACGTAACGCACTCCTGGACCTCATACTCTGTACATAACGCACTCCTGAACCCTGCACTCTGTACATAACGCACTCCTTAACCTCGCACTCTGAACGTAACGCACTCCGAACGTAACGCACTCCTGAACCTCATACTCTGTACATAACGCACTCCTGAACCCCGCACTCTGTACATAACGCACCCCTGAACATAACGCACTCCTGAACCCCGTACTCTGAACGTAACGCACTCCTGAACCTCATACTCTGTACATAACGCACTCCTGAACCCCGCACTCTGTACATAACGCACCCCTGAACATAATGCACTCCTGAACCCCGTACTCTGAACATAACGCACTCTTGAACCTCATACTCTGTACATAACGCACTCCTGAACCCCGCACTCTGTACATAATGCACTCCTGAACCCCGCACTCTGTACATAACACACTCCTGAACCTCGCACTCTGTACATAACGCACTCCTGAACCCCACACTCTGAACGTAACGCACTCCTGAACCTCATACTCTGTACATAACGCACTCCTGAACCGGGCACTCTGTACATAACGCACTCCTGAACCCCGCACTCTGTACAGAACGCACTCCTGAACCTCGCACTCTGAACGTAATGCACTCCTGAACCCTGCACTCTGAACGTAACGCACTCCTGGACCTCATACTCTGTACATAACGCACTCCTGAACCCTGCACTCTGTACATAACGCACTCCTTAACCTCGCACTCTGAACGTAACGCACTCTGAACGTAACGCACTCCTGAACCTCATACTCTGTACATAACGCACTCCTGAACCCCGCACTCTGTACATAACGCACTCCTGAACCCCACACTCTGAACGTAACGCACTCCTGAACCTCATACTCTGTACATAACGCACTCCTGAACCGGGCACTCTGTACATAACGCACTCCTGAACCCCGCACTCTGTACAGAACGCACTCCTGAACCTCGCACTCTGAACGTAACGCACTCCTGAACCTCATACTCTGTACATAACGCACTCCTGAACCCCGCACTCTGTACATAACGCACCCCTCAACATAACGCACTCCTGAACCCCGTACTCTGAATGTAACGCACTCCTGAACCTCATACTCTGTACATAACGCACTCCTGAACCCCGCACTCTGTACATAACGCACCCCTGAACATAACGCACTCCTGAACCCCGTACTCTGAACATAACGCACTCTTGAACCTCATACTCTGTACATAACGCACTCCTGAACCCCGCACTCTGTACATAACGCACCCCTGAACATAACGCACTCCTGAACCCCGTACTCTGAACATAACGCACTCTTGAACCTCATACTCTGTACATAACGCACTCCTGAACCCCACACTCTGAACGTAACGCACTCCTGAACCTCATACTCTGTACATAACGCACTCCTGAACCGGGCACTCTGTACATAACGCACTCCTGAACCCCGCACTCTGTACAGAACGCACTCCTGAACCTCGCACTCTGAACGTAACGCACTCCTGAACCTCATACTCTGTACATAACGCACTCCTGAACCCCGCACTCTGTACATAACGCACCCCTCAACATAACGCACTCCTGAACCCCGTACTCTGAACGTAACGCACTCCTGAACCTCATACTCTGTACATAACGCACTCCTGAACCCCGCACTCTGTACATAACGCACCCCTGAACATAACGCACTCCTGAACCCCGTACTCTGAACATAACGCACTCTTGAACCTCATACTCTGTACATAACGCACTCCTGAACTCCGCACTCTGTACATAACGCACTCCTGAACGTAACGCACTCCTGAACCCCGTACTCTGAACGTAACACACTCCTGAACCCCATACTCTGAACATAACGCACTCCTGAACCTCATACTCTGTACATAACGCACTCCTGAACCCCGCACTCTGTACATAACGCACCCCTGAACATAACGCACTCCTGAACCCCGTACTCTGAACGTAACGCACTCCTGAACCCCGTACTCTGAACGTAACGCACTCCTAAACCTCATACTCTGTACATAACGCACTCCTGAACCCCGCACTATGTACATAACGCATTCCTGAACGTAGCGCACTCCTGAACCCCATACTCTGAACATAACGCACTCCTGAACCCCGCACTCTGAACATAACACACTCCTGACCCTCATACTCTGTACATAACCCACTCCTGAACCCCGCACTCTGTACATAATGCACTCCTGAACCCCGCACTCTGTACATAACGCACTCCTGAACCTCGCACTCTGAACGTAACGCACTCCTAAACCTCATACTCTGTACATAACGCATTCCTGAACTCCGCACTCTGTACATAACGCACTCCTGAATGTAATGCACTCCTAAACCCCGCACTCTGAATGCCACTAAAATGTTCGGGTTTGGCTTGAAGAAAAGGTGGCAACCCTAGGTGAAACTCATGTTCAACTCAAACCTGAAGCTCAACTCTAATCATTAGAAATTCACTTTGTGACAACCGTACTGCTCTACCAAAACAGAAGCTGCATGGCTTCTACAGCTTTAGTAAGGTATGCATAGTATTGACAAGTTTATTGCTAGGTCTGTAGATAAATGTAGGCTTGAAAGCATAGGAATTTAGCATTTCGATATTTGATTTTATGTAGCGCAGAATCCTGGGGGTTAGAAAAGCTATACATAACTGGCAACCGAACATGAGCTATGAGATTGAGTCATAATTTGTATTCCAAAGTGCAAGTGAAAAAGAAGGACTTACAGATGGAAGATGTACAGCTTTGACCTGGAGATAGGGAGCTGGAAATTAGAAGTGATAAATCTTACACTGTTGAACGATGGGGCTTGTGATAACGTGAAATGGAATATGGATTGGTGATTGATGGAGCACAACTGGAAAAAATGAAGCAGAGAATGCAGATATATATACAGCTTGGGGAGGTAAAGATAGACAGCTAGGAAAGGGAAGAGACTGAGCTGGGATTGGAAGGAAATGCAGCTGAGAGATGGAGAGACACATAGTACGTCACAGCTACAAGAGAGAAATTCTCGGTACTGCTTCCCTGGGGCAGATAACCAACAACTAATAGTGAATGAGTTCATTTTGGCTGAGAATTGTTGGGAAAGATTGCCCCCTTGTGTTGTGACAAGTGTATAACAGATCAGCCTTTTCTGCCATTGACTTGATACTTTTGTCCCACCATTTTCCTTATTATATGCATTTGGTTAAGAACAAAACTAACAATCAGCGGCCATCAAAAAAATCACTATGTGGATATGTATTAAAAAAAACGTATATAAGTACAGGCTCTTGCTTGAATTAAATTTGCCATGATGATGCTATAATGAGTTTGATTGTATTTTACCAATGTGAAATAGCCTTGCATTGATTTTGGTAAAGGTGATAGGAGCATGGTTGTACAACTATATGAACATTTTGCAGACACACAGGATACTTCCAGCAGCATGAACGTGTATCATCAGTTTCTGCTCTGCTTTCCCTAATTGTTTGCTGTTAAATAATTTTCCAGTGAGGTCAGTAGGGCTAACAGGCAGTAGCAGCATAGCAAAGGACTAGATGGTAGGGTGACCACATTTCCACACTGCCATTCAGGGACACCCTCCCTTCCCAAAAATCAGCTTGTGCTGTAACGAACCACAGCTCAGTGATTGGACACAAGAGGCAGGATTTATGATTTCTCCAATCACAAGCAGGGGGCGGGATTGTGCTCCTCCAGGCATTCCCGGCCAGGACAAGTACTGTCAGTGAGTAAAGCAGTGATGTGGCTGCCTTTTTTGGGGGCATCAGATTGGCCCGGGGGGGGGGGGGGGGTGGCTGTGTCAGTTTCATTCCGGGACACTGTATTGTCCTGGAATGAATGTGCCCGGGACAGACCTGCAAAATGCGGGACTGACCCGGGCTATCCGGGACGCGTGGTCACCCTACTAGATGGACTTGTGTCTTTTTTCAACCAAACTAACTATGTAACAATGTTTAAGGCTGGGTTCACATTATTTCGAATTGGATGCAGGTTTCCCTGCATCCAATTCGCATGTCAGGAGCCTGTGACCGGCTCTCAATGGAGCCGGTTCACACATCTCCGGGACGGCTGCAAAGCGAATCGCACATGAGTCCTGTGCGTCTTCTGGTCCATTTCAGGTCCCAATCGAAATCGGACCTGAAGCGGTGAACAGGGGATGCATCGGACCCCTGCTGTTTGCCGCTCCGCACGGAGATGTGAACCCAGCCTTAAAGGAGAAGGTCACCAGAAGATTATCATTACACTGGATCTAAGCATAGCTCCTAAACACATAGGCTTTGATTGATCTTAGGTTACAAATACAATCACTAGTCTTAAAGGAAGCTTTGGTAATTATGAGATTTGAGTGATTTCTTAAAGCTCTCAAAGTGCCCTTCAGCCCCATTCTAACAGTGTTTAATACAGGTCTTCATGGGGGTGCTCACTGTTGCTTAAAGGGGTTGTAAAGGTTTGTTTTTTATTTTCTAAATAGGTTCCTTTAAGCTAGTGCATTGTTGGTTCACTTACCTTTTCCTTTGATTTACCTTCTAAATGTTTTTTTTCTTTGTCTGATTTCTCACTTCCTGTTTCTTCCTCACTTCCTGTTTCTCCTCACTAAACTTCACACCATCATCCGTGTGGTGTGGATTCAGCCAGAACAGCTTACTGAACAGCTTACTGAGGAGGAACAGGAAGTGAGAAATTCAGACAGAGAAAACAAAGGAAAAAAATATTTAGGGAAGGGCAATCAAAGGAAAAGGTAAGTGAACCAACAATGCACTAGCTTAAAGGAACCTATTTAGAAAATAAAAAAACGAACCTTTACAACCCCTTTAAACAAGCTTTGGGGGATTTCAGAAAACATAAGTACCCTTTGAATCATGCTTCCATTTTTTCTATAACTAGAGCCAGCACTGCCTTAAAGCGGAAGTAAACCCATGGATTTAACAGTTTCAAAAAGCAGTTACAGTCCCGGCATGCCGGGAATGCCAACTGTCACATTGGTTGTGCTCTCAACCAAACTGTCAAACCTTCCAATGGCTGTTGTCATAACTGATCACATGTGCAGCAACATGGCAGTTGAAGATTAAAAAGAGGCCAAGATGGCAGCTTCCTTGCCTGAAAATGACAGGAGGGTTTACTTCCACTTTAAAGATCTGTGTCGAGCCCTCGCACACTGGAGCTGAAAGTGTCTTTTAGGGCTTGATGCTTGCTGGTATGGCTACTAAGATTACATAAAGCCTTTTTTTTTTAAGGGTCGTATTCTCCACAGAGGCGGTCCTCATCATTCTCTAGCTAAAGCAAAATTAGGTTTAGAGTGGAGATTTTAGCAGATTACTAATCACGGCTTGTACTGCTTATAACCATATTGTTTTTAAAAAAATTGCAACTATGAGCTGACCATGCTTGTTCAGATTTGTATAACATCCAACCGATTCGCATTGCTTGCCTATTATAGCTGATGCAGCAGCAGACAACAGTTCTGTCAACATCACACGGTAGTTACCTGAGCCCTGGCGTGGCGTTTCCCCCATGCCATATTCAACAAATAGGAGCTGTCAACCTGAATGGCCTCCAAGCCACACCCATCACATCAGCATCAGGTAAGAAAAAGGTAAAAAGCACTGTAGTGCTATACACTAACAATATACCATGATGGCATAAATTACTGAGATTTATTGTGCCAAGAGATAAAATGATAATCTTTACTGTGACTGTATATTGTTTTAGATTAGTAACATATGTAGAAAATGCTGCCTGTTTGCTATATTTTGATATATTTCTCCAGATTTGTCGTAACTAAATAAAAATGTAGATGGTTAATAGATATTTTTTTTGTAATAATCCAAGTAGCGTCTTGACACTGAAAGCAATTGAGTTGCATAGCAACACTGGGAGGGGGAGATGTTTTGCAATAGTGTACAGAGTTCCTTTGTATAAAGAAGGGTTTCAGTTGCTTAGCAACACTGGAAGCAGCCTTATAATATCAGGAGTTGTGTTGCTTAGTAACATCGAGAAGAGTTAAGTTGCTTAGTGACATTGGGAGGAATACGTTGGTTAATGACACTGACGTGTTGCTTAGCAACTGTGTACAGCTGTTATTAAAGCTATTCATTTAGATTTTTTGCCCGTTTATATTTACTCCACAGGACTACATTCTCCGCCAGTCATTGGTACTGCTGCAGTACCTGGCCTGGTTGCTCCACTAACCAATGGATTTCCAGGGCTTGTACCATTTCCCAGCAGTCACCCAGCTTTGGACACAATTTACACCAATAGCATTGTGCCATACCCAGGTTAGTTGTACTTTAAAGTACTTTAAAGCGGAAGTAAACCCATCGATTCAACAGTTTCAAAAAGCAGTTACATTCCCGGCATGCCGGGAATGCCAACTGTCACATTGGTTGTGCTCTCAACCACACTGTCAAACCATCCAATGGCTGGTGTCATAACTGGTCACATGTGCAGCATCACGGCAGTTGAAGATTAAACAGAGGCCAAGATGGCAGCTTCCTTGCCTGAAAATGATCGGAGGGTTTACTTCCACTTTAAGTAAAAAAAGCAGTAACCCTCACCACTGTATTGCCAACTTACCGTGTCTCACCTTTACTTTCTTGCCTTTCCTTTATAGCCCAAAGTCCAGCACTTACAGTGGAGAGCCTGCACCCTTCCTTCCCTGGGGTACAGCAGTATTCAGGTATCTTACTATATGCCAAACTGAATGTCTAGATTTCCTTCCCCAAGTCAAATTATATGACAATTTTATTTTTAACCACTTCCTACACTATGGTGTTGATTTACTAAAACGGGAGTGTGCAAAATCTGGAGTTAGAAGCTGATTGGCTACCATGCAGAGCTGCACCAAATTTTACACTCTCCGGTTTTAGTAAATGAACCCCTATAAGTCATCTCTAGAATAAAACAAATAGATTTAAAAAAATGTGCTCTGAGTATTGTAATATGTTTTAATATGGCAGTAGAAGAATTCTGTCTTTTAGTATTAAAGTCCACACATTGGTTCTGGCAAAGGTATTGACAACTGGGGTTTAACTTGTTTGTAATTCCTGTGACAATAATAGATAATTTTCTAAAGTACCAACAACATCTATAGATGATCAGGTATAAAGTGTGTTTACCAGTTAATGGCCAATCATGGGATATCTGAAAGTGTAGGTTAGGGCAAAATAAAAAGAAAAAAAACCACATATGATACAGCTTTGCAATTCATGTACACTCTCCATGTTTTATCACTTTAACGATCCTGCAAGTACAGAAAAGCAGCTGCTGATTTGCCAGAAATGTACTCAGAGCCTAAGTCCTGTCATAAGCTTGCAACATATATCATATTTGTGAACTAAATGGTGTCAGCCCTCCCCAGTTCTATTTTGCTAAACTACAAAACCTTGCCTTTATCCTATTCTCCATAATATTAAAGCTTAAAGAATGGGAGGGATAATCATGATAACACAGGAAGTGTGCAAAAGACACTATAGGGGTGTGAAGCCCATTGCATTAGGGTGTGCGCCCCAAAACTCAAGCACACATGTGTGTGTCTATGTGTATGTATGCATGTATGTATGTTTCTATCTATCCATCTATACATATACTGTACATACATATGTAGCACTACCCTCTCCTCTTAGGGTAAAGGAGAGGCACCCATGCCACAAGCCCATGTCCTCTAGTTTAGAGGTCAGGCGGTGTATATGTACCTGGGTCCCGCAGCGAGTTCCCTCCTTCCACTGGTTCCCATCCCCAGAGTGTAGAGAGGAGTCTGTACTTTTCCCTCTTCAATAAAATCAATGTCCAAACCACTTAAACTCCAACGTTGAGTTTATTTTGTATCTTTGCTTGATAGGTAAGAGAGAGAGTAGATAAGAGAAATAATAGGCACAGAACTCCCAGATTTATCACCACTCGGTCCCGAGTGGGTACAGCTCACCCAGATAGTCCCTCAATGGTCCTAGCAGCCGGTGTGGAGCTCAAACAAGCAATTTAAATCCTCCAATGACAAGTTCAGTATGTCCTCAAAGAACAGCAGCACTCCGCAGGGTCAGTTCTGCGGAGCATAGGATCCTTCCCTCCGACAGGTCATCAGGCCTTTCCCAAGACAGCAATTTACTATCACTCATCTCCTGTTATGGGACCGATCCTCCCCTGGCTTCCTCTAGGTCGGAGCGGATACCCTCACCCGGGCATGCTAGGACTCCAAAGTTCTGCCTGTAGACCCAGTTGAAGGTACTAGGCCTACCCGGAACGTTGCGGTCTCGGGCCGAAGGTGCCCGAGACTCTTCAGTCGGGGTACGCACCCTCCTCCTTAGGGGGCACACTCCTCCGGGTAATTGTCCCCGGGTCTCTCCTCCTATAAAATGGTGTCTGCCTCTTTTATATCCTCTCCCGGCATGCACAGCAGGCAGAACCAGCCCACTGTACGGTAGCCGAGAGAGGACATCCAATCGCGTCAATGCAACCCATGGTTCAACCCTGACCCAACATGGCAGCGCCACCTGCAGGCCACAGGGAACTCTACATGGGCACACAGCAACAAAGCAGAGTCCAGCACAATTAGAAGGCCCGAACCATACTAGTGCTCAGGTCATCCCCCTAAATTTGGAGTACCCGTTACACATACATGCACCTCAAACACACGTGTGTGTCTATGCGTATGTATGCATCTATATATATATATATATATATATATATATATATATATATATATATACCGTATTTATCGGCGTATAACACGCGCCGCCGTATAACACGCACCCCAAGTTTAGGAGGGAATTTTAAGGAAAAAAAACTTACATTTAAATGTCCATCATTGCAGCCTTGCCCAGTGTCCATCTGCAGCCTTGCCCAGTGCCTTTGCAGCCTTGCCCTGATTTAAAATTGGCGCAGATTTCCACTGACTGTGAGCGGAGAGGAGCGAGCGGAGCCGAGATACAGAAAGCCGAGTATACTTCGGCTAGACTCGGCTCTGCTCACAGTCCCGCCCATCTCCACTGATTACGAGAGGAGAGGAGTGAGCGCCGCTGACATACAGAAAGCCGAGTGTACTTCGGCTAGACTCGGCTCTGCTCTCAGTCAGGGGCGGGACTGCGAGAGGAGCCGAGACTAGCCGAAGTACACTCGGCTTTTTGTATGTCAGCGGCACTCGCTCCTCTCGCAATCAGTGGAGGTGGGCGTGACTGCGAGAGGAGCCGAGTAAAGCCGAGTGTACTTCGGCTTTGTGTATCTTGGCTCCGCTCGCTCGTTTCCTCAAAATCAGCGGGGGATCGGCGTATAACACGCACCTACGATTTTCCCCTGATTTTAAGGGGAAAAAAGTGCGTGTTATACGCTGATAAATACGGTATATATATATATATATATATATATATATATATATATATATATATATATATACACACACACACTCTTAAAAATAAATATAAACACACATTTTAAAAAATTTATTAAAACATGGGAGGTGTCAGTAGAGGAGTGGACATGTCAGTCAGTAGAGCAGTGGACTTGTCAGTAGGGCAGAGGTTGATGTCAGTAGGACAGTGGATGGTGTCAGTCAGTAGAGCAGGTGACAGCGTCAGTAGAGTCAGTAGAGCAGAGGTATTAGTAGGGTAGAGATTGATGTCGGTAGGGCTGTGGATGTGTCCGCAGTTTTTTTTGTTTGTTTTTTTACAATTTTTTTTATTAGTTAATAAGTTAAAGTTAATTTTCTTTTAAACACATATCCTTTCTCCTTTTCTTGCCTTTGCATCACCATCTTTTCCATAGTTGGCAACATTTAAAAAAAAGTTTGAGAGACACTTTTTTTTCTGTATGTCCAGAAAGGCAGCGTAGGGTGAGCACCGTGATAATTAGGTCATTCATTTGTGGCCATGAGTCAACTGGAATGTTAAAGGAAATGCAGTGAAATTGGGCGTGGTTTAAGTTATGTGAAATATTGAGCGTGGCTTAAAGCGGTTGTATAGTCATTTTTTTTACTTTTACCTACAGGTAAGCCTATAATAAGGCTTACCTGTAGGTAAAAAGAATATCTCCAAACCTGTACGGTATAGGAGATATTTCCCTTGCAATGAGCCGCTGACTTCAGCAGCGCATGCGCACTAGGGATTCTCGGCTGAAAGCCCGGCAGACGCCGGACCTTACCGCAAAGAAGTCTCCCGTGCGCATGCGCAGGAGTGACGACATTGCAGCTCCAGCCACTCACAGCGCTGAAGCCGCGATACCCGGAAGACACGCCCAGGCAAAATGTCAGCTCCCTCGGCGTGGACCGGGTGAGATACCGATGCCTCGTTCTAAGGTAAGTATTTCATAATGAGCTAGTATGCGGTGCATACTAGCTCATATTACCTTTTGCCTTACAGGTGTAGAAAAAAAATAGTCAGCGGGTTTACTACCGCTTTAAAGGAGGTTTGGTAAATAGAGTCTGAGATGACTTAAATAGTCGGGAATTGGGTAATGTTAAATAGGGAATGTTAGTAGGGCAATGTACAGAGGTCAGTAGTATGTAAGGCAGTGTACAGAAGTTAGTAGTATGTAAAGCAGTGTACAGAGGTCAGTAGTACATAGGGCAGCTCCAAGGGGTCTGTAGTATGTAGGGCAGCCCACCAAAAAAATAAAAATTAAAAAAAAGAAAGAAAAAAAGAAACCTCATCACAGCCATTAGTCCTCATAGGATACACACAGCCCACCACCGCCAATTTTTTATTTTTTTTGCATATTTGTCGAACTTAAATGATTCAGATTTTAGTATTACACATATGTGGCGGGCCTCTACTTAGGGGAGTCGCTATGCTTAAATTTAGGGGTGACCTGAGCGGTAGTTGGCTCGGGTCTTCTAATTGTTTGGACTCTGTCTTGCTGCTGTGTCACCTGGCGTGCAGTTCCCCTTTAGGCATATAGGTGGTGCTGTCACTTATACCCAGGGTTGAACCACAGTTGATGGAGTGGCTATTGGATGTCCTCTCTCGGCTGCCATACGGTGGGTGGTTCCGGCCTGCTGTGCATGTCGCGAGAGGGTATATAAGGGGCAGACGCCATTGTTCAGTAGGAGTAGCACCCGGAGGAGTGTGCCCCTCTAAGGGGGGGTGTGCCCAACTTTGACTAAGGAGTCTCGGGCACCTTCGGCCCGAGGCTGCGGAGTTCCAGGTAGGTCCAGTACCTTCAACTGGGTCTACAAACCAGAAAGGAAACCCAGGGAGCCCAGGGGAGGGCGACCGTTCTGACATAGAGGAAACCGGGGGAGGATCGGTCCCATAGAGGAGATGAGTAATACAAGATTGCTGTCTCGGGAGAGGCCTGGTGACCTGTCGGAGGGAAGGATTCCTTTCTTCACAGGCTGCCCTTGCGGAGTGTCGTAATTAAAGGAGGGATCTCCTTGACTTTGTCCTTGGAGGGGACTAAGTTACTGTTCGAGCTTCATGCCGGCTGCTAGTGCTATTGAGTGACTATCCGGGTGAGCTGTACCGAGTGGCGACGAAGCCAAGAGTGTGCCTGAATCCATTCTATTCTGCTAACCCCTTTCCTCTCTTCAACTTTCTGGTTACTGAAGCAAAAGAGAAAATAAACTCTTGTTGGAGTTGAAGTGTTGTGTGGACATTGACCTTCTTTGAGAAAGGTAAAAGACTTGCCTCTATAATCTAGAGGGAAGAACCAGTGAAGGGAAGCAACTCGCTGCGGGACCCAAATACATAACACCGTCCGACCTCTAATCCAGAGGACGTGGGCATGTGGCATGGTGTGTCTGATCCCTCTAAAAGGAAGGTAAGGGGGGGAAAGGATCTGTGTGCTACATATAGATAACCAGGGTAAATACAAAATGCAGTTCTTAAATGATGATTTTATTTATTAAGGGAAAAAAGCTGTCCAAACCTGCCTGTCTCTATGTGAAAAAGTAATTGCCCCCTAAACCTAATAACTGGTTGTGCCACCCTTGGCGGCAACAACTGCAATCAAGCATTTGTGTAACTTGCAATGAGTCTTTCATGCTGTGGAGGAATTTTTGCCCACTCTTCTTTGCAGGATTGCTTCAATTCAGCCACATTGTCAGACAGACTCTACTAAAGTTATTTCTTGAGTCAACAGGTCTGACAGTAATCAGCCCTGGGTGTGGCAAGTGAAATTTAACTTAGCTTTCCAAAAAATGTGGTTAATCACAGTTCATTCATGATTTAGCAAAGAGGATGGGGGGGGGGGGTCAATTACTTTTTCACATATGGTCATGCAGGTTTGGACAGCTTTTTACCTCAATAAATAAAATGATCTTTTAACCACTTCAGCCCCGGAAGGATTTACCCACTTCCTGACCAGGCCAATACGACACTGTGTCGTTTTAACTGACAATTGCACTGTCGTGCGACGCTGTATCCAAATAAAATTTACGTTCCTGTTTTCCCACAAACAGAGATTTCTTTTGGTGGTATTTGATCACCTCTGCGGTTTTTATTTTTTGCGCTATAAACAAAAAAAGAGCGTCAATTTTGAAAAAGAAAAAACACATTTTTTACTTTCAGCTATAAAACATTTCCACGAAAAATGTCAAAAAATGGATTTATTCATCCGTTTAGGCCGATATGTATTCTGCTAAATTTTTTTGGTAAAAAAAATCCCAATAAGCGTATATTGATTGGTTTGCGCAAAAGTTATTGCGTCTACAAAATATGGGGATTGATTTATGGCATTTTTATCATTTTTTTTTTTACCAATAATGGCGGCGATCAGTGATTTTTAGCGGGACTGCGACATTGCGGTGGACAGATCAGACACCAAACTGACATTTTTTTACACTTTTTTGGTAACCGGTGACATTATTACAGTAATGACACTGGCAGGGAAGGGGTTAACATCAGGGGCGATCAAGGGGTTAAATGTGTTCCCTGTTTGTGTTTTCTAACTGTATGGGGGACTGCGTGACTGGGGAAACACACAGATTCATCTTCCTGCTTAGCAGAAAGACTGTATCTGTGTGATCTCCCCTTTCAGAACGGAGATTTGCCTTGTTTACATAGGCAGGTCCCCTTTCTGTCACTGCTGGGAACGATAGCAGGTGGCCGGCAGACATCGAGTACGCGGGGCCCGCTGATTGGCTCCCCCGCTGGCCAATGGGAGCTCGCCAACAAAAACGAGTTTCTGAGCCAACGATTTACGGGATCGTGCCACCTTGCCGCAGTATAATGACGGGGCTGGTCGGCAAGTGGTAAAAAATGCATTTTGTGTGTATTCGGGTTATCTTTGTGTAATATTAAAATTTGTTTGTTAATCTGAATGATTTGAAAAAGTGTCTCAAATATGCAAAAAAAAAATCAGGAAGGGGCAAATACATTTTCACAGCACGGACGCCTGCCTTTACACGCACATGAGCTTTAATGGCATCCCTGTCTTAGTCCATAGGGTTCAGTATTGAGTTGGTCCACCCTTTGCAGCTATAACAGCTTCAACTCTTCGCAGTCTTCACTAATTTATCCCAAATGTATTCTATCAGGTTGAGGTCAGGACTCTGTGCAAGCCAGTCAAGTTCATCCGCCCCAAGCTCGCTTATCCATGTCTTTATGGTCCTTTGTGCACTGGTATGCTGTCATGTTGGAACAGGAAGGGGCCATCCCCAAACTGTTCTCACAAAGTTGGGAGCATGAAATTGTCCAAAATGTCTTAGTATGCTGACGCCTTAAGAGTTCCCTTCACTGGAACTAAGGGGCCAAGCCCAACCCCTGAGAAACAACCCCACACTATAATCCCCCCTCCACCAAATGATTTGGACCAGTGCACAAAGCAAGGTCCATAAAGACGTGGATGAGTGAGTTAAGGGTGAAGGAACTTGACCGGCCTCCACAGAGTCCTGATCTCAACCCAATAGAACACCTTTGGGAATGAATTAGAGCAGAGAATGCGAGCTAGGCCTTCTCGTCCACAACAGTGCCTGGCCTCACAAATGTGTGTAGCGCCACCCCCAGTTAAGAGAGCCGCTGGTTTGATTTCGGGCCCTGTATACAGCACTGCCAACCCCCGGCAATCTTACTCGACCCACTCTGGCACAGTTAGTCTAGGGTTAAACTTATATTACATTCAATATAGTATTGCAAGGAGTAATCTCTTTGCAATAAGACAACACACCGAGGCGAGAGATCAAATATAACAGTTTTACTTTTATATCAAAAGGCATAGGCAGAACAGAACACATGCAACTTGCTTACAGAGCCCTGCAGCAATAGGTGTGGCACACAACAATGGCCCAGCGCGGTAACCCACCGCGCGCAGCTATTATGGTGTATGCGCCCTGTGGCGCACTAAACAATATTACCCTCTCCCCTCCCTGGTCAGGCCTGACATAGAAGAAATCTCAGTCTTTTCACTTAGGATTTCTTTGCATGCAAACTTTCGGTGGCGCACTTGATGAAACAGTATTTGCATACCTCCCAACTTTTAAAAGTCCCACCGCGGGACATTCAGATCTCCCCTCTCGGGACATGTAAAAAAAAAATTTCCCTGCAAAAAAAAATTGTTGAGCAGGGGGGGGGGGTGACACCGATCGCGGGGGGGTGTGCCGCAGAACACTGTTTTGTCCGCCGATCGCAGGGGGGGTTCCGCCGATCGCGGGGGGGGGTGCCGCGGAACACTGTTTTGTCCACCGATCGCACGGGGGGGGCTTACCTGCTGGTTCGCTGTTTCCTCCTCTTCATGCTTCCTGCTGTGCGGGAAAAATGACACTCTTGCGGGACTGCGGGAAAGAGGAGCCTATGCGGGTAAAACCTGCAGAATCCGTGCCAGTTGGGAGGTATGGTATTTGTATTCCACAAGTAGGAAGTCCCAAGGTACACTATACTGGAGACCCTTTAACTCTGTCCTGCTACTGATCTCCTAGTGAAACAACAAACAAACGATCGGTGGGCCAAGGCAGTGTATAGGCCTAAACACAGTACAGTCTATTGGCTTGAGCAAGTGCTCGCTCATCACTCCAGACGCGATCCCAGTCCGGGACTTCCACCTGCTGTGTCTCTGCACACAGCGTCTGTCACGATCGGGTCCCCGATCCGACTGATGTCCTCACTCGACAAGTCAGATGCTACTCAGGCCCCGCAGTGGGGTGGAAGGCTCTTCAGAAGTTGCGCAAGGCCCCAGGCTCCAGGCCTTGCACTGCAGCAGATCCGCACAGGAAGAAAACTGTTGCTTGCAGTGCGGTGTCCAAAGAGGCCGAGCTCCGCCTCGCCTCCTTCTTAAATAGCCCCTCCCATGAGTCTCTGCGGTGGCCAATTGCACTCTGGGTGCCGAACGGGGTTCTGGGTAACGTAGTCCCGGGGCCTTAAAGGAGACTCCGCTACATGTGCTTCTGGAAGAATAGTAAAACATTCCCATAGACACACTCCTAAACCTTGTGGACAGCCTTCCCAGAAGAGTTGAAGCTGTTATAGCTGCAAAGGGTGGGCCAACTCAATATTGAACCCTACGGACTAAGACCGGAATGTCATTAAAGTTCATGTGCGTGTAAAGGCAGGTGTCCCAATACTTTTGGTAATATAGTGCATATATATATATATATATATATATATATATATATATATATATATATATATATATACATATACACACACACACATACAGTAGGTTTTTGACATATGCATTTTATATCTGTTATATATTTTTTATAATATGCAATATTTTAAAAAGTTTTTAGGTATTTTCAAAACAAAACATAATCTTACTATTAGGCTGCTTTCACACTGAGGCACTTTGCAGGCGCTATAACGCTACAAATAGTGAAAGAGTCTCTCC
The DNA here is from genome assembly GCA_029206835.1 of Rana muscosa. NCBI lineage: Eukaryota > Metazoa > Chordata > Amphibia > Anura > Ranidae > Rana > Rana muscosa. The sequence continues at coordinate 589,985,798 of CM055116.1, forward strand.
TTTCACTCCAGTGTGAAAGCCTGAGGGCTTTCACACTGGAGCGGTGCGCTGGCAGGACGATAAAAAAAGTCCTGCTAGCCGCATCTTTGCAGCGCTGTAGGAGCGGTGTGTACAGAGAAGGGCAACAAAACTAATAAGGGACTGGAGGATATTAGTTATGAAGAAAGGTTACGAGCACTGAACTTATTCTCTCTGGAGGAGAGACGCTTGAGAGGGGATATGATTTCAATTTACAAATACCATACTAGTGAGCCCACAATAGGGATAAAACTTTTCAGCAAAAGAGAATTTAATAAGATACGTGGCCATTCACTAAAATTAGAAGAAAAGCGATTTAACCTTAAACTGCATAGAGGGTTCTTTACTGTAAGAGTGGTACGGATGTGGAATTCCCTTCCACAGGCAGTGGTTTCAGCGGGGAGCATCGATAATTAAAAAAAAATATTAGATAAGCACCTGAACAACCACAACATACAGGGATATACCATGTAATACTGACATATAATCACACACATAGGTTCGACTTGATGGACTTGTGTCTGTTTTCAACCTCACCTACTATGCAACTATGTAACAGGGTCGTTTATAGTTGTTTCTAGGCAGTTGAGTTTAGAAGCATTTCTTGGAAAGCAAAAAAATGCGTTCAAGACGGATATTCAGTGGCATTTGAAACCGCAAATGCCTGCAACAGCTTGTAAACACGCGTAAATACGGTAACTCGCAATACAGACATTTTTAAATGTCAGTTACTATCTGTCAAGTTAAAGTTGTTGTAAACCCTTTACAACCACTTCAACCTACCAGTAAGCCTAGATTAAGGCTTACCTGTTGGTGCTTGAAATATCTCCTAAACCTCCACGGGTTAGGAAATATTTACTAAAATCACGGGCGACGATGTCTACGGTGCATGCGCCGTAGACAACGGCGCAGGCGCACTTTCTTTCTCGTACATCACGGGACACAGAGCGACATAGTCATTACTAATGGGTTATATAGATACCGTCAGGTGCTGGCACTGGCAACTTCCAAAACCGGAAGTACCCTCCCCTATATAAGCCCCTCCCATCCGGGAGCACCTCAGTTTTTTGCCAGTGTCTAAGGTGTTGGCCAAGAAGAAACATGTGTTTTTCACTGAGCTTGCGTACAGGTTCTTTTGGGCCTCAGTAAGCTATTCCGGATCCGACCAAAAAAGCTTCATAGCTAAACGGTCGGTACCCGGGCCTTGCAGAGAAGAGCAAGGTTTTGCCTGTAATGCTTCTCTTAGGAGAGCTGGACCCTGGGATCCAGAGCTCTGGTCATACCCACGACCAAGATGTTTTCTGTGCAGGGTGCTATACAGGTCCAGGGGAGTGGAATCCTTGGGAACCCGGTCCCTGAAGGTTTGATTACAATGCCTGCCGTGATAGGTGAAGTTTGGGCTTTTGTGGACCAAACAAAGTCCTGCGGCGGGGAACAGGTAAGTGGGGGCCCCCAGGAACTTGGTTCTATTGGGGGACCCCCAAGCCTAATTTGTCTTTCTGTCTGTTACCTAATGGTATTCCCGCAAAATTCTGTGCATGCCTGTAACTACTAAAAAAAATGTAATAATTTTTAATGGTGGTCAAGAAAAAAAAAAAAAAAATATTTTTATATATATTTAATATATTAGACTGCGGTACCTGTGTTTGTCCACTAGAGGCCGCTGTGGAATGTTTTCTTGTCATGTGGACTAGCTTCTTCTCAGCAGAGCAAAGTCCAGGCAGATGGTGAGTTCTCTTATAGGAAACTGCTTCCTCTGCCATGTTGCAGTGCTCGTCCATCCCCCGGCCTGCGGCAAAGAGGGGCCCTGGCTCCTGTCCCTTGTTACCATATTTGAAATTAGCGCCGAAGGCGCACGTGCCCGCGCGCGTGCGCGTGCACGCGCCTCTATATATAGAGGTGAGCCGGGAAAGGGGGCGGAGCCTGGGGGATGACGCTCTGTGCGCGCCGCAGCGCTTCTGCGCATGTGCAGGCATCCCAGCAGTTTAAAAAAACCACAATATTGTAGGGAGCTGGCTATGAAGTACAGAGACAGAGCTGGCAACATTTAAAGGCATACAGCAAGCGGTTGATACAGGCATCCCCTAGAAAGGCACATTAGTAGACACCAACTGTGATATAGCAGCAATTGTGCTAGACTATTCTCAGTAAAAGTGGTGTATTACGGCTGGAATACCTCAGCTTTAGGCTTAGGAATATGCCGTCCAGAAGCTCCGGAACTGAATCTTCCAGGAAGCGAAGGGGGTCTCATCGGGCTCGGAGGATCTTGGGCATACTCCTGCTGCACCAGTCTCCCCTGAAGTTCAGAGGTAAGTGACCGTAGAGACCCCGCAGGGTACTTGGTACTGTGGCTGTCCTCAGTTCACCTGCTCCTGTGTATGTAACAGAGGAGGATTTTCCTCAGCTCTGGGAGGATTAGAGAGAGATTGTCAACATTTATCGCTGCCTCCCTGTCAGGGAAAGCACGCCCGATCTCCGTCTCCTCCTTCAGAGTGCCTGTTAGCAGAGCAACAGTCCCATACAGGGATCGACCTGCCTGAAGGGGATCAGGATGAGGTTGATTCTGTTATAGAGGAATCAACAGTGGGGGAACCTTTTCTCAGCATCTTAAGCTGAAAGATTATGGGTTCAGTCTCTGACTAACATGGTCCGATCAGCATTTAAAAATGCACCTTGCGGAACCATCAACCACTACTGTATCCTCGTTGGGGTCGCTAGAAGCCCCCAGACTGTTTGTTCTTTTCCACTTCACCCTTTACTGAAAGGGCTCATTTACCAGGATTGGGAACGTCCTGAGAAAATATTTATTCCCCCAAGAGATTTCCGGTGGTCTATCCCATGGAGGATAAGTTCATCAAAAAAAAAAAAAATGGAAGGTCCCTACAGTGGACGCAGCCATCTCTTGTATGTATAAATCACTGACATGTCCAGTGGATAATGTCCAAATGTTCAAGAACCCAATAGATAAAAGATTGGAGTCCTTATGAAAATCTGCTTGGTGATACAACCAGCAGTAGCAGCTATTGGGGTCTGCTAAGCAGTGAAGGATCAGTTGAAACAGGTCTTGAGGGACTTGACAGATCAGCAGGCTTTGCCCTAGCTGATCTACCTAGAGCCTTAGGCTTTGCGGTTGACGCCATAGAGGATTCAGTCCATCAGGCCTCCCGCCTTACGCTGTCTATAGTACATATGCGTAGGCTCCTATGGCTCAAAAACTGGTCTGCTGAAGCTCCCTGTAAAGAATGGCTGGTTAGCGTCCCATTTCATGGTGAACGCTTATTCAGGGAAAACCTGGACAAATATATCCAGAAAATTTCCAGCGGTAAAAATACGCTCTTACCGGTTAAAAGCAGAGTTAGAGGTCCCTCTTTAAGAGGCCTGCTTCTCCAGTCCCTGGGGCATCGGCTGTGTAACAGTTCCGACGGCCTCCTCGGTCAAATCCCGGGGGTAAAAAACAGGGACAGTAGCAGGGTGATGAGAAACCCTGGGTCAGGGGAGGTACAAAACCTCCCCCAAAGTTAAATTCATTGAAGCCCCCACTCAGTCGGGTGGGGGGAGGACTCCAGTTGTTCGCAAGAGACCTGGCGGGACACGATCAAGACAGATAGGTGCTCTCCGCAGTAGGTTTGGGATACAGTTTGGAGTTAAAAGACTCTCCTCCTTCCCATTTTTGAGGTCAAACGTGCCAAGGGATCCCCGGAAGAGAGAGTCCCTCCTGTTGGCACTAGAACAACTATTGCTCCAAGGAGTAATTATGGAGGTTCCCCTGGAAGAATGAGGGTTCGAGTTTTACTCAAACCTCTTTACAGTCCCGAAGCAAACGCGGTCGGGAGGCCCATATTAATTCTAAAAGGGCTATACAAATTCCTGTATATCAGGACTTTCCGATGGAGTCGATCCGATCGGTGGCCACTGCCCTACAAGGGGAGGATTGGTTAGCCACGATCGACATCAAAGATGCTTATTTGCACATTCCCATCTTTCCAGTCCACCAAAAATTTCTACGCTTTGCAGTAGAAGGGCGCCATTTTCAGTTCAGAGCCTTACCCTTCGGTTTGGCCACAGCACCACGAGTGTTTACAAAAATTCTGGCCCTTTATTGGCCAATCTAAGAACACAAGGTGTAATGATAATGGCATATCTGGATGACTTGTTGCTGATAGACCACTCAGTGAAAAAACTAGACGTGGTCGTTCACAAGACGATCAAGTATCTGGAATCTCACGGTTGGATTATCAACCGAGACAAGTCAGCCCTAAAAACCAGTCAAAAGTCTGGAATACTTGGGGCTAAGGTTGGATTCAGGCCAGAGAAAAATATTCTTGCCTCGAGGAAAGGTGTTGTCTTTGAAAGATTTGATCCACTTAGTGGGTACAAAAAAGACAGCCGTCCATACGCCTGTATATGAGGCTGCTGGGAAAAATGGTGGCATCATTCGAAGCAGTACCCTACGGTCAATTCCATTCAAGGAATTTGCAAGGGGCCATACTGTCAGCCTGGAACAAAAAAGTTCAGGCCCTAGACTTACAATGTCCTTGTCCCCTTCCGTTCGGAAGAGCCTCCGTTGGTGGTGGGTTCCCCAGAATCTGGAAAAAAGGAAATCCTTCAGTCCGATTTCTTGGAAGGTGGTCACTACAGATGCCAGCCTTATAGGCTGGGGAGCAGTACTGGAGCAATAGTCTCTCCAGGGCAGATGGTCGGATGCAGAAAAGGCCCTGCCCATCAATCTCTTAGAGATACGAGCAGCCCGGTATGCCCTAGTAGCATGGACATCCAAACTCCAAGGGTCCCCTGTCAGAATTCAATCAGACAATGCCACAGCAGTGGCATATATCAATCATCAGGGGGGCACCAGGAGTCGTGCAGCCCAGAGGGAAGTAAATTACATCCTGAAATGGGCAGGAAAAATATGTCCCAGCCATATCTGCGGTATTCATTCCAGGAGAGGAGAATTGGAAGGCGGACTTTCTAAGTCGCCAGCAATTAGGCCCAGAGGAAGGGTCCCTTCACCCCGAGGTTTTCTGGACAATATGTCAGCGGTGGGGAACATCGGATGTAGATCTTCTAGCATCCAGATTCAACGCAAAGGGGGATAGGTTTGTCTCTCGGACAAGGGATCCCCTAGCTTGCGGCTCGGATGCCCTAGTGTTCCCTGGGGATCAGTTCAAGCTGATATATGCATTCACACCGCCACAATGGTTACCTCGATTACTCCGCAGAATCAGGGTAGAAAAGAAACCAGTGATTCCGGTGGCTCCAGCGTGGCCCCGAAGAGCGTGGTACGCAGAGATTGTAAAATTTCAGTGGGGAGTCCTTGGACTCTCCCACGTCGTCCGGCTTTCGCAAGGACCGATATACCACCCTTCCTTACCAGCCCTAGGTTTGACGGCCTGGCTATTGAAGCCCACATTCTAAAAAAGAGAGGGCTCTCTAATGCTGTGGTATCTACCATGATCAATGCCAGGAAGCCGGTATCCAGGCAGATCTACTATAGAATCTGGAAGGCGTACATCGCGTGGTGTGAGGCCAAGAAATGGCATCCACATAAGTACGTAATAGGTAGGATTCTGGACTTCCTACAGTGGGCTGTAGATAGGAAGCTTGCCTTGAGTACTATCAAGGGTCAGATTTCGGCCTTGTCAATATTTTTTCAAAGGCCCTTGGCTTCGCATTCACTAGTCAAAGCCTTTATACAAGGAGTGATGCGTATTAGGCCTCCGGTTAATATTCCCATATGTCCATGGGATCTAAACTTGGTTCTGTCGGTTCTACAGAAACAACCATTTGAACCATTACAGCATATTTCCTTGGTGCTTCTCACCAGGAAATTGATTTTTCTAGTAGCCATTTGTTCGGCTAAAAGAGTATCGGAATTAGCAGCTATGTCCTGTAAGGAGCCATATCTGGTTATCCATAAGGACAGAGTAGTGTTACGTCCTCATCCAGCCTTTCTTCCTAAGGTGGTATCGAGGTTTCATTTGAACCAAGATGTGGTTCTTCCTTCTTTTTTCCCCAAACCTACTTCGGTAGAGGAAAAGTTATTGCATTCTTTGGATGTAGTAAGAGCAGTTAAAGCTTATCTAAAAGCCACTGCTCAGATTCGCAGAACGGATACTTTGTTTATTCTGCCGGAAGGCCCCAGAAAGGGTCAGGCAGCGTCAAAGTCTACTTTAGCCAAGTGGATTCGACAGGTCATTATGCAAGCTTATGGCTTGAGAAGGAGACCGCCTCCGTTCAAAGTTAGAGCGCACTCCACGAGAGCAGTTGGAACTTCATGGGCAGTGCATCACCAGGCCTCCCTGGCTCAAATCTGTAAGGCCGCAACATGGTCTTCGGTACACACGTTTACTAGGTCCTACCAGGTGGACGTTAGAAGTCAGGAGGATGTCGCCTTTGGGCGCAGTGTGTTGCAGGCCGCAAAAGATCCTCATGTCTGATAGCGCTCAGCTTATATATGGTGTATCCCCCCCCTCATTTGGCATTGCTTTAGGACATCCCATTAGTAATGACTATGTCGCTCTGTGTCCCGTGATGTACGAGAAAGAAAATAGGATTTTTATAACAGCTTACCTGTAAAATCCTTTTCTTGGAGTACATCACGGGACACAGAGCTCCCGCCCCTCTTTAGGGACACTTATTGCTTTGCTACAAAACTGAGGTGCTCCCGGATGGGAGGGGCTTATATAGGGGAGGGTACTTCCGGTTTTGGAAGTTGCCAGTGCCAGCACCTGACGGTATCTATATAACCCATTAGTAATGACTATGTCGCTCTGTGTCCCGTGATGTACTCCAAGAAAAGGATTTTACAGGTAAGCTGTTATAAAAATCCTATTTTTGCAACGGTGATCGTACCGTTCATAAAGGAGGCCGTGCCGTGACTGGTGGCTCCCGCCAATCACAGCGCCGGCGCCGCGTTACCCGGAAGTAACCCACGGAAAAGATGTCGGCCGCCCGAGCGGTGTACGAGGACGGCTGCTGGGGCTTCGATCGGAGGTGAGTATTACATAATGAGCTAGTATGCTATGCATACTAGCTCATTATGACTTTGTCTTGCAGGGTTTTTTTTTTTGTTTTTTTTTTTGCCTTTACTTCCTCTTTAAATTGTTCAGGAGAGGTTGTAAAACATCCCATGTACATTAAAGGGGTTGTAAAGGTTTGTTTTTTATTTTCTAAATAGGTTCCTTTAAGCTCGTGCATTGTTGGTTCACTTACCTTTTCCTTTGATTTCCCTTCTAAATATTTGTTTCCTTTGTTTTCTTTGTCTGAATTTCTCACTTCCTGTTCCTCCTCAGTAAGCTGTTCAGTAAGCTGTTCTGGCTGACTCCACACCACTTGGATGATGGTGTGAAGTTTAGTGAGGAGAAACAGGAAGTGAGAAATTCAGACAAAGAAAAAAAAACATTTAGAAGGTAAATCAAAGGAAGAGGTAAGTGAACCAACAATGCACTAGCTTAAAGGAACCTATTTAGAAAATAAAAAACAAACCTTTACAACCCCTTTAAGCTTAATACTGACTTGCCATGTCTTGTTCTGCACGGTGTCTCTGTGTGGAGGTGGCCTTGTAGAGACTTGTAGAGGTTTTTTTTTTTTCCTAATGTAATAGCTGCCCCTGATGACTGGTGTTCTGCTGACTGATGGGGAATATTCAAGATGCAGCAGAGGAAGTGCAGAACATTCAGATCCATATAATAAATGAAGCAAAAACAGAGAGATCCTTTCCAACAGGTCATCTGGTACAGCTCTCTCTCCAGCAAGGAGAACAGTGAGCAGCACAGTAGTGAAATTACCAAATCTCCTGAGACTAGCTGTCAAAGGCAATATTGCTTTAGATTTCACACTGCAGACAAACAGCTATGAGCTTGAATGTAAAATAATGCACTGCTATTTTTCAGGAGGAACAGAAGACAGTTACATTTTTCAGGCTACTGCTAAAGCCTCGTACACAAGGTCGGACTTCCATCGGACTTTTCTGTGGATTTTTGTCCGAACGGAGTTGGCCGGGCACACCCATAGCATACACACCACAGGACTTTTCTGCAAACTTTCCCAAAACTTTTTGCAACATCACATGGTTTTTCTGCTCTTTTCTGCTATTTACCGCCACCCTTTGGTCAACTTCTGCTATTGTTGGTTGATTTTAACATTAGTTGTTTTGTCCATCGGACAAAAGTCCTATGGTTTTCTGTACACACGGTAGGACTTTGCTCCATCGGACTTTTGTTGGGCAAAAGTTTGTCCGTTTGCAGACCCAACTTTTGTCCGATGAAAACAAAACCAAATGAAAAAAAGTTTGTCCGATGGAGCGTACACACGGTCGGATTGTTGGTCCAACTTGCTTAAAACGAAGTTTGTTGGGAAAAAGTCCGACCGTGTGTACAGGGCTTTAGGGGCAATTAATATTTTTAGACTTTCCCTATAAAATAGCTAATTTTTACATTTTGAGTTTCACTTTAATTGTGCCTTGATCTACACATACATCTGTTTCCTGCAAAACGGTTAAAGGGGACCTTGCAGTAAAATGCAAGATTTGCTTTCACTGCCCTGGCCCCTCCCCTTGACAAATCACTTACACTGTCTAGTAGAAGACAGAGCTAAGATTAAAAAAAAAAATCTTTACAAGTACAATTTACAACTAATAGTGGGTGATTTGTAAAGGGGAAAGGGGTTTAAGCGATTTGAGTAGACCTTTCATTTTACTGCCAGGTCCGCTTTAGGTGGGCATACCATGGGAGGTGGCTAACATTTGTTATGTGATCTAGCCTACTCCAGGATTAAAACATCACTTTGCTTCAGATTGTCTCCTATGGAGTAGGATTATAGATCAGGGATTTCTCCTGACACCAGAATTAATAGGATGAGTGGATTTCCCCTTCCCCTGATCTCTCAGCAGGTGACTTTCTGCTTCCCCTTGTTCTCCTTTGATACGTAATTGTGGATTTCTACATGAAAAAGCTATGTTTTGCACTGCTGCTTTGATAAAAATGTAACCGTATGCCATTTTTTTTTTCACAACCTCTATGTTAATAATTTTGTTTTCTTTTCCACACCACAGCTATTTATCCCACTGCAGCTCTTACACCTGTCACACACAGCACCCCGCAGCCTCCTCCTATTCTGCAGCAACGTGAAGGTAAGAGTGCTGATGGAGACCGTCAATCCTCTAAATTCAAAGTTTAAAGTAAACCCTTCACAAACCTGCCCACTTTAAGCAGAACTCTAGGCAGTTAAAAATAAGAAATGATCTTGCAATTCTCTCTACAGCAGAGACCAGACTGCGAGAAGGAGAAGAAGCACAAGTAGACAATCAGTGCTCATGTGCTAAAAAGGATGACAGGAGGAGAAATCAAAATGACAGAGGGAAGATCATTCTTCTGTTTCACTTTTCATTGTTCAGTCACAGACTCAAGAGACCTACCTGTAGGTGTTACTAAACTGTGGAAGAGAAAGATCAGGTCCCCTTACCTGCCAGGCAGGGCTGTGCTGTGTCACAGAACTGTATAATTCCTAGGACTGGATGTAAATAAATACAATATTACTTTGCAGTTAATATCGCTCCTGTGTATGTATTTTATCTGTGTAGGATTTGTTTTGAGTTTAGCTTTAACATGAACATATGAAAAAAAAATACATCATTGCAGGCTACTTAATACTGCATTTAATTGAACAGTAGATTAGTTAAAGTTATATGCAAATCTTAATATTTTGCTTAATAAGCAAACTTGGCCCTGCCCTCTCACATGCCACCATTTTTGTAAGTGTTGTGATCCATCCTATCAGGCTCTGGAGGCAGGAGGAAAAGGAACAAGATTGACTTTTACAGGAAAAGTAAAGATTTGCATGTAACTTCAGCCTATCTATACCTCTGGATCTGTTAATCATTTTGGTAAGCAATTTTTACTGAAACTAACCTTAACTTGCTGTTTTTCCATCTTGTGATTAGTTTGAATTTCCAAGGTTTGTGGCTGGCAGTGGTGGTTGGTGTTTTTTTGTTTGGGGGGGTGCGTCAAACAACTGAACCCCCCCCCCCACTATCTGCTTTGGTCGGTCCACCAGCACTTACCCCATTTGGCGACGGCATCAGCGGGCATCCGAGGAGCAGCGGCGGGGATCGGGCACCCGATGAGCAGCAGCAGCCGGGGAGCGGCGGCTGGGACCGGGCATCCAGGTATCGGCCAGCAGCTCTTCTCCTCCTCGCTTCCACCGTGCGTCTCCTCCCCTCCTCCTAGGCGTCCAATAGGATCACCTGTTCTTTCAGCCAATCGGGTGACGGGTATCAGACCTGCTTCCCAATTGGCCGGGGGGAGGATCAGGGTTGTAACAGCGAATATTCATTCGCTGTTGCAACACACCTGGGTGGGCTCCGATTGCACGCTCTGCATCCTGAGCCCACCCTATTTTGAAGCCTAGTAGAGCCTCTGGCTCTAATCAGGTGCTTAAAAATAAAAACCTGCCCACTGTAATTCATGCACCTGGTGCCCTGAAAGGGGTCGGACGCATGAATAGGGGGTGGTAGCGGCGGCCATGGATAGGTTCATGCTATGCATGAATCTATCCATTGCATATAGGGGGTGGCCTGGAGAGAGGGGGTGGCGCCCCTGGTGGCTGGTTTACTTTATTTTATGTTCAAAGACCTGAATATGTAATGCTTCCTTTGTGACAGGTATAACACATAAAATGCCCATTTCAATGGAAACAATAACTAATTTAAAAGAGTGCAACAGCAAGACATGGAGCATTTCAATAAAAAGGATGTTAGTCTGAACTCAACAGAGTATTTGCTTTAATAGCTGTGTTCTCTGTGCCTACATACTGTATTTCATATCTGATTGTATACAAACTGTATATTGTACAGTTTTGTACTCCAAAGAATATTGCAATGTAGTATTTACAGTACACAGGGCCGGCCTGGACCCAGGCGGCACTTTGAGAGGGAAGGTAAATTGACACCCAAGCTTTTTTTTCCAGCAGTTTTGTGTGTCATCCAGGAGTGGCCGTCCTGCTGCCATGTTAAAGGACCGCCCTGCTGCCCTCAACACGCATACTCATAGTTGCCGGGCACGAGGGTGCTTGCACACAGTCTAACACTGGCTGTTAAACACCCAAGCACACATGAAGATGTGTATGTGTGCTTCCGGGGGCAGGGTACCCAGAGTAAACAGAGTGCATCGAAAGATCCCTTCACCAATGGCTCCACAAGCAGCCGATGTTCGGGCACAGCTTGCGAGGCTTGCATTTCTATTGGGTGGAACTGGAGGAGGGGGTGCGGCTGGCCTTGTGCCTTGCCCGCCTTCTTCTGCTCTGGTGCATGCGTGAGGCTAGGCACTGAAGACTGTGGGAGCACTGGGAGAGAGCAACAGGGAGGTAATATAACTTAGTTCTGTGTGACAGGGCACAAAGGGGCTGTTGATCTACTGGATGGTCAAATGTTGCATAACCTGTCATGCTCAAAAATCACTATACAGCCCTAGATTGGCATTATACTACCTTAGCCCGCCCCTATACTACCCTAGCCTGCCCTTAAACTACCCTAGTCCGCCCCTATACTGCCTTAGCCTGTCTATATACTACCCTAGCCTGTCTATATATTACCCTAGCCTGCCCCTTTACTGACCTAGCCTGTCCATATACTACCCTAGCCTGCCCCTATACTACCCTATTACCCTAGCCTTCCCATATACTACCCTAGTCTGTCTATATACTACCCTAACCTGCTCCTATATTGCCCTAGCCTGCCCCTATACAGCCCTAGCCCGCCCCTATACAGCCCTATCCCAATGCAATATCATCCATGGGTGCAATGTGTTCACTGCACATGGGCTCTGAGTGGTGGGGGGGCCCACAGTGCTGACACACACTGCATTCCACTGTGCTGACATACACTGCAGTGACTGCACTCATGGATGCCCTACGGCGCCAAGATGGGGAGAGTGGTAACATGGTGGTATGCCATTTAATTTTGCATATGGACAAGGTGCTGTTGCATGTAAATCTGACTTCCTTATAACTTTAATTTTAGTTTTAATTATCATGATATAAAATAATGGATGTGGGGGACTTTTGGTGGGCGCAGGGCCATCTTTAATATTGATTGGACCGTGGGAAAACATTTTTTGGGCCCCCTTTCATGCAATTTTGCTTTCCATCTGCCCTGAGATATACAATAAATAGCAGCTAGACTCAAAATCAGTTTGCTGAATCAGATCAGGCAGCAATTAATTGGCAGAGGTTACAACATATCTTTACTGTTCAGTGACTGGCTGCTAGAGGTTACAGCACACATTATGGCTCACTGATTAGTTGCTAGAGGTTACAGCACATAACTTCTGCTTGTTGATTGGTTGCTAGAAATTACTGTACATCAATACTGCTCACTGATTGGTTGCTAGAGGTTACTGCACATCCTTACCGCTCACTGATTGGTTGCAAGAAGTTAGTGCACATCATTACTGCTCACTGGTTGGTTACTAGAGGTTACAGCACATCATCTCCTCACTGCCTGTAAAACATTGTGGAGGTGAGGGGATCAATCAATAGACAGAAAACTTCTAGGGATCCTGGGACTCCTGGGATCAGTGGCAGTGCTGGGGGAGGGGAGGGTGTAATCAGTGGCAATGCTAGGGGGTTGATGGGATCAGTGGCAGTGGTGGGGGGAGGAGGTTAGTTAGGAGGTAGTACACTGTAGCAAATTCTGAATCTTGTTAAGCAAAGCTGGAAATCTTTAGCAAGTATATAGTTGGTGATTCTACACTTACCACCAATGTAATGGCGACTTTACAATGACCACCAATGTGAGGGGGTATATACACTGACCACCAGTGTGAGGGGGAATTTGCACTGACCACCAAGAAACAGGGATTTTACACTCACCAATATAAGGAGGGATTTCTACACTGACACCAATGTAATAAGAGCATTTACACCAACCAGCAGTGTAAGGGGAAATATACAATAACCTCCATGTAAGGGGTGATTTACATTTACAACCATTGTCGAGGAGATTTGTACGGAGCATCAACGTAAGGTGACACTTCCACACCGACCACCAATGTTAGAGGGGATTTACACTGACCACCGATGTAAAGGGGGATTTACACTGACCACCGGTGTAAGGGCAATTCTGCATTTACCACCAATGTAAAGTGAAATGTACACTGATCACTGATGTAATGAAAAATGTATACTGACAGCCAATGTAATGAGGGATTTTACACCAACAACCAAAAAAGGGGGATCTCTACACTGGTTGCCAATGTAATTGGAGATTCACACTGACCACCACTGTAATGAGTAGCATTTCATTCTTGGACCCAGGCAGCACAATGTCTTATGCCGCGTACACATGATCGGAATTTCCGACAACAAAACCGTGGGTTTTTTTTCAACGGCTCAAACTTGTCTTGTATACACACGGTCGCACAAATGTTGCTCGGAAATTCCCATGGTCAAGAACGCGGAGACGTACAACACTACGACGAGCCGTGAAAAATGAAGTACAATGATTCCGAGCATGCGTCAAATTGGTTCCGAGCATGCGCAGCACTTTTGTGCGTCGGAAATGGCTACACACAATCGGAACTTTTGCAGTCGGAAAAATTGAGAACCTGCTCTCAATCATTTGTCGTCGGAAATTCCGGCAGCAAATGTCTGATGGAGCGTACACATGGTCGGAATATCCGACCAAAAGCTCACATCGAACATTTGTTGTCGGAAACTCTGATCGTGTGTACATAAGGCCAGCCCTGACAGTACATTTAGCTGCTTGTCATCTTTAGGATCCCAGCATACAATGTGCCCTTCATTTTGGATATGTTTTTGCGGCTGGTAATGTCGATAGAGATAATTAACTCTTGTGGGCTTCTTCAGACTGTATTGTGATGCTTTCATGTGCAGCATTGAGCTGATTAAAGTTGAGCTTGAATTTCATCATAAAAAACAACATTTTTATCAGAGTGGGTTAGATGTATACAGAAAACTTCAGAAATGGAAGAACTCATTCATCAAGCGAATGATACCCCTTTCAAATTCAGGAAAACACGGTCATGCTGGCAGCACTTTATCACTACTGATGAATATACCAAACTTAGGGCTTAATCACTCACAAAAAGAGCCGACAGAAATGTAAGTTAGAACTCTGGACCTTACTTCATTCCTTCTTCTCACCCCCTGTAAGGACTATTGAGGAAACCACGTACCCCTTTGAAACCTCTTATAACAGCTATCACGACCCCCCCCCCTCCCCTCTCTATTACCGGTATTATAATTCTATTGAACAATACGAGCAAATATATACAATTCGGGCACCTGTACTGAGAAGTGGAATTCTACATCAACAAAAGAGTTATGACAATTATACACACTATAATCAGATAATCTTAGTTCTTTCGGGGGTTTTTTGTATTTTTGTTTTGGGTTTTTATTTTTTCAACATGCTCTGTTAGGGAAATACCTAACATTAGATATAATGTTTATACTTTAACTACACTAACATATTCGTTATTATGTTTAAAGCGGAGGTTCACCCTAAATACTGACATTATCTTATAGTGATCTTGCTAGCAGATACATATACATATTCCTATTGATTTTTTTTCTTGTGGTTGGACTTACCGTGAATCAGTCGTTTTAATGTGGACTTCCGGGTATTCCTCCCGCGGGAGTGGGCGTATCTTTCTTTCCTCGGAGCCCCGTTGATTTCTGGGAGGTGCTCGCAATGTCTCCTGGGAGCCGTTGCGGATTCTGCCAGCCCTGGACTGCGTAGGCGCAGAGCTCTAGCTCCGAAAATTGCCGAACATTAAGAGCTGTAGACTGCGACTGCGCAATCAACAGGGTATTGTGACAGTCGTTGCCGCACGCTCCCGATGCTCGCTCCACTCAGCAAGGGGGGCGGGTGTATTACTATTATAATGAGCGGATGCATGTTTAAATAAAGGAATTGATGGACAGAGAGGGCGGGTAGTTCAATGTGGATGGCCGATTTGAATACTTGTCAGAGAATTGTTAAAAAAAATCTTATGTCTTTTTTTTTAACAATTCTCTGACAAGTATTCAAATCGGCCATCCACATTGAACTACCCGCCCTCTCTGTCCATCAATTCCTTTATTTAAACATGCATCCGCTCATTACAATAGTAATACACCCGCCCCCATTGCTGAGTGGAGCGAGCATCGGGAGAGTGTGGCACAATATTGTGCTCAAAGCGCATGCGCCGAATATGGGTTATAATCCATTTGGCTATTTTCGGAGATCTGCCGTGAACGGACACGCAAGTGTTGCGCATGCGCAGGTCAGAGCGGGCGAAATCCGCTAAAGTGTTGCGCATGCGCAGAACAGAGCTGGCAGAATCCGCTGAGGGGCAATTCTCGGCAGGTCACCGTCAACACTGATGATACAGCGGTGAATGCTGGGATGCATTCACCGCATCCCGGAAGTCTCTGCTTGTGGGCTTCACAGTGCCCACAAGCAAAATGGCAAAGAACAAGATCTATTTATAAAAGTTATTATTTAGAACGGAAATGGACGGGGGACGTCTCTAATCGCAGGACAAGTGAGTACTAACATGTTATCTGTAACCCCATTACATGCACCTAGAAAAAAAAAAACGAGGGACCGCGGAACCTCCGCTTTAACAAGCTATGTCTTCGGCATATCCCTCTAACGAGATCCAAATATTCTTGTTTCGTTACTTCTGTTCCTGTAGCAGCTGCGTCTGCAACGCTGTCATTTTATTTATACACCTTTTAATAAACACTTCTATTTAAAAAAAAAAAAAAAAAAACATCATGTGTGTCTGAACAAAGTGTAACTTGGGAGGCAAATGATTGGGAACTTTCCCAATTGGCACACAGCTAACAGTAAAAATTTAACAGAGGACCTAACTCCTCTATTTATGCCAATATTTGATGCAAACATGATATGCATTGTCAGAGTTGCCTAAAAAAGTGGCTGCTGCTCTTAGTATCTCTCTTTGTCTAGGAATGTAAAAATACTTAATGATGTTCCAGAGAGAGCTTCCAATTATGGGTGGGGTTGGTGTTCTCTGCTGCCATGGGATTGTGATGAATCCCAAGGATTTGTGAAGTTCACAAGCCAATAAATTGAAGGAATGAATAACACATCCCCTAATCCATGGATATGCAATTAGTGGACCTCCAGCTGTTGCAAAACTACAAGTCCCATCATGCCTCTGCCTCTGGGTGTCATGCTTGCTGCTGTCAGAGTCTCGCTATGCCTCATGGGACTTGTAGTTTGGCAACAGCTGGAGGGCCGCTAATTGCATATCCCTGCCCTAATCTATAAAAGAGTGGACTAACAGCAGCCATATTGTCAGTGTGTGTTAAGCCCCATACACATGATTGGACTTCAAACAAACTTTTCCATGGATTTTTGTCCGAAGGGAGTTGGCCGTCAATGCCCATAGCATACACACGACAGGACTTTTTCAGCCAACAAACATGAACGTAGTGACGTAATTGACGTACTACGTGGTGTTTCTGCTGTTTTCTGCTCTTTACCGCCACCCTTTGGTCAACTTCTGCTATTGTTGGTTGATTTTAACATTGGTTCTGAGCATGCATGTTTGTACTTTGGACTAAAGTCCGATGGATTTCTGTACACACGGCAGGACTTTGCACCGTAGGACTTTTGTTGCAGAAAAGTTTGTTCATTTGCAGAGAGGACTTTTGTCCGATGAAAACCGAAAAAGTTTGTCCGATGGAGTGTACACACGGTCTGATTTTTTTAATTTAGAATTTAGAAGTTTGTTGGCAAAAAGTCTGACCGTGTGTATGGGGCTTAACTGGTGATAGGAAAAACGGGCAACTCTGTAAAGGTAGATATAGTGATTATTTTTTTTATTGCATTTTTTTCCAAGGTTCATTCCCCTTAAAACCTCATTTGGTTTTGCCACTAAGTTTGCAAAGTTTGAGCAACGTTTTGTAAAAGTGTTCACAAACCAAACCCAGGCAGGTTTGCTCATCTTTTTTTTCTGTTACCCGTATCTCCCTTGATTGTTGCCAAGGTATATACGCGCTTTCTAACCAAACATGGTGGTAATCAATGAGTTAATGATTCATACTCTGAATGGTCTAAGGTTATCAGTGGTGAACCCTGAGGTTCAGTGTTGGAACCCTTACTTTTTAATATCTTTATAAATGATATAGGGTCTAGGATTAAAAGTATTTCATAATGAGCTAGTATGCATTGCATACTAGCTCATTATGAAATACTTAACTTAGAACGAAGCTCCCACAGGGCTGCCCAGTCATCGCTGAGGGAGCTGACATGTTCCCTCTGCGTTTCTTTTGGGTTCGCGGCTCCGGCGCTGAGTGGCCGGAGCCGCGGTGACATCACTCTTGTGCATGCATGCGGGAGCCCTCCGTTCCGGCAAGATACACCGAACCTTCGCCGGACCTTCACTGCGCATGCGCTGCTGACGTCAGCGGCTGCATGCAAGATGAATATCTCCTTAACCGTACAGGTTTAGGAGATATTCATTTTACCTACAGGTAAGCCTTATTATAGTTTACAACTATAGTTTACAACTTTAAACACTATTGGGATGAATTAGAATGCAATTTGTGAGTTAGGTCTTCTCATTCAACATCCTTATCCAACATTCTTATCTGACCTTGCATATGCTCTTTTGGCTACATGGGCACAAATTCCCCCCCCCCCCCCCCCCTTCCCAAGTCACACACTCCAAAATCTTGTGGAAAACCTTTCCAGACGACTGAAGGCTGTTATAGCCAAAAAGTGAAGGATGGAATTACCTCCATAATAATGTCCATGGTTTTAAATGGGATTTCCAACAAGCTCATTTAGGTGTTATGAAATACCTGTAAGGTTATTTAGCTCAAGTGGTATAGTATTTTTGGAGGTTCACAGAAGTTATAGCATTAATTCATAAATACACTTTCTTGAACATTTTCTGTATGCTCTCTGGACTTAATCCGTCTTTGTAATATATATATCTGTGATCATTTCACAGGACCCGAGGGCTGTAACCTATTCATCTATCACCTTCCCCAAGAGTTTGGGGATAATGAGCTAACACAAATGTTTCTGCCCTTTGGAAACATCATTTCATCCAAAGTGTTCATGGATCGAGCGACCAATCAGAGCAAATGTTTTGGTGAGTTCTAATCATAGAATCAGCCAGAGTATAAAGCTAGATTAATATTATTAAAGAGGCACATTATAACTGCTAGATTGATATTTTTTAAGAGGCACATTATAACTGTATTCTTTTTTTGTGTATCTTTGCATTAGCCAGAGATAGCAACTTGTCACCATGAAATATAAAGCCAAGTGATTATAAAAAAGAAAGCCAAATATTATTTTTTTTTACTATAAAATTTTATTTCCTTATTCACCAGGATTTGTCAGCTTTGATAATCCATCCAGTGCTCAAACGGCAATCCAAGCCATGAATGGATTTCAAATAGGAATGAAGAGGCTTAAGGTCCAGCTAAAGAGGCCCAAGGACACAAGCCAACCATACTGACCACCCACAGGCCGATAGGCCCTCCTGATCATACAGGTATAGTCACCTTTATACGACTTTCATTGTTATCAATTGATTGTACCAGGGAGCGATATTGGCTTCTTTCTTTCCCTTTGTGCTGTCTTATTTTGTTTTTTTTGGAGCTAAAATTTTTGACATTAATTTGTCTTTCATGCCACAGGTACACAATGGACCTTTGACTCCTGAATCCTTCCCCATAGGATTATGGGAAAAAGAAGACTTTTTCCTACTAAACACTCCCCTCCCACCCTTGAGCCTCATGACCTTTGTCCCTCACCCACACTCAAGGACCAAAAAATAAAAAGGTGACTATGGGGAGAAGCAGCAAGAACCAAGCTACCTAAACACAAGGTTGTGTCTTGTGAGTGTTCTATGTCTGTCTGCTGAACGCCCAAGAAAGACCACCCCTGATGGAACAAACTTACACCTGATGACCTCCTTTAAATGACCAAATACAAGAGGGGGTATAGGGTGATGCCCTTCAGGTGGCAAACCCCCAACCATAAGAGTGTCTACTGATTTGCAGTGCAAAGAACTGTTTACGTATTTATATGAACATATTTATTTATTGGGGAGGCCCAATGCAACATACCACACCCCTTTCACTGCCAGAGGGCCAAGCAATGTGGGATGGTGTTAAAACATTGTTTATTTTGTTTTAGATTTTTTTTTTCTTGGTTATTTGCGGAGGACAGGGTGTTCTGGGTGGGCAGAAGTGGAGCTCAACAGAGTTCAAAGGTCATGTTTACAAAGCAGCCCCCCACACTCACAGGGAAGTTTCCATTTGTCTGCTGCTCATACACCTGGCCCCCCAGAAAAAGGGCTGGACTTTTGCATCTGTTCCAAAACCCTGCTCTGCATCTTTCAGGACTGGGGAAGACTTAACCATTCAATGTTGTTCTGCGAAGAAACTGCAGAAGAGAAGCTGAATCTGATATCCATGTCTCATTCTTACGGCAGAGATTACCTGCTACCTATCCAACTTCCCTTTGTGTTAACAAGGCGCTAAATGGTCTCATTAACGAAAATGCTTGAATTTCATAGCATCTTTCATACAAGAAAGTCAGGATGTGCGAAGTTTTTCGCCAACATCATATTCCCCAAACCGCCACGGCTGCTTTTCTGTTTAGAGAATATTTCTATGACTGCTTATCAGAGGGTTTAGGCTTCGTCAGAATTATAAAAGATTTGTTTTAATTAATAAAGTTTTAAGGGCCAAGTGAGGCAGACGTTACATGCTGATCTAGTCTGTCAGAGTAGAGAACACCAGTTTGATCCTACTGTAAGCTGATATAGCAAACTTCAGCTTGGTGTGAAAAAACACAGTGTACATCTGTTCAGATGCATAAAATCCATAAAATATAATTGTATGCCAGTTTGTATTCTCGCCCAGTGCATGGCTGCCAGTATTTTAAATGATTCTTGGGACATCTTGCCATGGAACAAGTGGCTAATTGCATTAATGGAATGATCTACATGGGCCTTGCTAGATTGTAATCTTTATCATGATACCATGGTTAGGTAAGCCGTATGATTTCAGTTTAGTAAATATTACCTTAAAAAAAAAAAAAAAAAGCAAAAACAATAAAATCATGAGATTTATAACTTTTAGGAGGACGGTATAGTCTTAAGCACTATGTAGTGTTCAATACATATCATGAAAACCTTGTCCCTGAAAATGAGCATCAGTTAGTGACCGTTATTATGCATCTATATTCGACATTCTGCATTATAGATCCATTTATTAGTAAATAAATCTGTTGCACTTGTATACTGATAAGAAAAGATTTACAATTTATTTAGAATAGTCTTAAGCACATTGTAATGAATAAGGCAGGATTAACATTTAAACTGTACCTGTATGCACCGCAATTCGCCATTTTATGGGCTCAAATCAGCCTACTGCAAAATGATGACACCACCCTGTGAAATCATTGGCTGTTCTCCAAAAATACTGATTCAGTCAATAAAATGGCTGCCTGTGCTACGCAGTTGACAATTACATTTGTTTTTGGCCAGTGTCGCCTAAAGCACATGGGCATGTAAACATTAAGCATTTATCATGTTTTACTGAGGAAATCCAACTGGGGTTTTTAGGAATATGTAGAAGTTAGGTTTGATTAAGGTGGGTTATTGTAGTGTAGCATCCTCAAGGCATGAGGTACAGTTGTCACTAGTAAATTAGAAAAGTTAATTTTAACGCAATGGAAACCAGCAACGTTTTGCCAATTTCTTCAGTCTACTCAGTGCAGTAATGAGGTAACAGCCTACCCCAAGAACAAGGGGTCGTTGCATCTGTGGTCACTTGTAAATACCATTTTTATACTTCAAACATTCCTTATCTCAGATGTGAAAAGAAGTCGCCCTGGTTAAGCACAAGAAGAAAGGGGGGCTTCTGGGCTTGTTTTACCTCTCCCGGTTCTTCAGTCTATAATTACCACTAATTATCAGTTTACCCTCTTCTCTAAATGGATGGCAGCATCACAAAGTGCAGGTTTCCTAAAGGATGTCACTGTTACCCTTCTGTAGATGAAAAACATCTTCCCCCTACCCATATTCGCTGTTGCAGGGTCTCTGAAAGGCACTATGTGTATATATATAGACATAAGATTATATTTGTGCTGCAGAGGATAACACAGATTACTACTTGTAAAACCTATTTTCCACTGTCAGACGGGCCACAATTGTGTTGTTATAGTTATTGTATTACAGGCCTCCTACTAAATTTAAAGCCAGTTGGCGTTCAAACCAGATTGTTATGTGAGTAAGCCCTTTCTGATGTAGGAAGGCTTGAGACATTTACCACCGTAAATTCTGTAGGATCTAGGACTGAATACTATAAACTAGATTTTTTTTTTCCATGAATATAGATAATGAGGCTTGTGGCTTAACTCTGAACTTAACTTACAAAATACAAGTAAATATATTACATGAGCTATAAAGGATTTTTCATAAGAAAGACAAAGCACAGTTTAACCTCGTTAAGGCCAGATGAGGAAAAGGGTTAAAGCAGCTAATTGTTTAGCACTGAAATTTCTCACATCAACCTCCACAGCTCGCATTGCTATTGGTTTATTCATCTTGTACAGAGAGTTTCCAAGATTGCCACCAATGTAAGCAGGAAATCTTCAGGGCTGTCAGTGATTAATTATCATATCGTATTCAGTGCTAATTTGGCACCGGTGGATTGGGCAGCACATGGACTTGTGCCTCATGTGCTCATATGAGCAAGTGCTTTCTCTGCATCACAGCCTCTTCATACTTCACCTGGGCCGCACATTCCCTGGGTGTGTATAAGATTTTATCTGTGACAGAAAAATCCAGGTGTTCAGAACAGCTGCCATTTACGAAAGAATTAAAAGCTAATTCTTAAGGCTGAGTGTCTTCCTGTCTTTTTTTAATGTTATCATTTTATGTTCAAGGATAGCAGAATATAGTGTGTCTGTGTGTATGTGTGTAACTGTGTATACAGTACTGTGCAAAAGTTTTAGAGAGGTGTGAAAAAATGCTGTAAATTAAAAATGTTTTCAGAAATAGAAGTGTTAATAGTTTATTTTTATCAATAACAAAAAGTTAGCAATTCTAAATCAAAAGTAAAATTTAGTGTGACTACCCTTTTGCTTCAAACCAGCATGAATTCTTCTAGGTACACACACACAGTGCTTGTGCACACAGTTTTTGAAGGAACTCAAGAGGTAGGTTGTTCTTCCAAACATCTTGGGGAAGTAGCCACAGGTCTTCTGTGGATGTAGGCTGCCTTCTGTCTGTTTATGTAATCCCAGACAAACTCGATTTTGCGAACAGTGCTCTGTGAGGGACGAACTCCATGTTCCTCTTTATGCTGAAGCAGTGGCGGCTGGTGCTCACATTTTTTTTTTGGGGGGGGGGGGGCGCAAACAAACTGAAAGATTCTGAGAAAAAAAAAACACATCAATTGCAGCCTCACTGTGCCCATCAAAAACGCAGCCACTGTGCCATCAAACGCAGCCACTGTGCCATCAAACGCAGCTACTGTGCCCATTAAATGCTGCCACTGTGCCATCAAACTCAGCCACTGTGCCATCAAACGCAGCCACTGTGCCCATTAAATGCTGCCACTGTGCCATCAAACGCAGCCACTGTGCCATCAAACGCAGCCACTGTGCCCATTAAATGCTGCCACTGTGCCATCAAACTCAGCCACTGTGCCATCAAACGCAGCCACTGTGCCCATTAATGCTACCACTGTGCCATCAAACGCAGCAGGCGATGTCTGGTGTCCTCCATGTCTTCCTCAATGTCTTTTCCCGCCCGCCCTGTCCTATGATTGGACGCCTGATAAGCAGCGTCCAATCACAGCGCCTGTCGTTTCAGCCAATCAGGTGACAGGTAACAGATCCGGCTACCTGATTGGCTGAGAGGCGGGTCAGTGTTAGGAAAGCGTTTTTTTTGCTTTTCTAACACACAGCTGAGTGAACAGTGAACGCACAGCATTGCGCCCACTGTTCACCGTTTTGGACGCCGCTGTAATTCAGGTGCCTGGCGCCCGACAAGGGGCCGGATAACTGTATAGGGGGTGACAGCGTGACCATAGATAGATTCATGCAATGCATGAATCTATCTATGCTGATAGACAGTTGCAGGAGAGAGGGGGTGGCGCCCTTATTGGACGCACACACAGTGGTCGGCCAAGGAAACTTAATGCAGCACATTTAAACTGAGAAATGAGGGCAGAGATGTACGGTAATTAATGAAGAGTATTTCTGTCCCCAGCAGGTTGAAACAAATGTGAGGGTTTGTGTTGCTAATGACTGGGCTGATGGCATGGTCACTTCAGTTGAAGTTTCTGGTGGTAAAAATAAAGCAGTTGATAGTAGTGTTTGTCATGTCATGTACACTAATGCTCAGAGTTTAAGCATCAAGTTTTGTGAGCTGACAGCTCTCATGTCTAGGGACAGCAAACAGTGGGCACTATTAAAGTCTACCGTCCTGGAGGCAACTAGATTATATGTCAGGCAAGTTAGTAAGAATATACCAAAGAAAAAAACAATAACGTTCACTAAAAAAGGTAAGTAGGCTGGTAAAGGGGGGAAAAATTGCATATAGAAGATTCAAGGAAACAGGAGCTGTAGCTGATAGAGAGGAGTATAAAAATAGACAAAAGGGGGCCAAACACATTATCAGTGCTGCCAAAGCACAGAAAGAAGAGGAAATTGCTAAATCTATTAAGAAAGGAGATAAAAACCTTTTTTAGGTACATTAGTGACAGAAGGAAAAAATACAATGGGATCACTAAAATGAAAAAGTACAACACATATGTTGAGGGAGACCTGGATGTAGCAAACCATTTAAACAATTACTTCTGTTCAGTCTTAACATAAATAAATTGCACTAACAATAACAAGTTGGGGAATCATATTGGTTCTAGTAATGGCAGTTTATTGTGAGGATTTCTGGAGACAGAGGTAGCAGAGGAACTGGATCGGTTAAAGTTTAATAAAGCAATGGGTCCTGATGGTATTCATTCCAGAGTCCTAAGAGAACGTCAATATATAGTTGTTGGACCATTACCGGATCTTTTTAACTGCTTCAGCCCCAGAAGATTTTAACCCCTTCCTGACCAGAGCACTTTTTACAATTTGGCACTGCGTCGCTTTAACTGACAATTGCGCGGGCGTGCAACGTTGTACCCAAACTAAATTTGCGTCCTTTTTTTTCCCACAAATAGAGCTTTCTTTTGGTGGTATTTGATCACCTCTGCGGTTTAAATTTTTTGCGTTATAAACAAAAAAAGAGTGACAATTTTGGAAAAGAAAACAACAATATTTTTAACTTTTTGCTATAATAAATATCCCCAAAAGTTTTTTTTTTTAAAACAATTTTTTTTCTCAGTTTAGGCCAATATATATTCTTCTACATATTTTTTGTAAAAAAAAATCGCAATAAGCGTATATTGATTGGTTTGCGCAAAAGTTATAGCGTGTGCAAACTATGGGAAAGATTTTTGAAATTTTTATGGCATTTTTTTTTTACTAGTAATAGCGGTGATCTGCGGTTTTTTAGCGGTACTGCGACAATGCGACAGGCAGATTGAAGACTTTTGACACTTTTTTTGGGACCATTGGCATTTATGCAGCGATCAATGCTCTGAAAATGCACTGATTACTGTGTAAATGTCATTGGCAGGGAAGGGGTTAACGCTAGGGGGTGATCAAGGGGTTAAATATGTGTTCCCTCTGCATGTTCTAACTGTGTGGGGATGTGAGTGACTAGGAGAGAAGCCCTATCGTTTTTCCTACTTAGTAGGAAGAAACGATAGGGCTCCTCTCCTCTGACAGCACAGGGATTTGTGTGTTTACACACACAAATCCCCGTGCTGGTGCATGCGATCGCATCGGGTCCCCCGCCATGCAGCGCGTGCATGCCCTCTGGTGGCCGAAAATGGGTAGGACGTATCCATAGGGGATTTCGCCCAGCAGTGCCATTGTGCCGCTGTATATCTGCGCGACACGGTCGGCAACTGGTTAATCAATCTCTTCTAACAGGAGAAGTTCCCCATGACTGGTGGGGCAGCTAATATTGTTCCTATCCAGAAGAAGGGCAGCAAGGTAGAAGCTGGCAATTACAGGCCAGTGAGTTTAACATTAATTGTAGTCAAGTTAATGGAATCATTCCTGAAAAGAAGGATAATTGATCACCTAAAAATACAAAACCTGCAACCTGCTTTGGGACCCAAAGCAGCATAGCTTTACTAAGGGAGAAAACATGTCAGACTAATCTGTTTGAATTCTTTGAGTATATTATCAATGTTCTGTGGACATAGCATATCTTGATTTCAGCAAGGTATTTAATAGAGTTCCACATAATGATGGAATACAAAAGTTGTACAAGCAAGGACTTAACCCTTGGGTGGTTCAGTGGATATGCAGTTGGCTAGGATAGACATCAGAGTGTGGTTGTAAATGGGGTTCACTCAGAACAGAGACCAGACAACATTGGGGTTACAGTGTTAGCCAGCACTACAGAAGAAAAAGATTTGGGGGTACTTATTGCACATGATTGCAAAATAAGCAAACAGTGTGACCAGGCAGTGGGAAAAGCGAATAGAGTTCTAGGATGCATCACTAGAGGGATCACCAGCAGAAGGAAGGAAGTTCTGATTCCCCTAAATAGATCTTCAGTGAGACCTCATTTAGAATACTGTGTCCAGTTCTGGAGACCTCACTAAAAAAAGATATTGATAAGTTAGAACGAGTCCAGAGACGGGTAACAAAGATAGTGAAAGGTTTGGGGGATAAAACATATCGAGAGCGACTTCAGGAACTTAATATGTACAGTTTGGAGGAAAGAATGGAAAGAGGACACATGATTGAAACCTTTAAATACATCAGGGGGGTGAGTAAGGTTTAGGAGGGCAGTTTTTTCAATATGAAACTAAAATTAGGAACATGGGGACATGACCTCAAACTAACTGGAGGGAACTTCAAAACTAATCTTTGAAAGTATTATTTTACTAAAAGGGTAGTTGATGTTTGATAAAAACTACCAGCAGAGGTAGTGAGACAGTCAACAGTAAATGGCTTCAAACATGCTTGGGATAAACATAGATCTATAGTCAGACAACAAAGTAAAAAAAAGAGACTACCCAGTCTTTTTCTGCCGTCACTTTTCAAGGTTTCTACATTAGACACATCATGCTTTATTTTTTTCAACATTGGAAGATGCCAAGCAGTGCCATCAGCACAGAACTGTCTGAAACCAGTAGGACCCAGGTACACCAATCTACTGTCAGAGGTTATCAGATAACCATTTACAGGCAGATGTAAAAGCTCTCAACGCAGGTCAAAGTTTTCAGTGTTTCATCTCCCAGCTAGCACAGAAGCATGAAAGGTACTCCACTGTATATACAGTAAAACCTTGGTTTGAGAGTAACTTGGTTTGAGAGCGTTTTGCAAGACAAGCAACATTTTTTAATACATTTTGACTTGATATACAAGCAATGTCTTCATATACAAGTAGCATCATGTCACAACTGGGTATAAAAGAGAAGAGAGGCGCCTCTAAGTGTAGCAATACAGTTACATTTAATGAAGGTACAATATTTAGATGTACATGGTTGATGATTAAAAGAGGCACATCTAAGTATGCAGGGATCCGGGGGTAGATATCCACATAGACCATCCTCCTCACCGACATTGATGTCGTCCCTTCCACGCTGCGCTCCATGAGTGGTTCATGCCACGCTTCTAGATTGCTCTACTGCAGGGTAGTCTTCCTGGTCACGATTGCAGACGGACAGCAGTGAGAGCTGGTGGTGTGGAGGATGGTCTAGGTCAGTGATGGCGAACCTTGGCACCCCAGATGTTTTGGAACTACATTTCCCATGATGCTCAACTACACTGCAGAGTGCATGAGATATCATGGGAAATGTAGTTCCAAAACATCTGGGGTGCCAAGGTTCGCCATCAGTGGTCTAGGTGCACAGCTTTACCCCGGATGCCTGCATACTTAGATGTGCCTCTTTTAATCACCAACCATGTGAGTTGCTAAATGTTGTACCTTCATTAAATGTAACCATATTGCTACACTTAGAGACGCCTCTCTTCTCTTTTATACTCTGTAGCTCCTGTTGGATTTTGCTTCCAATCCCCTTGTGGAGGTCACCATTTGTGGATGGACATTTTATGGTTACATAACCTATCACATTGCTATAATCTTTTTATATGGACTATAGACTGAAGGATTTATGAATAAATGGTTGTGGAAAGAATCATTGGAGTTTCCATTATTTCTTATTGGAAAATTTGCTTTGATATACAAGTGCTTTGGATTACAAGCATGTTTCCGGATAGAATTATGCTCGCAATCCAAGGTTTTACTGTATTCCAATAAAATAATCAGTTTCTGTAAACATTATGCAATTAACATTGGCCTTCTGTATTTATTATTGTTCACTTCTTCCTCACGCATCTAGTACAGTTGAGCCGTCATGGGGTCCTAGGTGAAACACATGCTGTCCCCCCCCAAATAATTCTGCTATCAATCATACACCATCACCACCTTTAGTGTAAAGCTGGCATGGCCAGCGGGCATAACGGAAAAAACAAAACGATTCCCCCATCCACGCATTAGAGGAGGATGGGGAACCCTCCTTGCTGCATTATTGTATTCTGACAGCAGGGGAACTCCTCTGCTGTCAGAATACTCAGATCAGCTCTGCAGCCATTGGCTCTGCAGTATGATAATGTGTTTTGCCAAACAAGAATGCTGTACATACAAACGACGTACAGATATGCAATATACATGCACACAATTTCTAATATTCCTAGCAAATGAACATTGACAGTGTATGCGATAGGGATGCACTAAAAACGTACTCAGCTTAGGTTGTAGATTTAATGTCATCCCCAGGTGCAGTTCCCTTTTCCAGTCTTGCTAGTGTTACAGAGCCTCCCCAGGTCTTCTTCCAGTCTGACCTTCTTTGCTTCTCCGAGTCCAGAAGACACGTGCTTCCTTTGTTTTCCGCACATGGCTGTGTTCAAGTGCTTTCTTCCCTCCCACTTTTCCTGTAGACATCACTTCCTAGTAGGGGTGGTGAGGGTAGTGCAGGAAGGTCTAGGCAGTTGGTAGTAATAGGGGATTCTATAATAGGAAGGACTTATAGAATAATTAGTCACCAGGATCGTCTCAACCAAATGGTTGCTGTCTCTCTGGTGCCAGAGTCTGGGTTGATAAATTACTGGGGTGGCGCTGGGCATGACCCAGTTGTCTTGGTCCACGTTGGAACCAATGACAGAATATATGTGTAGCACACCCCCGCAGGAGCTGCTGGTTTTAGTTTTGGGCCTTGCACGTTACCTCAGTATTCGTTGTCTAGGGGAAGAAAGTCTGTAAGAACTCCAATGTCCACACAAGATGTAAAACCTTAAGCAGTTAGGTTTTATTTTCCTTTTCCATAAACAGATGAACAGTGGTAGAAGGGTGAAGAGAAGGGGTAGGTTCAGGCACACAGTACAGATCACTGGGGAAACTTCTCACGTATAAAGTTAGTCACCACTCCTCCGTGAGTGGGTATTGCTCACCCGGATAGGCCCCTCTCACCTGGCCTAGCAGCAGGAATGATGCACAAACTATGATCAGGACCAGTCTCTGCCACAGACCGGTTTTGGACAAAATTGGATAATCCAGGATCCTCTGCCAAAGGATTTAACGCCCGAACTTCCAGCCAAACAGTCAAGAGCCTTTAAGCCAACCCGGCAGACTGTAAGGTGAACTTTAACTGCGGTGCATCCTCCAATAGAATTAGCAGGCCCTCCTCAAGACACCAGCCTTCCCCTTGGTCTTTTCCAGGACAGGTCCTCCCCTGGTTTCCTCCATTGAGTGGCTTCCTCCCTCAGGACGGACAGCACAGGATCACCTTCAAAGTGTAGGCCCAGTCAGGATAACTGGGCCTACTTGGTAGTTTTGTGGCCTTGGACCAGCATGGTTCCGAGGCCAGAAACACACGATACACCCCTCGCACCAGGAGGGCCGCAGGGGGACGAAAGACCCCAAAAGATGGCGTCTGCCCCTTAAGTACCCTTCCCCAGCATGCTCAGCGGGTAGACCACGCCCACTGAACTGTTCCTGGGGGAAGGTACCCAATACACTCTGGCTTGTCAGTCTTCCACATTGGCCTGAGGTGGTAACGCCACCTACAGGCGAACAGTGGGAAGTCTGCCCAACACAACCATAGCCGGAACAGAGGCTAATTTAGCATCAATAATTTGAATCTGAGCCTAACTATTGGCTCAGATAACCTCTAAATTGAAGCATAGCGCCCAGTCATTGGGAGCAAGGCGCTACATATGGAAGGTGGAGGCTCTTTTAACCTCCCTGGCGATATGATTATGTCAGATTTTTGATGCTGAAAGCAGTACAATTATTTTGCATGGAAATTTGGCGTTTTATATTGTAGGCCTGTAATTCTTAGGAATAACTCACTTAAATCTGTCCAAACCAAAGTCGAGTAGACATCTAGGGTATGATAATGTTTGAAACACAAAATCATAAATTATAATATAATAAATAACTATAAATAAATATAATAATATAATAATAATACTTTTTATTCAATAAATTTTAGTCAATAATATAATCAAAAACACTGACATTTTTTTTGGCCAAACAAGGGTGCAATACTACTAGTCATATTGGTTCAGTAAACGTCCCGGGTATGAGAAATTTTGAAACATGGGACAGCACAAAGTCCGACGTCACAATCAGGACAATAGAACCTGGTTTATTTTCTGATTTTCCTTCCAGTGTCACCACGCTTAGAGCAACAAACCACATACATCCTTGTGGGTGCTGACTTTTTTTCCATTGGTGGGATGTGGTCCATAAAGTGACGACCAGTCAGGCGTTCCGGGTTGACAAGGCCAGCAGCACAACATCCAGCTCTATTTACAGCCGTTGGTGTTTGGTGCTTCAGGAATATCAGTTTGGCAACTTTAGCAGAATGAGGGCATTCCACAAGCACTGTTCAAGAAGAAGCCTGAAGATTTTCTTGTAATATTTTTTTTGTTGTTTTCTCATCGCTGGATAAAATGTCATTGCCTGGTCAGCTCTGTCAACACCTCTCATGGTGTTGTTGTAGTCTATCACCACTTGTGGTTTCATTATGTCTTTTCCACCTTTTGTGCGTACAATGACAGTGGAGGTGTTATGAGTAGTTCTCATTAGGCACACATCTTTTTTGTCGCGCCATCTCAGTGCCATCATTTTGCCTTTCTGCCAGGCAACCATTTCTCCTGCCTTGAGCTTTTTATTGCCAAAGGTTGGCGGCATGTCACGCCGGTTATGCCCCGTACACACGAGCAGAAGTCCAGTTGAAAAAAAAATTGGATGGTTTTTCAGACGGAATTCCGCTCAAGCCTGCCTTGCATACACACGGTCACACAAAAGTTCGGTGAACTTTTGACTGCCAAGAACGCAGTGACATAAAAGACTACGATGAGCCGAGAAAATTATGTTCTATGCTTCCGAGCATGCATCGATTTGTTTCCGAGCATGCGTCGGAACTTAGCGCGTCGGAATTTGTACACATGATAGGAAATTCCGATCTGATTTTTTTCAGACGGAAAAATAGAGAACCTGCTCTCTAAGTCCGTCAGAAATTCCAACGGGAAAAGTCCGATGGGGCATACACACGTTTGGAATATCCGATGATAAGCTCCCATATGACTTTTCCATCTGAAATTACGACCATGTGTACGCGGCATTAGCCCTAACGGTCCCCAAGGCATCCGTCTTGTTCTGTAGAAGGAACTCATAGAGTTCAGGTGTAAAAATTGTCTGTAGTTACACAATAGCCCTGATTTAGCAATGGCTCAATCAAAGTAAGAACTGAAGAGGTTGCCATTCCATAATTATAGAATCTTTTGTTGAATTTGGTTCCTTTCCTGGTGTATAGGACCGAATTCCATATGTAACCAGTGCTCGATTCACATAGCATGAATGATTTTATGCCAAATCGTGCTCTCTTTGACACCATATATTGTATCCAGCTGAGTCTTCCTTTGTAGGCCATTAGACTTTCGTCGATACTGATGTCTCTATCTGGTACATAGCTCTGCTGGAAATTTCTCTGAATAATTTGATAAACCCCTCAAACCTTTTTGAGTTTTGGTGCTGGATGAGTAGTCTCATCAAATTCTTCATTATTTTCAAAGTGCAAATACTTCATTATCAGGGAAAATTTGTACTCCGACATGACCGTGCCAAAGAATGGAGTGGCTAGTAATTTATTGGTTGTCCAATACCACTTCTGCAGGGGTTTCCCCACCACTCCCTGAAGAATTCTTAGGCCCAAAAACTTCCAAATGTCCTCTTTGGTCACTGGTTCCCACGTTCTGCTCCTTGAAAACCTCTGACGCGTAGCAGCTTGTTGCTCCTGGTACCAATTTGTCTCGGTAACAATTTTTTCAATAACCTCATCGGTCAAAAATAGTTGGAGGTATGCACTTTGATACCAGGTGCTCCAGTAAATGGGAATCTTGGGGGCGCTACGTGATCCGTACCGCAGTCAATCTGATCATCGCTGAAATCGTTTTCCATGTCTGATGACGAATTTCCCCACGAATCGCTATCACTCAATTCTGCAAGCGATTCTGTATTCTGCAGGTCATAAACCGCTTTTGAGGTAGAGGCGCGCTTTTTTGATGCCATGGTCGTTCTGCAGTTTCCAGGCAGAAAGTACAGTAAAACTGCAGGCAAAGGCACCGGACAAAGCACTGGGGGGCAAGCTAAGGTCAATTTATTTTATTTAGTAAAGTAATTCAATAGGATTACAATGTATTGTGTGCGTTGTGTTTTATACTATTTGAATTTTCCGCCGGTTCCACCCCCCCAGATGAGAGCGAAGGGGAGTCCTCACTGTCAGAATCAGGCTAATTTTTCGAACCTGTAAAGAGCAGTGGCACCCTGACAGAAAGCTCTGACGACTGAGTAGTGGTCCCTGCTAAGGTCAGGCGTACCTGACCCCATTACCAGGTTGCTAAAGTGCTACAATCGCATGATTCTCGTATGCAGCAGAATGCCAGTACTAGTGCTGCTCTACCTTCTGGTGAACTAGCGAGCACCAGTGGCCTAGTATATTCTGGTCGTAGACAAACCAGCACTGCAGTAACACATGGTGACATGTCGAGTCCCATAAGTGCAGTTCAAGCTGGCGCGCTGGCTAGCACAAGTAGTGTCTCGCAGGCACCAAGAATTCAAACACAGGCCCGTAGAGCCCATAGTGCCCTTCCCGCCGCGTTTGCAAATCCTGATTGAGAGTCCACAACTTCTCCAGCGCCTGTACTTCCCCCATTCACTTGCCAACCCAAAATTTAGGTGGAAACAGCAGATTTAAATCCCCTTTTTTTGAGCTGTTGCTCACGGAAGATCTGTATGGATCTATTGTGGACCAAAGCAATTTATATGCCAATTAATTTATCGCCGCAAACCCAAATTTGACCCTTGCCAGACAATTTGCATGGAGACCTGTCACGATTTCTGAATACAAGACTTTTCTGGGCCTATCTCTCAACATGGGCGTTACTAAAAAGAATGAGTTGCGGTCATATTGGTCCACTGACCCAATCCGTACCCGTGTTCTCTGCTGCCATGGCCAGGACTAGATACGAGCTAATCTTGCGGTTTATACACTTCAACGACAGTGAACTCTGTCGTCCTCAGGGTGACCCTGGATATGATCGGCCCCACAAAATTCGGCCCCTTGTAAACCACTTGAACCAAAAATTTGCAGCCTTGTATACACCCCAACAAGCTGTCTGCATAGATAAGTCAATGATTAAGTTTTTTGGCCGCCTTGCATTTAAACATTTTCTCCCCACTAAGCATGCCAGATATAGGGTCAAAATGTATAAGCTCTGTGACAGGGCAACAGGCTATACATGGAGCTTCCTGGTTTATGAGGGAAAAGATAGCAGCGTGGAGCCCCTTGACTGCCCATACTACATAGGGAGCCGCGGCAAGATTATTTGGTGTCATCCTTATTCGGAAAAGGGTACCACTTGTACTCTGACAATTATTACACAAGCGTGCCACTTTTTAGACACCTTTTTAAATTTGGAATTGGCGCATGTGGCACCGTGTGACCTAATCACTGGGGCTTCTCCCAATGGCTTGTAAATGCACCACTTACAGTAGTTGGGGGGAAAGAGCCTGCTTGAATGAAATTGCTTGCAGTGAAGTGGAAGGACAAACAGAATGTTTTCGTTCTGTCTTCCATTCACACAGATACGACAGTCCAAACTGCAGCAGGGACTGGTGTTCTTGAGAAGCCCTTCTGTGTCAACGACTACAACCTTAACATGGGATGGGTGGACTTCAACGACCAGATGATGGGGCCATACTTATTTGCCATTAAGCCAGACGCTGGTACAAAAAAGTGTCTCTATATTTATTCCAATTGGCAATGTTCAACGCTTATGTACTATACAAAGCGTCGGGAAGAACTGGATCCTTCCTTAAATTCCAGGAAGATATTATCACAGCCCTTTTGTTTCTTGAAGGTGTCAATCCAGATGCAGTGAGCCGTCTGTATGAAAGGTATTTTCCAGATGTCCCCCCTGGTACCCTTTCCCAAAAAGCACCCCAATAAAAATGTTGTGTCTGTAGCAAACGTGGATATAGGCGTGACACCCACTATTTTTGTCCCTCCTGTTTTGGCAAACCTGGTCTCTGCATCCAGGACTGTTTTCGTCACTACCACACACTAGTGTATTATTATTATTAGGGTACAGCACAGTCTATGGCACATATTCATTCAGGGTCTCGAAAGATGTTAGATGGCTATTGCATTTTGAAAGACCCTAGCCTGGAACGTTTAACGTTTTTTATAGTTACAAAAAAAGTGTAAAAAAAAGCCACAAAAAAATTAAAAAAGCCAAAAATAGTTGTTGTTTTATTGAGTTAATGTTCTGTTCTTACTGTTTTACTGTACTTATTTATTTTATACTGCTATACTGTAATGCTTTATTGTTAACCCTTGTTTGCTTTGCAGGTACCCCATTCTACTGTTTTACTGCACTGTATACTATACTTCTATATTGTAATGTTTTATTGTTACTGTGTTTTATTGTTAACCATTTTAGGTACGCCATTCAGCTGCAGCACTGATCTTTTTATTCTGACAGCAACATGGTTTGCTTTCAGCATACATAAATCAGTGACTACAGCGCTGTAGGAGGGGATTTCACCACCGTAATTAAAAAAAAAGAGCATATATGGCGAACCATAGGGTGAGGGTCTGGGGTGGACAGAGGGCGGATCAACCCTATGCTTCCCCATATATTTTTTACTCTTTTTTGGCACAGATTGCAATAAAAAAAAGTTGTTAATGTTTTATTGTTACTGTGTTTTATTGTTAAAGAGGAAGTAAACTCCCCTGGTTTGTTTGAACCTATAGGTAAACCTATAATAAGGCTTTACCTATAGGTACTGTAAATATCTCCTAAACTTGCACCAATATTTACTTTATACCCCGCTGATGACATCATCGGCGCATGTTCTCTGAAGGAACGGCCACCCTCACTACCTGTCACAGTTTCGGAGGCCCTAAATTGCCATGATGGCACCCCCCCCCCCATTTTTCAAACACTTGTGACAATTTTTTTTTATATTCAATGGCCTCATAATGCCTTTCAGCAAATTCCTTGGGGTGTCTAATTTCCAAAAAGGGGTAATGTGGGGGGGGGTTGTACTGCCCTGCCATTTTAGCACCTCAAGAAATGAGATAGGCAGTCAGAAAGTAAAAGCTGCGTAATATCAAGTATTTACTTGATATACCATAGTTTGTAGATGCTATAATTTGTGCACAAACCAATAAATATACGCTTATTGGGATTTTTATACCAAAGACTAGGGATGAGCTCGGTGTTCGAGTCGAACATACGTTCGACTCGAACATCGGCTGTTCGACGAAGATCGAACTATTTGGGCCGTTCACGCCAAATTCGAGTGACGCGAACGGCCCACAATACACTGCGCCATCGCAGTGCAATCCCGGCGCTGTGATTGGCCAAGCATGCACTGTGACCCCGCATGCTTGGCCAATCACAGCGCCGACAGCTAGGAGAGCCATAATTGGCCACAGGCAGGTCGCCTGTGGCCAATTATAGCTCAGGGGGTTTAGCACACGCCCCACACTATAAAAGCCCGCCAGCGCGGCGGCCTTGTGTAGTGTGTCCCGGCGCAGGGAAAGAGAAGGATAGGCAGGGACAGTGTCATTGTGCTATTCTTGTGTGTAGGGAGAGAGAAGGATAGGCAGGGAGAGTGTCAGTGTCATATTCTTTGCTAAACCTTGTGTGCAGGGAGAGAGAAGGATAGGCAGGGAGAGTGTCAGTGTCATATTCTTTGATAAACCTTTTGTGCAGGAAGAGAGAAGGATAGGCAGGGGACAGTGTCAGTGTCAATGTTGCTAAGCCTCCTGCACAGTATACACCTGAAGCTAGCCCGTATTGCTGTGTTTTCCTGGTGTGTTACACTAACAGGCATTTGCAGCACTTACAGCGGGCGGAGTGTGCTTCCTGCTAAATATACACCTGAAGCTAGCCTGTATTGCTGTGTTTTCCTGGTGTGTTACACTAACAGGCATTTGCAGCACTTACAGCGGGCGGAGTGTGCTTCCTGCTAAATATACACCTGAAGCTAGCCCGTATTGCTGTGTTTTCCTGGTGTGTTACACTAACAGCCATTTGCAGCACTTACAGCGGGCGGAGTGTGCCTCCTGCACATTATACACCTGAAGCTAGCCCATATTGCTGTGTTTTCCTGGTGTGTTACACTAACAGGCATTTGCAGCACTTACAGCGGGCGGAGTGTGCCTCCTGCACATTATACACCTGAAGCTAGCCCGTATTGCTGTGTTTTCCTGGTGTGTTACACTAACAGGCATTTGCAGCACTTACAGCGGGCGGAGTGTGCTTCCTGCACATTATACACCTGAAGCTAGCCCGTATTGCTGTGTTTTCCTGGTGTGTTACACTAACAGGCATTTGCAGCACTTACAGCGGGCGGAGTGTGCCTCCTGCACATTATACACCTGAAGCTAGCCCGTATTGCTGTGTTTTCCTGGTGTGTTACACTAACAGGCATTTGCAGCACTTACAGCGGGCGGAGTGTGCCTCCTGCACATTATACACCTGAAGCTAGCCCTTATTGCTGGAGCTTTTTTTCTTTTGTGTTACACTAACAGGCATTTGCAGCACTTACAGCGGGCGGAGTGTGCTTCGTGCAAAATAAACACCTGAAGCTAGCCCTTATTGCTGTTTTTCCCTGTTGTGTAACACAGGCAGTCATCTGCAGCACTTACAGCGGGCGTAGTGTGCTTCCTTCAAAATATACACCTAAAGCTACCCCTTATTGCTGGTTTTCCCATCTCCCTGCAGGCCATTAGAATGTCTGGAAGGCAAACAAGGAGAGGCAGACAGTCAGGAGCCAATAAAAGAGGGCAAGCAGGCTCTGTGTCTAGAGACAACAGTGCTGGTCGTGGACGCGGTGCATCGTCATCAGCACGTGGCCATGGGATACGCTTGTTCTTATTTTCGGAAGCTGGACGTGTTGAGCCGCATCATGCCGAAGACTTGGTAGAGTGGATGACCAAGCCCTCCTTATCCTCCTCATCCTCTCTCACCCAGGCTCAGGGTACTGGCAAAGCAGCTGCCAAAGCGTCCTCTTCCCTGGTATCAATGTCATCATCAGTCACTCCTTCCCTAGACCAACCATGTCCTCCTGAGGAGTCCCCCGAACTGTTTGAGCACAGTGTTGGGTACATGCTCCAGGAGGATGCCCAGCGTTTCGAAGGGTCTGATGATGATACCCAGCTAGAGGAAGGCAGTAGCGTGAGAGCAGAGAGAGGGGATGCTCAAGAAGGACACCAATCTGGCAGTCATGTTCCAGCAGCTGCAGCATACTGCCAGATTGGCTCCAGTGATGAGGAGGGAGGGGATGATGAGTTCACTGACTCCACGTGGGTGCCTAATAGGAGAGAGGAGGATGAGGAGGAGGCACATCTCCAACGAGGCAGGATTCCCTCGGGGGGCCAGCGTAAGGGCAGCACACCGACTAAATCACACCGCAGAGCTCCGCCTGTGCAGGGCGCTGCCTCTGCCCGTTATTCAAAAAGTTCTTTGGTGTGGGCCTTTTTTGAGTCGAGTGCATCAGATCGCACAGCTGCTGTTTGCAACATATGTCTCAAGTGTATATCGCGTGGCCAAAACATCAGCCGCTTGGGCACCACATGCTTGACCAGACATACGTTGACCTGCCATGCAGCTCGTTGGCAAGCCTACCTTAAAGACCCACACCAAAGAACAAAGCGGACCTCTCCTTGCACCGCATCAGCTGGGATCTCCAACCCCACTATACCTTCAGTCCTCTCTGAAACCTGCACTGAGAGGAATGAAGGTGTAGAATTAGGTGTGTCACAGCCAAGTACTTGCGGGCACTCTGCTAGCAGTACACCGACGTCTGATTCTAGCAGGCAAATTTCCCTGCCCCAGCTGCTGGACCGTCGAAAGAAGTTCACTCCCAGCCATCCACATGCCCAGCGGTTGAATGCTAGCTTGGCTAAATTGCTAGCGCTTCAACTGCTGCCTTTTCAGTTGGTAGACTCGGCCCCCTTCCGTGAGTTTGTGCAATGTGTGGTTTCTCAGTGGCAGGTTCCCAAACGCCACTTTTTCTCACGGAAGGCGATTCCGGCTCTCTACCGGCATGTGGAAGGCAATGTCTTGGCCTCGCTGGACAGGGCGGTCAGCGGTAAGGTACATATTACCGCTGACTCATGGTCCAGCAGGCATGGACAGGGACGTTACCTTTCTTTCACGGCCCATTGGGTCACTCTTTTGGCAGCTGGGAAGGATGCAGGACAAGGTGCAGTAGTGTTGGAGGTTGTTCCGCCGCCGCGCCTCCAAAATGCTACTACTGGTTGTGACACACCTCTCTCCTCCACCCCCTCCTCTTCTTCTTCCTCCATGGCCTCTTCCTGTGCTTTGTCCTCGGAACCAGCGGTGCTACGTAGGCGTTCAAGGGGCTACGCAAGTACGCAGGAAAAAAGATGCCATGCCGTGCTTGCGCTGGTGTGTTTGGGGGACAGGAGCCACACTGAGGCAGAGGTTCTGTCTGCTCTGCAGGGGCAGGCCGAGAGGTGGTTGACGCCACACCAGCTTAAGCCAGGAATGGTGGTTTGCGACAATGGCACCAACCTCCTCTCCGCCCTCCGACAGGGACAACTGACCCATGTGCCCTGTGTGGCTCACGTCCTTAACCTGGTGGTGCAGCGGTTCTTGGGCAGGTACCCGGGCTTACAGGATGTCCTGAGTCAGGCCAGGAACGTCTGTGTGCATTTCCACAGATCTTATAATGCCAGTGCTCGCTTGTCTGAGCTGCAAAAGGAGTTGAACCTGCCCAAGAACCGCCTTATATGTGACATGCCCACAAGGTGGAACTCAACGTTGGCCATGCTGCAGCGGCTGCACACGCAGCAGAGGGCCATCAATGAGTACCTGTGCGACTACGGCACCAGGACAGGGTCAGGGGAGCTCAGGTTTTTTTCACCACGCCAGTGGGGCATGATCAGGGATGCATGCACTGTCCTGGCATAATTTGAGGAGGCCACGAGGATGGTGAGCAGTGACAGTGCATGCATCAGTGACACTGTACATCTTGTCCACCTGTTGGAACATACGCTGCATGGAATAATAGACAGGGCACTTGAGGCAGAACAGAGGCATGAAGAAGGGGACTTCCTTGCCTCTCAAGGCCCCCTTTACCCAGACAGTGTTCCTTCTGTCTCACCCATCGCACAGGAAGAGGAGGAGGAGGAGGATTGTGTCAGCATGGAGGTGGAGCCTGGCACTCAGCATCATCAGCAGCAGTCTTTTAGGGATGATTTACAGTCCCAAGAAACCCGTGGACTTGTACGTGGCTGGGAGGAGGTGGCTGCGGATCATGTCGTCCTTAGTGACCCAGAGGACTCTGGACCGAATGCCTCAGCTAACCTACGCTGCATGGCCTCCCTGATCCTGCAAAGTCTGCGGAAGGATCCTCGTATTCTTTGGATCAAGGAGAGGGACCATTACTGGCTGGCCGCTCTCCTTGATCCACGATACAAGGGTAAGGTTGCGGACCTTATCTTAACGTCGCAGAGGGAGCAGAGGATGAGACAACTCCGGGAGGCCTTGTAGAAAGGTCTGTGCAACGCGTTCCCAGAGACTGGGAGGTTACAAACTCCTGGTCCTGGACAACGAGTTGCTGAGGCTTCGGTCAGTCAAAGAAGGAGCAGTGGGGAAGGTGGCCGTCTGACCGATGCGTTCAGACAATTCTTTAGTCCGCAGCCCCAAGGTATGATCGGTTCCAGCAACCATCGCCAGCGTCTGATATACATGGTGCAGGAATACCTAGGGGCAAGGTCCGACTTGGATACCTTCCCCACCGAAAATCCTCTGGCTTACTGGGTCTTGAGGATGGATCACTGGCCAGAGCTTGCACAGTATGCAATTCAGCTACTGGCCTGTCCTGCATCCAGCGTTCTTTCAGAACGCACATTCAGTGCTGCTGGAGGATTTGTCACGGATCACAGGGTGCGCCTGTCCACCGACTCGGTTGAGCGACTGACCTTCATAAAGATGAACCAGTCTTGGATCACCACCAGCTACCAAACACCTGAAGCTGATATAACAGACTAATTTATTTTCAAATGTCACATCCCTTCAAAACTGATGCTGATGCTGAGTGACTGTCCTGTTATGTCGACTGACTATCCTCCTCCTCCTCAATGATCCGATTAATGATGATAGCTTGGAAGAACATTTTTGTTTCTGGGTGCCGCCACCAGTGGCTAAGGCCCAATTTTTCAGCCCCTGTTTAACAGGGGCATGCAATTACAATTTTTTATGCAATGCTTTGCAGCAGGGCTCATTCCTGCACTCCAACTAGAGTATCTGGGAGAGGTTGGAGTGTCGTGGCACCAGCACCAGTGCCTAAGGCCCAATTTTTAAGCCCCTGTTTAACAGGGGCATGTAATTACAATTTTTTATGCAATGCTTTGCAGCAGGGCTCATTCCTGCACTCCAACTAGAGTATCTGGGAGAGTTTACAGTGTCGTGGCACCAGCACCAGTGCCTAAGGCCCAATTTTTCAGCCCCTGTTTAACAGGGGCATGTAATTACAATTTTTTATGCAATGCTTTGCAGCAGGGCTCATTCCTGCACTCCAACTAGAGTATCTGGGAGAGGTTGCAGTGTCGTGGCACCAGCACCAGTGCCTAAGGCCCAATTTTTCAGCCCCTGTTTAACAGGGGCATGTAACTACAATTTTTTATGCAATGCTTTGCAGCAGGGCTCATTCCTGCACTCCAACTAGAGTATCTGGGAGAGGTTGCAGTGTCGTGGCACCAGCACCAGTGCCTAAGGCCCAATTTTTCAGCCCCTGTTTAACAGGGGCGTGTAATTACAATTTTTGATGCAATACTTTGCAACAGGGCTCATTGCTGTGCTCCAAGTACAGTATCTGTGAGGGGTTGCAGTGTTGTGGCACCAGTGCCTAAGGCCCAATTTTTCTGCCCCTGTTTAACAGGGGCATGTAATTACAATTCTTGATCTAATAATTCACAGCAGGGCCCATTCCTGCGCCCACCAAGAGTAACTGTGACGCCTTACAGTGTTGTGTCAACACCACCACCACCAAAGGCCCAATTTTTCAGCCCCTGTTCAACAGGGGCATGCAATTACAATTCTTGATCTAATAATTCACAGCAGGGCCCATTCATGCGCCCACCAAGAGTAACTGTGAGGGCTTACAGTGTTGTGGCAACACCAACATGTAAGGGGCAAATTTCAGCAGAGTATATACGGCAGGCCCCTACTTTCAAACATCCAACTTACAAACGACTCCTACTTGCAAACTAAAGGAGACAACAGGAAGTGAGAGGAAATCTACCCCTAGGAAGGCAAATTCTCTCCTGTAAGAGTTAATATGGGAAAAAGGTGTCTCCTCTCTACTGATGCTTTATCACCAATACTTGTTTCAATAAAAGCCCCACTTTTCAAAAACATTTGTCATTGGGACGGAAAGTGAGGTGAAATGTTCTGAACAGGGGCACAGACAGCAAAACAAATGTTACTGGGGTGATAACCCTTCCCTATGTTTTCCAAAAAGCTTAAAAATAGATTTTTTGGCTGGAGCTACACTTAAACAATGTACCTGTTCAAAATTACAAACAGATTCTACATAAGAACAAACCTACAGTCCCTGTCTTGTATGCACCGCCTGTATACGGCTGTTCAGAGTATATAGGGCCTTTTTTATTTTGTGTGCGGGGTTCCCCTTAACCACTTAAGCCCCGGACCATTTCGGGCCATTAGGACCAGGCCTGTTTTTGGGATTCGGCACTGCGCTGCTTTAACTGTAAATTGTGCGGACATGCAATGTTGTACCCAAATGAAATTTGCGTCCTTTTCTTCCCACAAATAGAGCTTTCTTTTAATGGTATTTGATTGCCTCTGCGATTTTTATTTTTTGCGATATAAACAGAAAAAGACCGAAAATTTTGAAAAAAAATTATATTTTCTACTTTTTGTTATAAGAAAAATCGAATAAACTCAATTTTAGTCATACATTTAGGCCAAAATGTATTCAGCCACATGTCTTTAGTAAAAAAAAATGTCAATAAGCGTATATTTATTGGTTTGCGCAAAAGTTATAGCGTTTACAAACTAGGGTACATTTTCTGAAATTTACACAGCTTTAAATTTATGACTGCCTATCTCATTTCTTGAGGTGCTAAAATGGCAGGGCAGTACAAAACCCCCCCAAATGACCCCATTTTGGAAAGTAGACACCCCAAGGAAATTGCTGAGAGGCATGTTGAGCCCATTGAATATTTTTTTTTTTTGTCCCAAGTGATTGAATAATGACAAAAAAAAAAAAAAAAAAATTACAAAAAGTTGTCACTAAATGATATATTGCTCACACATGCCATGGTTATATGTGGAATTGCACCCCAAAATACATTCTGCTGCTTCTCCTGAGTACGGGGATACCACATGTGTGGGACTTTTTAGGAGCCTAGCCACGTACGGGACCCCGGAAACCAAGCACCGCCTTCAGGATTTCTAAGGGCGCAAATTTTTGATTTCACTCCTCACTACCTATCACAGTTTCGAAGGCCATAAAATGCCAAAATAGCACAAAACCCCCCCCCAAATGACCCCATTTTGGAAAGTAGACACCCCAAGCTATTTACTGAGAGGCATGTTCAGTCCATGGAATATTTTATATTTTGCCACAAGTTGCGGGAATATGACAAACTTTTTTTTTTTTGCACAAAGTTGTCACTAAATGATATATTGCTCACACATGCCATGGGCATATGTGAAATTACACCCCAAAATACATTCTGCTGCTTCTCCTGAGTACGGGGATACCACATGTGTGGGACTTTTTGGGAGCCTAGCCGCGTACGGGACCCCAAAAACCAAGCACCGCCTTCAAGGTTTCTAAGGGCATACATTTTTGATTTCACTCCTCACTACCTATCACAGTTTTGAAGGCCATAAAATGCCAAGATGGCACAAAACCCCCCCAAATGACCCCATTTTGGAAAGTAGACACCCCATGCTATTTGCTGAGAGGCATGTTGACCCCATTGAATATTTTTTTTTTGTCCCAAATGATTGAATAATGACAAAAAGAAAAAAAAAATGTACAAAAAGTTGTCACTAAATGATATATTGCTCACACATGCCATGGTTATATGTGGAATTGCACCCCAAAATACATTCTGCTGCTTTTCCTGAGTACGGGGATACCACATGTGTGGGACTTTTTGGGAGCCTAGCCGCGTACAGGGCCCCAAAAACCAAGCACCGCCTTCAGGATTTCTAAGGGCGTAAATTTTTGATTTCACTCCTCACT
This sequence comes from Rana muscosa, assembly GCA_029206835.1. Taxonomy (NCBI): domain Eukaryota; kingdom Metazoa; phylum Chordata; class Amphibia; order Anura; family Ranidae; genus Rana; species Rana muscosa. Next base: position 590,028,781 of record CM055116.1, read on the forward strand.
ACCTATCACAGTTTCGAAGGCCATAAAATGCCAAAATAGCACAAAACCCCCCCAAATTACCCCATTTTGGAAAGTAGACACCCCAAGCTATTTGCTGAGAGGCATGTTGAGTCCATGGAATATTTTATATTTTACCACAGGTTGCGGGAATATGACAAACTTTTTTTTTTTTTGCACAAAGTTGTCACTAAATGATATATTGCTCACACATGCCATGGGCATATGTGAAATTACACCCCAAAATACATTCTGCTGCTTCTCCTGAGTACGGGGATACCACATGTGTGGGACTTTTTGGGAGCCTAGCCGCGTACGGGACCCCAAAAACCAAGCACCGCCTTCAAGGTTTCTAAGGGCATAAATTTTTGATATCGCTCCTCACTACCTATCACAGTTTTTGAAGGCCATAAAATGCCAAGATGGCACAAAACCCCCCCAAATGACCCCATTTTGGAAAGTAGACACCCCAAGCTATTTGCTGAGAGGCATGTTGAGCCCATTGAATATTTTTTTTTGTCCCAAATGATTGAATAATGACAAAAAGAAAAAAAAAAATTTACAAAAAGTTGTCACTAAATGATATATTGCTCACACATGCCATGGTTATATGTGAAATTACACCCCAAAATACATTCTGCTGCTTCTCCTGAGTACGGGGATACCACATGTGTGGGACTTTTTGGGAGCCTAGCCGCGTACGGGACCCCAAAAACCAAGCACCGCCTTCAAGGTTTCTAAGGGCATAAATTTTTGATTTCACTCCTCACTACCTATCACAGTTTTGAAGGCCATAAAATGTCAAAATAGCCCAAAACCCCCACAAATGACCCCATTTTGGAAAGTAGACACCCCAAGCTATTTGCTGAGAGGCATGGTGAGTATTTTACAGCTCTCATTTGTTTTTGAAAATTAAGAAAGACATTTTTTTTTCTTTTTTTTTTTCTTTTTTTACATTTTCAAAACTTTGTGACAAAAAGCGAGATCTGCAAAATACTCAACATACCTCTCAGCAAATAGCTTGGGGTGTCTACTTTCCAAAATGGGGTCATTTGGGGGGGTTTTGTGCCATCTGGGCATTCCATGGCCTCCGAAACTGTGATAGGCAGTGAGGAGTGAAATCAAAAATTTACACCCATAGAAATCCTGAAGGCGGTGCTTGGTTTTTGGGGTCCCGTACGCGACTAGGCTCCCAAAAAGTCCCACACATGTGGTATCCCCGTACTCAGGAGAAGCAACAGAATGTATTTTGGGGTGTAATTCCACATATGCCCATGGCATGTTTGAGCAATATATAATTTAGTGACAACTTTTTGTACATTTTTTTTTTTTTTGGTCATTATTCAATCACTTGGGACAAAAAAAAAAAATATTCAATGGGCTCAACATGCCTCTCAGCAAATAGCTTGAGGTGTCTACTTTACAAAATGGGGTCATTTGGGGGGGTTTTGAACTGTCCTGGCATTTTATGCACAACATTAGGAAGCTTATGTCACACATCATCCACTCTTCTAACCACTTGAAGACAAAGCCCTTTCTGACACTTTTTGTTTACATGAAAAAAAAAATTTTTTTGCAAGAAAATTATGTTGAACCCCCAAACATTATATATTTTTTTAAAGCAAAAGCCCTACAGATTAAAATAGTGGGTGTTGCATTTTTTTTTTCCACACAGTATTTGCGCAGCGATTTTTCAAACGCATTTTTTGGGGGAAAAACACACTTTTTTTATTTTTAATGCACTAAAAAACACTATATTGCCCAAATGTTTGATGAAATAAAAAAGATGATCATAGGCCGAGTACATGGATACCAAACACGACATGCTTTAAAATTGCGCACAAACGCGCAGCGGCGACAAACTACATTCATTTTTAAAAGCATTTAAAAGCCTTTACAGGTTACCACGTTAGATTTACAGAGGAGGTCTACTGCTAAAATGACTGCCCTCGATCTGACCTTCGCGGTGATACCTCACATGCATGATGCAATTGCTGTTTACATATGACGCTAGACCGACGCTTGCGTTCGCCTTTGCGCAAGAGCAGGGGGGGACAGCGGTGCTTTTTTTTTTTTTTATTATTTATTTGGCTTTTTTATTTTATTTTTAAACTGTGCCTTCCATATTTTATTTTTTTACCATTTTTATCGTTATCTCAGGGAATGTAAATATCCCCTATGATAGCAATAGGTAGTGACAGGTACTCTTTTTTTGAAAAAAATTGGGGGGTTAGACCCTAGATCTTTCCTCTGCCCTCAAAGCATCTGACCACACCAAGATCGGTGTGATAAAATGCTTTCCCAATTTCCCAATGGCGCTTTTTATATCCGGGGGGGGGGGACATTCCCTCCCACTGCTTGTAAAAGCAGTCTAGAGGCTAATTATCTGCTAGAATTTCTTTTACATGAAAGCCGGCTGCTGGCTGAAAAGAATGATACCAAGATGATACCTAAACCCGCAGGCATCATTCTGGTATAAACATTCAAAGTCCAGCAACATACCAGTACGTTGCTGGTCCTTGTTGGACATGTATTGTAATCTTTTTTTTCATACAGCCTATTGGCTGAACGAAAAAAAGAGATTGATTGGTGGGTATGCCCACCATTAGAATACCTCCCTTCATCCACCCACTTCTAATGATGGGCATATATGCCGAAGCATGGGGGCATCCTCCCGCAAAAAAGTTATGCCGCGTACACACGGTCAAGCCTTCGTCGGAATTTCGACCGTATGTACGCGGCATAAAAGGTTATGCCGCGTACACACGGTCGGACTTTTCCACGGGCAAGCCTCTGTTGGAATTTCGACCGTATATACGCGGCATTAGGAGCAAAATCGCCCCTCCGCCCCTGCTGCCCCCATGCTTCGGCATATATGCTCTTTTTTTTAACTGTGGTGGTGAAATCACCTCCTACAGCGTTGGAGTCACGGCTTTATGTATCGTGGGAGCAAACGCTGTTGCTGTCAAGATAAATAGATCCGCGCTGCAACTGAATGGCGTACCTGCTAAGCAAATGGTGGTTAACATTAAAACAAAGTAACATTACAGTACAACAGTAAGACCTTACCATGCCATACCTGCAAAGCAAATACCAAAACAAAACCTAGTAAAAAATAAAAAAATGTTTTAACGCAACCTGTGCCTAAAATATATATATGCCGAAGCATGGGGGCATCCTCCCGCAAAAAAGTTATGCCGCGTACACACGGTCGGAATTTTCCACGGGCAGGCCTCCGTCGGAATTTCGACCGTATGTACGCGGCATTAGGAGCAAAATCGCTCCTCCGCCCCTGCTGCCCCCATGCTTCGGCATATATGCTCTTTTTTTTAACTGTGGTGGTGAAATCACCTCCTACAGCGTTGGAGTCACGGCTTTATGTATCGTGGGAGCAAACGCTGTTGCTGTCAAGATAAATAGATCCGCGCTGCAACTGAATGGCGTACCTGCTAAGCAAATGGTGGTTAACATTAAAACAAAGTAACATTACAGTACAACAGTAAGACCTTACCATGCCATACCTGCAAAGCAAATACCAAAACAAAACCTAGTAAAAAATAAAAAAATGTTTTAACGCAACCTGTGCCTAAAATATATATATGCCGAAGCATGGGGGCATCCTCCCGCAAAAAAGTTATGCCGCGTACACACGGTCGGAATTTTCCACGGGCAGGCCTCCGTCGGAATTTCGACCGTATGTACGCGGCATTAGGAGCAAAATCGCTCCTCCGCCCCTGCTGCCCCCATGCTTCGGCATATATGCTCTTTTTTTTAACTGTGGTGGTGAAATCACCTCCTACAGCACTGGAGTCACGGCTTTATGTATCGTGGGAGCAAACGCTGTTGCTGTCAAGATAAATAATTCTGCGCTGCAGTTGAATGGCGCACCTGAAAACAAAAAATTACATACCTGAAAAGCAAGCATGATAAAACATTGCAGAATAGAATACAGTAAAAAAGAGCAGAACAATAGAGAGAAAATAGAGAGAGAGAGAACAATAAAACAACTATTTTTGGTTTTTTTATTTTATATTTTTTTTGTGTTTTGTTTTTTACGTTTTTTTTTTATTTTTTACACTTTTTTTTGTAACTTTACAACTGTAATGGTTCGGGTCTCTCAAAATGTAATGGCATCTTGGGAGACCCTGTGTAAGTGTGTCTTTGTCTGTGAAATGCTGTACCCTACGCTAAAACTTCACTTTTGAGTGGTAGCGTTCAAAACATTCACCTTGGCAAAGACCAGGCTTGTCAGGACAGAGTGGACAAAAACTACGGGTGTCACGCCTAAATCCGCGCTTGCTACAGACACGACATCTTTTTTGGGGGTGGCTTTGGGTAGGGGTACTCGGGAGGACATACGAATAATGCCTCTCATGCAGCCGGCTTACTGCATTTGGTTGGGGATGGTGAGGTGCAGAACCGCCTGGATACAGGAGTTCTGTGACTATCTCATTCTGGAATTTTAGAAGAGATAACGCCCCGCCTGAAGCTCTGTATAGCACATGAGTGTTCAGCAAAGCCAATTGGAATAATGATAGAGACACTTTTTTGTACCAGCGTCTCGCCTTACGGTCAATTAGATACGGCGCCATCAACTGGTCGTTGAGGTCCACCCCTCCCATATTTTGGTTATATTCGTGGACACAGAGGGGTTTCTCCACAACACCAGTCGCCGTACGAATTTGGACTGTCGTGTCTGCATGAAGGGAGGTAAGAAGGAAAACATTCTTATTGTCCCTCCACTTCATAGCGAGCAAGTTACACTTCAAGCAGGCTCTCTCCCCCAGCCTAAGACGGGCATCTACAAGCCGCTGGGGAAAGCCCCGGCGATTAGGTCGCACGGTGCCACATGCTCCAATCTGATGATCAAACAAGTGACTAAACAGTGGCACGCTCGTGTAATAATTGTCCACATACAAGTGGTACCCCTTTCCGAATAAGGGTGACACCAAGTTCCACACTATCTTGCCAGCGCTCCCTATGTAATCCGGGCAGTTGACCGACTCAATCTGACTGTCTTTTCCCTCATAAACCGTAAAGTTCACTACATAGCCTGTTGCCCTGTCACAGAACTTGTAGAGCTTGACCCCGTATCTGGCACGCTTGCTGGGAAGGTACTGCTTGAAAGACAAGCGGCCAGAAAATTTAATCAGGGACTCATCAACGCAGACAACTTGATCGGGAGTAAACAAGGCTGCAAAACGTTCGTTGAAGTGGTTTATGAGGGGCCGAATTTTATAGAGCCGGTCGTATTCAGGGTCCCCACGTGGACGACAAAGTTCATTGTCGTTGAAGTGCATGAACCGCAAAATCTGCTCGTATCGTGCCCTGGACATGGAGGCAGAGAACACGGGCATGTGGTCAATTGGGTGCGTGGACCAATAAGCACGCAATGACGGAAATTTATGTGTGCCCATGTTGAGGGAAAGGCCCAGAAAGGTCTTAAATTCGGAAACCGTAATTGGTTTCCAATTTCTGGCAATTTTAGGCAACTGGGGGTTAGCGGCGATAAATTGACCAGCATATAAATTACTCTGGTCCACAATAGATCTATAGAGATCTTCCGTGAAAAACAGCGAATAAAAATCAATTGGAATAAAATCAGCTGTTTCCACCTGAATACCGGGTTGGGCAGTGAATGGGGGAAGTACGGGTTCTGCAGAAGTGGTGGGGACCCAATCAGGATAGGCGAATTCTGTAGGAAGGGCAGTATGGGCACGACGGGCCTGCCTTTGTCTTCTTGGTGGCAGCGGGACACTACTTGTGCTTGCCACCTCGCCAGCTTGAACTGCACTTATGGGACTCGCCACGTCACCAAGTGTTACTGCAGTGCTGGATGTACGTCCAGGCTGTACTAGGCCGCTGGTGCTTGCCAGTTCACCAGAAGGAATAGCGGCGCTAGTACTACTCTGCTCCATGATACGAGAGACCTGCGGTTCTTGCTCCTCAACAACCTCAGAAGATCGGGATCGGGTACACCTGACCTTAGCAGGGACCTCAACTTCGTCGTCAGAGCTATCTGACGTGGGGCCGCTGACGTCACTGTCTTCTACGGGAAGATATTCTGAGCCTGAATCTGACAGATACGTGACCTCCTCTTCACTATCTGTCATGCTCAGAATCTCGTAGGCCTCTTTACTAGTGTACCTTCGTCTTGCCATTTTGGGCTCTAAATTTAGGGGTACACTAGTAAGATTCACAGGAAAAAAAGCACCTGACTGTCGTCAGCAAATATATCAAACGCTACAAAAAAACTGTTAGCGATCGCAGGGATCAGGCCTGTCTCTGCGAACGCTGCAGTTATGTGTGTTGTGTTTGGTAAGTGACAGTGATCGATCGATACTGCACTTGGGTGGGCTGGGCTGGGCGGAGGGGCTAAACGCAGGCGCTAGCAGGTATCTGGGCTGATCCCGCTAACACTGCGTTTTTGGGAACCCTAAACCGCTGGGGATGCTAGTATAGATCTGATCAGATACTATACCACTAAGGGGGGTGTATGCTTTGCGCGTGGGTGTTAGCGTTACTGGCACTAACCTAACACTGCCTGGGGCGACGCAGACCCTCTCTGGCGCTAAAACCTAATTGATCTCACCCGCCGGGCGATCAGGGGGGTTAAACCTTTATTGGGTTATATACGGCGGGTGCCCTGATGCTATAAAAAGCAAACTAATCAACCAGCGTCACCCGTAACCTTTATATATATGGTGATCACTGGTGAAAGGGTTAACTAGGGGCAATCAGGGGGTTAAAACCTTTATTAGGTTAAATATGGGGGTACCTGACACTATATAAAAACCTGACGGGTAACCTAAATAACTAAATAACTTACTGGCTAACCAGTGACACCAGTGACGCTTATACGGCGATCACTGGTGAAAGGGTTAACTCTAGGGGCAATCAGGGGGTTAAAATAATATATGGGGGTACCTGACACTAATAAAAACCTGCGGCGAACCTAAAAAAAAAATAACTGCCTATCTAAAACAGCAGCGACACGAATACAGCGATCGGAAAAACAATCGCTTAGTGACGCTGAAGTTAGGGGGTGAAAGGGTTACCTGGGGGGTGATCAAGGGGTTAAACCTTTATTAGGGGGGGGTTAGGGGGCTACCCTGGACCTAAAGGGGCCTAATCCTAACTGCCCTGCAACTTTTTACAATCACAGATGACACTAAATGCAGTGATCAGTAAAATAAATGATCACTGCAATCAGTGACACTGTGATTGGGGGCTTTGGGGTGACCTGGGGGGTGATCTGGGGGTGACTGGAGGGTGATTTGTGTGCCTATGTGTACCTACGTGTCAGTGGACTGTTGGAGCACTAACCTCTGTCTTCTCTCCTCGGCGCCGGGAACGAAAAGACCGCGGTGAGGGAGATGACATCACTTCCTCCAGCCTGTGTTTACATCACATGGCGGAGGAAGCATTTTCATTGGCCGGGAGCGATCGCGAGGGGGGGGGCGGAATCGAGCGGCCGCCCCCTCATGCCTGATCGCTCCCGAACACTTAACGGCCGCTCACTGCAGTGAAGGGGGGTCCGGATGGACCCCCCAACTGCACAAAGGCGATCACGTAGATCTACGTGATTCTGCCTGTCCGTGCCATTCTGCCGACGTAAATCGGCGGTGGGCGGTCGTTACGTGGTTAATATCCATACAAGACCCAAAGGGGCTGGTAATGGGCTGGGGTAGGGGGGGGGGTGATGGGGTAGCTATGCCATTTTTCTCAAAGATTTTCATCCATATTACCGGGACCAGACATTACATTAAAGCCGCAAGCAGTTTTAAATGGCTTTTTTTTCCTTTAGAAATGTCATTTTGTGCAGGGACAGTTCTAAACACGGGAAACACGTGGCACTTCACAGGCATACTTTAGACACCCCCAGGTACAATATTTAAAGGAATATTTGACTTTTTTTTTTTCACTTTATGCATCATTAAAATGACTGCTCCCGAAAAACGGCCGTTTTTAAAACTTATTTTTGCATTGATACATGTCCCCTGGTGCAGAACTCGGGTCCCCAAACCCTTTTTAGGACAATAACATGCATATTAGTCGTTATAATTAGCACTTTAGATTTCGAACGTTCGCATCCATTGTATTTAATATGGTTCTAACGTTCGTGCGAACTTTCGGTCCGTTCGCGGGTTCTGATGCGAACCGAACCCGGGGGTGTTCGGCTCATCCCTACCAAAGACATGTAGCTGAATACATTTTGGCCTAAATGTATGACAAAAATTGCATTTATTGGATATTTTTTTATAACAAAAAGTAGAAAATATCATTTTTTTTCAAAATGTTCGTTATTTTTCAGTTTATATCACAAAAAATAAAAATCCCAGCGATGATCAAATACCACCAAAAGAAAGCTCTATTTGTGGGGAAAAAAAGAACACAAATTTCGTTTGGGTAAAGCGTTGCATAGTCGAACAATTACCAGTTTAATTAGCGCAGTGGCAAATTGCAAAAAATGCTCTGGTCAGGAAGGGGGTGAAACCTTCCGGAGTTGAAGAACTAGGCTGCAAGCTGAAGGGAAGGACCTCCAAGGTGATATTCTCTGAAATATAACCTGTGCCATGTGCAAAACAGGAAAGCTATCAGGGAAATAGACGCTTTGATGCGCATGCGCGCACAAGGACGCGAGGCACCATGGTTGGGCAGGCGCGCGCCAGGACTAGGCAGATGTGCGGCGCCGTGGCTATGCGCACGCGAAACGGCGCACGCCCGGCGTGATGGATGCCAGGCCTATTTAAACCCACTGCTGACAGTGGAGCATCGCTGGTCTATCTTCAGCTTGTCCTGCGTTCCTGTGTATCTGCTGTTCCTGATCTGTGTACCGACCCGGCTTGTCCTGACCTGATCCTTCTGACCCCCTGGCTTGATCCTTGGCTTGCATCTGACTTCTCTCTGCCTGCTTCCTGCATCTGATCCCGGCTTGGCTACTGGACTTGTTTATCTTGCTTCCTGAACTTGACTCTGATCCTGGACTGACTTCCTGTGTTGATCCCTGGCCTGGCTCCTGACTCCGTTATCAAGTCTGTTCACCGGTCCCTGCTTCTTGGACCATCCAAGAATGCCTGTCTCCAGTTCCAGCTACCAGGCACCCGTGCTTCTGTGGGCACCACACCTGCTGTGTCACCTTCAGTGGTGTGCTGCGCTCGGCCGCAAGGGGAGCCCTCCTAGCATCTCGGCCTTCTACCAAGTTCCTGACAAAAGCAGGGAGATTAGAGCAGTGTTTCTCAACTCCAGTCCTCAAGGCGCTCCAACAGGTCATGTTTTCAGGCTTTTCATTATTTTGCACAGGTGATTTGATCAGTTTCACTGCCTTAGTAATTACCACAGCTGTTTTATCTGAGGGAATCCTGAAAACATGACCTGTTTGGGTGCCTTGGAGACTGGAGTTGAGAAACACTGGATTAAAGAACTGAATGCATGGCTGAAGACCTGATGTAAGAAGGAGGGATTTTGGTTTCTAGAGCACTAGGCTTACTTTTCATTGGGGTACAATCTGTATGCTAACTCAATAAAAGAGGATCTGCTGTGCTGGGGGAGAGGTTTATGGGAAGGCTGGAGGAGTATTTAAACTAGGATTGAGAGGGAAGGGAGAGTTTGATTATAATGAGGCAAACAGGTGGGTGAAATGGGGAAAGATGGGGGGGGAGGGCTATGGCAGGTGATAAGAATGTTCCCATGTTACAAAAAACCTTTGGAAATGGTACTATTTGTACTAAAATAAAAATATGCTAAATATGTGTGAAAAATGCGACAATGAATTCAAGCATTTGTTTACCAATTCCAGAAGTCTGCCAAGCAAAATAGGTGAGTTTGAAGCTTTGGTGCACAAAGAGAACTATAATTTAATGGTATTGCTCAGGGATGAGCCGAACACCCCCCTGTTCGGTTCGCACCTCGAAATCTAAAGTGCTAAATATAAAGGCTTATATGCAAGTTATTGCCCTAAAAAGTGTTTGGGGACCCGGGTTCTGCCCCAGGGGACATGTATCAATGCAAAAAAAAGTTTTAAAAATTGACGTTTTTACGGGAGCAGTGATTTTAATAATGCTTAAAATTAAAAAATAAAAGTGAAATTTCCTTTAAATTTCGTACCTAGGGGGTGTGTATAATATGCATGTAAAGTCGCGCATTTTTCCCGTGCTTAGAACTGTCCCTGCACAAAATGTCATTTCTGAAGGAAAAAAAGTCATTTAAACTCACTTGCGGCTATTAATGAATTGTCGTCTCCCGACAATAGAAAAGTCATTGATAAAAAAAAAAAGCGTGGGGGTCCCCCCAAATTCAATTACCAGGCCCTTCAGGTCTGGTATAGAGATTAAGGGGAACCCCGCCGCAAATTTAAAAAAAAAATGCGTGCGGTTCCCCCCAAATATCCATACCAGGCCCTTCAGATCTGGCATGGATTTTAAGGGGAACTCCACCCCAAATTTAAAAAAAAATGGCGTGGAGTCCCCCCCAGACCCTTATTCGAGCACGCAACCTGGCAGGCCGCAGGAAAAGAGGGGGGGACGAGAGAGCGCCCCCCCTCCTGAACCGTACCAGGCCACATGCTCTCAACATGGGGAGGATGTCCCCATGTTGATGGGGACAAGGGCCTCATCCCCACAACCCTTGCCCGGTGGTTGTGGGGGTCTGCGGGCAGGGGGCTTATCGGAATCTGGAAGACCCCTTTAACAAAGGGGACCCCCAGATCCCGGCCTCCCCCTATGTGAATTGGTAAGGGGTACATTGTACCCCTACCATTTCATGAAGAAAGTGTAAAAAAAATGTATATAAACACACACCGACACCTTGGAAAAGTCCTTACTCTTTCGTCCATGGACCGACACAGCTTCTCTATTGACAAAGTGGGTATTATCCGTTAATTAGGAGTGACTAGGCAGAAAAACTTGTAAAAAGTGTTGCATCACACCTTCTACAGTACCGCCCAGGGGGCGGACCCTCTGGGTATACCCTCTCAGTCTGCATCTTCGCAGATCAGTTTTTTTCTGTCTAGCAAGGAGTAGGACATGGCTCCCTTCGGGCCCATTGGTCCAGGGAAAAAAGATATATATATATTTTTTTTTGCTACATTTGTTGTTTCCTGCGATCTTCGATCAACTGCCGACTGGGTGACAGGCTGGATCCTAGATCCTTGTAGTCTCCCCAGCTTCGGCCATCGAGCGTGTGCCCACCCTAGCTACGCGCTGGGTTTTCCACGACATGCCCGTCGCTCCACGGGTGGCCGGTGAGCTTATGCTCCAGGGCCTGCATCGGACCGCTCAGCTTCGGCTGACCTTACGGCCGAGTCGCAGCAGCCTGGCCGGTGAGCTTACGCTCCAAGGCTTGCATCGGACCGCTCAGCTTCGGCTGACCTTACGGCCGAGTCGCAGCAGCCTGTCCGGTGAGCGTCATGCTCCAGGGCATACATATGATTGTCCCTTCTGGGTCCAATCACAGCATGCCTGGCCAACAGTCACCTTCTGTGCGCGGACGATGATCTGTTTGGAATGTCTTCCAGCAGAATACATGCAGGATAGGTAAGTAAAACTCCCCTGCCTCGGCTGGGTGATTTAGCTGGACATTCCTGGAGAGATCAAGTAAGTGGTTGTGGCCCCTTTCTTCCCTCTCTCCCTGCCTTTCCCTCCTCCCTGGGCTTCTAGCTAAAGGTTGCTGGGTGCTGGGGGTCACCTAGGGGGTCCCACTGGAGCGGGGCTGGCTGTAACTAACATTTAAAAGAAATGTCATTTTTTCTCACCTGTGTTTGTGTCCTTCCTCCTCCATGCTGTCGGCGGCCATTTTGAGGTGGTCCATGCCAAGTTTGGCCTCTTGTGACTGCCCGGCGGCCATCTTCCGGTGGTTCGGCCACACCCACTGGCCCCTATCAGCTGATCGGCGGCCATGTTTGTCCACCCTGTATGCAGATATTGCCGTTCAGCGGCCATCTTTTTGTGGGCTATGGCTGCTTGACCTCTATCTTCTGTCGGCGGCCATTTTCTTAGAGCCCACATTATCTTCCATACAGACGTTTTTGGCAACCTTTTTTAGAGAGCCTCAGGCCTCTAGGGTGCATTACACTGGCGCGAAAATTCACACAGGAAGTGCTGATAAAAGAAGCAGACTGACACAGCAGCAGGGGACAGCATCACAGGCGCAGCATAGCAGTACCTATCCAGGGTGGTGAGTTCTCTGGGTGACCCAGCCTCTCTGCAGCACAGGAGGGTGGCCTATTGATATCTTGCCTGGAGCCCTGTGGGTGTCAGCGTGTGGTCAGCATGGCATCTGAGCCAGATGTCTTCTCCCCTGAAACATCAGATTTAGCAGCTGGTGTCCCTGAGGTGTCTATGGACACTATGTCGGCAATCCTAGAGGCGTTTGCTGCCAGGGTGGAAGCAGCACACGGGAATACAGGGGGTAATAAACGCCCCCGTCCCCTGCAATCTTCTGGGGATATTTCTGATGCAGAACCAGGTCCAGCTACGGCTCATGGCCCAGATTCTGATGCATCAGAGACTGCAGACCGTGACCGATCGGACAGTGAGGAGGACTCCAAGTCCAGGTCAGTACGCGAGACGGCTTTGGGATCTGACCTTATTACTGCAGTGCGGGATACGCTAAAGTTGGAAAAGACTGCAGAAGTAGAAGATACTCCAGTCCCCTTTGGGTTTCGTAAACCTGCCCGCACTGCTAAGGTGTTCCCTTGTGTGTCTTATTTTGACAAACTCTTATACAAGGAATGGGAGAACCCACTGAGGGTCTTTACAGCCCCAAAGAGGTTTGCAGTACGGTACCCCTTTGAGGAGAGTTTTCTGAATATATGGACCTCTCCCCCTATAGTGGACCCTTCGGTGTCCAGACTTAATAGAGCCACCACTATTCCAGTAGAAGGGGCTCCTGTTTTCAAGGACCCTGTGGATAAGAAGGCTGAAGCACTCGCTCGCTACCTATACTCAGTGGTAGGCTCGGCAGTACGCCCGGCATTGGCGGGGGCCCTAGTGTCTCAGACACTTACTGAATGGGCGAAATTGCTACTCCAGGGGTTAAAGGAGCGAGATGCTCCTCCTAATGAGATAACTTTGGCCGACCAGTTGGTCCAGGGCCTTAAGTTTGTCTGCGAGTCAGACATGGATACTATTCCCCTGCTGTCAAGAGCTTTGGTTTATGCAGTAGCAATACGCCGCCTGATCTGGCTAAAGGGCTGGTCTGCGGACCAGACTTCCAAGAAAGCCCTGTTGGATCTGCCTTTTAAGGGCGACAGACTTTTTGGGGCTTCTCTGGATGACATCATCAAGGATGCCACAGGAGGTAAGAGCACTTTGCTTCCCCAAACTAGCAAGGGTAAGGGACCACGCCAAGGGCAAGGGCCCTCCTTTACTGCACGTAAGCGGTTTTTCGCCCCCTTAAGGCGACAGGGAAAAGACCCCAGGCCGATAAAGCGCCTGCCCAAGGACAGAAGCGTCCTTGGTCCCGCAGACCCAACAAGCCTGCGGACAAATCTGCGTCCACATGAAGGTCCGCCCCCACCCAGCTCTCGGGTGGGGGGACGTCTTCGCAAATTCGCGACTCAGTGGACTGCTCTAGTCTCCGAGAGGTGGGTTTGCAAAGTAATCTCCTCAGGCTACAAGATAGAATTTCTCTCTTGTCCACCAGACAGATTCATCACCTCCAATCTCCAGCTACTACCGACCCGTCGGGAGGCCCTGTATGGGGCGGTCCAGGGTCTACTGGAACGCGGGGTAGTTATTCCAGTTCCAGAACAGGAACGGGGTCAGGGTTTTTATTCAAATCTGTTCATTGTGCCGAAGAAGGAGGGGGTTCGTCCAATCTTGGATCTCAGAGCCCTCAATTGCTTTGTGAAGGTACAAAGATTTCGGATGGAGTCGGTTCGATCTGTAGTCACAGCTCTCCATCCGGGGGACTTTCTGGCCTCCTTGGACATCAAGGACGCATACCTGCATGTCCCCATATACTCCAGACACCAGAGGTTTCTGCGATTTGCTATCGGGAAGAACCACTACCAGTTTGTGGCCCTCCTGTTTGGCCTTGCCTCAGCACCCAGGACGTTCACCAAGGTGCTCGCTCCGATTCTGGCACTTCTAAGACAGCGGGGTATCGCTATCACAGGTTACTTGGACGACTTTCTGCTGAAGGCCCCTTCAAGCTCAGAATTAGAGGTAAGCGTGTCCATTACCTGTCAGACTCTTCGAGACTGTGGTTGGATACTAAACACGCAAAAGTCAGTATTGGTGCCCACTCAACGCCTAGTGTACCTGGGGTTGATTCTGGATTCCTCAGAGGCAAAGGTATTCCTCCCTGTGGAGAAGTTGCAGACCCTCCGGGCTGCAGTACGGCAGCTGACTTCCAGGAATTGGTCGTCACTCCGTTTTTGCATGCAAGTGTTGGGCCTCATGGTAGCCTCCTTCGAGGCGGTCCCATATGCTCAATACCACACTCGAGTGTTACAGAAGGAAGTTCTGTCCAGATGGAACAGATGCCCTTCATCTCTGGATTATCAAATCCGAGTGAGCCACCTAGTCAGGAGATCCCTGGTATGGTGGCTGACAGCACCGGCTCTAATGGCCGGGAAGTCATTTCTTCCGGTTTACTGGATAGTGATCACGACGGACGCCAGCCTTACAGGTTGGGGGGGAGTCTGGGGTGTCCAGTCGGCGCAGGGTCGCTGGACCCCAGAGGAAGCCTTCCTGCCGATCAATGTCCTGGAGATCCGGGCGATCAAGCTGTGCCTCTTCAAATGGTCTCAGAGACTGCAAGGGCGTCCAGTCAGGATCCAGTCAGACAACGCCACAGCAGTGGCATATGTCAATCATCAAGGAGGAACAAGAAGCTCAGCTGCAGCATCGGAGATCGCTCGCATCCTGAAGTGGGCAGAGAGGAGCGTACCGGCACTGTCGGCCGTGTACATTCCGGGTGTGGAAAACTGGCAGGCGGACTACCTGAGCCGCCAGATGCTGGACCAGGGAGAATGGTCCTTACACCCGGAGGTGTTCCAACTCCTCTGCCAAAGATGGGGCACACCAGACGTAGATCTTCTGGCTTCCCGACTCAATCGGAAGGTATTGAGATTTGTGGCCCGGTCAAGAGACCCATGGGCAGACGCAACGAACGCGTTGGTAGCATCGTGGGGTCAGTATCGGCTAATCTATGCCTTCCCTCCCTTAAGGCTTCTTCCTCTTCTGCTCCGCAGAGTGGAGGCAGAGGGAATTCCAATGATCCTAATTGCTCCAGATTGGCCTCAGCGTCCTTGGTACGCCGATCTAGTACGTCTGGTAGCAGACGTCCCCTGGCGCCTACCACTACGGAAGGACCTGCTATCGCAAGGTCCCATATTCCATCCTGCTTTACAGTCATTGGCTTTAACGGCATGGCTGTTGAGAACCAGGTACTGAGAGACCGGGGCCTGTCAGACTCAGTAATCTCTACTATGAGAAGTGCTCGAAAACCGTCCTCTAGGAAGGTCTATCACCGCACTTGGAGGGCCTACATCTCCATGTGTGAGGAAATGAAATGGCATCCGCGTACCTATTTGTTTTCCAGAATCCTGCTGTTTTTACAGCATGGGGTGGACCAAAGGCTTGCCCTAAGTACGATTAAGGGACAGATATCTGCCCTGGCTGTCTTTTTTCAGCGACCCCTGGCGACTCACTCTCTCGTGAGTACATTTGTGCAGGGGGTCCAACATGTGGCCCCTCCGGTCCGTCCCCCGTTACCTCCGTGGGACTTGAACCTGGTCCTCTCGGTGCTTCAGAAGGCACCGTTTGAGAATATTAGAGATATTCCCGTTGACACTTTCTCAGAAAGTGGTCTTTTTGGTGGCTGTTACGTCAGTTAGACGAGTCTCTGAGCTGGCAGCCTTGTCCTGCAAGGCTCCCTATTTGATTTTCCACAAGGATAAGGTGGTGCTGCGGCCGCAGCCTTCCTTTCAAAAGTCGTTTTGGCTTTTTATCTCAATGAAGACATTGTACTTCCATCCTTGTGTCCTCAGCCGTCGAAGCCTAAGGAGTCGGCGTTGCATTCCTTGGACGTTGTCCGAGCTGTGAGAGTATACCTATCTGCTACTTCCCGGTTCCGGAAGTCAGACTCACTGTTTGTTTCGGTGGCTGGTCCCAAGAAGGGCCAAGCAGTCTCATCGGCCACCATCTCTAGGTGGATCCGACAGATAGTAATCCAGGCTTACGCCTTAAAGGGTCAGGCGCCCCCTTTCCTGTCACGGCGCATTCGACCAGGGCAATAGGTGCCTCTTGGGCTTTCCGACATCAAGCGTCTGTTTCCCAACTATGTAAAGCGGCGAATTGGTCGTCCGCTCACACTTTCACAAAATTCTACAAGGTTGATGTAGGTGCATCTTCGGATGCCTCTTTCGGCCGCAAGGTTTTGCAAGCGGCTGTTTAGAGTTGCAACTCCTCCGTTGGAGGAGTGCTGTTTTTGTGTTTTGGGGTGAAGTTTGTTTTTATGCTGTTACCACCCCTCGTTTTTTTCTCTGACACTGCTTTGGGACGTCCCACTTTGTCAATAGAGAAGCTGTGTCGGTCCATGGACAAAAGAGTAAATAGGATTTTTTACTCACCGTAAAATCCTTTTCTCTGAGTCCATGGACCGACACAGCACCCACCCCTCCTTTTAAGTTTGTACTGCTTTTTGACGAACTGATCTGCGAAGATGCAGACTGAGAGGGTATACCCAGAGGGTCCGCCCCCTGGGCGGTACTGTAGAAGGTGTGATGCAACACTTTTTACAAGTTTTTCTGCCTAGTCACTCCTAATTAACGGATAATACCCACTTTGTCAATAGAGAAGCTGTGTCGGTCCATGGACTCAGAGAAAAGGATTTTACGGTGAGTAAAAAATCCTATTTTTTTTTTAAATTAAAAATAAATTTTAAAAAAAAAACATTCCAGCGATGAAATCCAGTGTCCCGCGGCGATCCGATGTCCAGCGCTGTCCGTCATTGGCTGAGCTTGAGCTGACCTGATGGGGAACTTCTTCCGCAGTCTATTAAATGTATAGACCCGCCCCTTCTAAAGTTCACCATCAGGTCCGCTCAGCCAATGAATCGGTGTAAGGCTAAGCGGACCAGATGCGGAACATGAGAAGGGGCGGGTCTATTCATGAATTACAGTGAAGGAAGTTCCCCATCAGGTCCGCCCCCTCCGTATGTCAGACCCCGCCTACGTCATTGGCCTGAGCGGACCTGATGGGGAACTTCCTTCACTGTGTAATACATGAATAGACCCGCCCCTTCTCACGTTCCGCATCAGGTCCTCAGCCTTACACCTATTCATTGGCTGAGCGGACCTGATGGGGAACTTTAGAAGGGGCGGGTCTATTCATGTATTACACAGTGAAGGAAGTTCCCCATCAGGTCCGCTCAGGCTCAGCCAATGACGGACAGCGCTGGACATCGGGTCGCCGCGGGACACTGGATTTCATCGCTGGAATGTTTTATTTTATTTTTTTAATAAAGGACTTTTCCAAGGTGTTTGTGTGTTTTTTTTTTTTATTTTTGTGTGAAATGGTAGGGGTACAATGTACTCCTTACCAATTCACATAGGGGGGGCGGGATCTGGGGGTCCCCTTTATTAAAGGGGTCTTCCAGATTCCAATAAGCCCCCTGCCCGCAGACCCCCACAACCACCGGGCAAGGGTTGTGGGGATGAGGCCCTTGTCCCCATCAACATGGGGACATCCTCCCCATGTTGAGGGCATGTGGCCTGGTATGGTTCAGGAGGCGCTCTCGTCCCCCCCTCTTTTCCTGCGGCCTGCCAGGTTGCGTGCTCGAATAAGGGTCTGGTATGGATTTTTGGGGGGACTCCACGCCATTTTTTTTTAAATTTGGGGTCGAGTTCCCCTTAAAATCCATGCCAGATCTGAAGGGCCTGGTATGGATATTTGGGGGGAACCGCACACATTTTTATTTTTAAATTTGCGGCGGGGTTCCCCTTAATATCTATACCAGACCTGAAGGGCCTGGTAATTGAAATTGGGGGGACCCCACTCTTTTTTTTTCTTTTTTATCAATGACCTTTCTCTATATTGCCGGGAGCCGGCAATTCATTAATAGCCGCGAGTGAGTTTTAAATTACTTTTTTTCCTTCAGAAATGACATTTTGTGCAGGGACAGTTCTAAGCACGGGAAACAAGCGCCACTTTACATGCATATTATACACACCCCCCAGGTATGAAATTTAAAGGAATTTATTTTTCGTACATCACGGGACACAGAGCGACTTAGTCATTACTAATGGGTTATATAGTTTACCTTCAGGTGCTGGCACTGGCAACTTCCAAACCGGAAGTACCCTCCCCTATATAAGCCCCTCCCATCCGGGAGCACCTCAGTTTTTTGCCAGTGTCTAAGGTGTTGGCCAAAGAGTAACATGTGTTTTCACTGGGCTTGCGTACAGGTTCTTTTACGGGCCTTAGTAAGCTATTCCGGATCCCACCAAAAAAGCTTCATAGCTAAACGGTCGGTACCCGGGCCTTGCAGCAGAAGAGCAAGGTTTTGCCTGTAATGCCTCTCTTAGGAGGGCTGGACCCTGGGATCCAGAGCTCTGGTCATACCCACGACCAAGATGTTTTCTGTGCAGGGTGCTATACAGGTCCAGGGGAGTGGAATCCTTGGGAACCCGGTCCCTGAAGGTTTAATTACAATGCCTGCCGTGATAGGTGAAGTTTGGGCTTCTGTGGACCAAACAGAGTCCTGCGGCGGGGAGCAGGTAAGTGGGGGCCCCCAGGAACTTGGTTCTATTGGGGGACCCCCAAGCCTAATTTGTCTTTCTGTCTGTTACCTAACGGTATTCCCGCTAATATCTGTGTATGCCTGTAACTACTGAAAATGTAAAATTTTAATAGTAGTCAAGAAAAAAAAAAAAGAGGACCGCGGTACCTGTGTTAAACCACGAGAGGCCGCTGTGGTCCATTTTTCTTGTCATGTGGATCTTTGGTTTTCTCAAGTCAAAAGATCCAGGCAGTTGGTAAGTTTCTCTGTGGGAATCCACTTCCTCTGCCCTGTTGCTGCGCTCATCCACCGCACAGGCCCTCCGGCAAAAAGGGCCCTTGCTCCTAGTCCCTGTTTGATTTTCGAAAAGGGCGCCAATGGCGCACGGGCGCGGGCGCGTGCACGCGCCTCCTATGAAAAAAAGGGGCGGGGCGGGTGGATGACGCTCGATGCACGCCACGGCGCTTCTGCGCATGTGCAGGCGTCCCAGCTTGTATAAAGACACAGTACAAGTGTCAGCTGGATGCAAACAGAGCTAGCAACAAACAGTGGCACACAGAGGCGGTTGATGCAGGCATCCCCATAGAAAGGCACTTTAGTGGACACCAGCTGGTATATAGCAGCAATTGTGTTAGACTATTACCAGCAAAATTGGTGTATGACGACGGGAATACCTCAGCTTTGTGCTTAAAGGATATGTCGTCCAGACCCTACGGAAATAAGTCTTCCAGGAAGCCAAAGGGGTCTCCATCGGGCTCTGAGGATATTGGGCATGCTTGTACTGCACCAATCTCCCCTGAGAATTCAGAGGTCAGTAGCCGTAGAAACCCCGCAGGAGTGCCTGGTGCTGCGGCTGTCCCCAGTCCACCTGCTCCTGTATATATAACAGAGGAGGTTTTATCCTCAACTCTGGGAGGATTGGAAGAGAGATTAACAGCATTGATCGCTGCTTCCCTGTCACAGGGAAAGCGCGTCATATCTCCGTCTCCTCCTTCAGAGTGCCTGTTAGTGGAGGAACAGTCCCACACAGAGATCGACCTACCTGAAGGGGATCAGGATGAGGTTGATTCGGTTATAGAGGAATCAACAGTGGAAGAACCTTTCTCAGCATCTCAGGCTGAAAGATTATGGGTTCAGTCTCTGACTAACATGGTCCGATCAGCATTTAAAATGCCTCTGGCGGAACCATCAACCACTACGGTTTCCTCGCTGGGGTCGCTAAAAGCTCCCCAGGCTGTCTGTTCCTTCCCAATCCACCCTTTATTAGAAGGGCTTATTTACCAGGATTGGGAGCATCCTGATAAAATATTTGCTCCCCCCAAGAGATTTCCGGTGATCTATCCCATGGAGGATAAGTTCATAAAAAAATGGAGGGTCCCTACAGTGGACGCAGCCATCTCTTCTGTGAACAAATCACTGACATGTCCAGTAGATAATGTTCCAATGTTTAAAGACCCAATAGATAAAAAATTGGAGTCTTTACTAAAATCTGCTTTCTCTACAGCAAGCATGGTGACACAACCTGCGGTAGCAGCGATTGGAGTCTGCCAAGCAGTGAAAGATCAGTTGAAACAAGTCTTAAGGGACTTACCAGATCAGCAGGCTCTTGCCCTAGCTGACCTGCCTAGAGCCTTGTGTTTTGCGGTGGACGCCATAAAGGATACAATCCAACAGGCCTCCCGCTTTACGCTGTCTGTAGTACATATGCGTAGGCTTCTGTGGCTCAAAAACTGGTCTGCTGAAGCTCCCTGTAAGAAACTGCTGGTTAGCTTCCCATTTCATGGAGAATGCTTATTTGGAGAAGATCTGGACAAATATATCCAGAAAATTTCTGCCGGTAAAAGTTCACTCTTACCGGTTAAGAACAAGAGTAGAAGTCCTTCTTTTAAGAGGCCTACTTCTCCAGTCCCGGGCACATCGGCTGTGAAACAGTTCCGACGGCCTCCGCAGTCAAATTCAGGGGGCAGAAATCAGGGACAATCACAGGGTAACAAGAAGCCCTGGATCAAGAGAGGTACAAAACCTCCCCCCAAGTCATGAAGCGTTGCCCCCACTCAATCGGGTGGGGGGAAGGCTTCAGTTGTTCACAGAGACCTGGCGGGACACCATCAGAGACAGATGGGTGCTCTCTGCAGTAAGTCTGGGATACAAGCTGGAGTTAAAAGGCACTCCTCCTGCCCAATTTATGAGGTCAAACGTGCCAAGAGATCCCCAGAAGAGAGGATCCCTCCTTCTGGCACTAGAACAACTATTGCTCCAAGGTGTAATCATGAAGGTTCCCCTGGAAGAAAGCGGATTTGGGTTTTACTCGAACCTTTTCACAGTCCCCAAACCAAATGGGGACGTGAGGCCCATATTAAATCTAAAAGGGCTAAACAAGTTCCTAAATATCAGGACTTTTCGGATGGAGTCGATCCGATCGGTGGCCACCGCCCTACAAGGGCAGGAATGGTTAGCCTCGATCGACATAAGGGATGCTTATCTGCATATTCCCATCTTTCCGGCCCACCAGAAATTTCTACGCTTTGCAGTAGAAGGGCGCCATTTTCAGTTCAGAGCCTTACCTTTCGGTCTGGCCACAGCACCACAAGTGTTCACAAAGGTTCTGGCCCCACTATTGGCCAATCTAAGAACACAAGGTGTAACGATAATGGCATATCTAGACGACCTGCTACTAATAGACCACTCAGTGGAAAAGCTGGAAGTAGCTATTCACAAGACAATCAAGTATCTGGAATATCACGGTTGGATTATCAACCGGGACAAGTCAGCTCTAAGACCAGTCAAAAGTCTGGAATACTTAGGGCTAAGGCTGGATTCAAATCAGAGAAAGATTTTCTTACCTCCAGAGAAGGTGTCGTCTTTAAAAAATTTGACCCACTTAGTGGGTACAAAAAGAAAACCATCCATACGCCTGTGCATGAGGCTGCTGGGAAAAATGGTGGCTTCATTCGAAGCAGTACCCTACGGTCAATTCCATTCAAGGAATTTGCAAAGGGCCATACTGTCAGCCTGGAACAAAAAAGTTCAGGCTTTAGACTTACCAATGTCCCTGTCCCCTTCCGTTCGCAAGAGCCTCCATTGGTGGTTGGTGCCCCAGAATCTGGAAAAAGGGAAACCCTTCAGTCCGGTTTCTTGGAAGGTGGTCACTACAGATGCCAGCCTCATAGGCTGGGGGGCAGTACTGGGGCAATGGTCTCTCCAGGGCAAGTGGTCAGAAGCAGAAAAGGCCCTGCCCATCAATCTCTTAGAGATACGAGCAGCCCGGTATGCCCTAGTAGCATGGACATCCAAACTCCAAGGGTCCCCTGTCAGAATTCAATCAGACAATGCCACAGCAGTGGCATATATCAATCACCAGGGTGGCACCAGGAGTCGTGCAGCCCAGAGGGAAGCAAATTGCATCCTGGAGTGGGCAGAAAGATATGTCCCAGCCATATCCGCGGTTTTCATCCCAGGAGTGGAAAATTGGAGAGCGGACTTTTTAAGTCGCCAACAATTATGCCCGGGGGAATGGTCTCTTCACCCCGAGGTTTTCCAGGCAATATGCCAGCGGTGGGGAACACCGGATGTAGATCTGCTAGCATCAGATTCAACGCAAAGGTGGACAGATTTGTGTCTCGCACAAGGGATCCCCTAGCTTGCGGCTCGGATGCCCTAGTGTTCCCTTGGGATCAGTTCAAGCTGATATATGCATTCCCACCGCCACAATTGTTACCGCGATTAATCCGCAGAATCAGGGTAGAAAAGAAACCAGTGATTCTGGTGGCTCCAGCGTGGCCCCGAAGGGCATGGTACGCGGAGATTGTAAAAATGTCAGTGAGGAGTCCTTGGACCCTCCCACATCGTCCGGACCTGCTGTCGCAAGGACCGATATACCACCCTTCCTTACCAGCCCTAGGTTTGACGGCCTGGCTATTGAAGCCCACATTCTGAAAAAGAGAGGGCTCTCTAATTCTGTGGTATCTACCATGATCAATGCCAGGAAGCCGGTATCCAGGCAGATCTATTATAGGATCTGGAAGGCGTACATTACGTGGTGTGAGGCCAAGAAATGGCATCCACGTAAGTACGTGATAGGTAGGATTTTGGACTTCCTACAGTGGGCTGTAGATAGGAAGCTGGCCTTGAGTACTATCAAGGGTCAGATTTCGGCCTTGTCAATATTTTTTCAAAGGCCCTTGGCTTCGCATTCACTAGTCAAAGCTTTCATACAAGGAGTGATGCGTATTAGCCCTCCGGTTAGTATTCCCATATGTCCATGAGACTTAAACATGGTTCTGTCGGTTCTACAGAAACAACCGTTTGAACCATTGCAACACATTTCCTTGGTTCTTCTCACCAGGAAATTGATTTTCTTAGTAGCCATTTGTTCGGCTAAAAGAGTATAGGAATTAGCCGCCTTGTCCTGTAAGGAGCCATATCTGGTTGTCCATAAGGACAGAGTAGTATTACGTCCTCATCCAGCCTTTCTTCCTAAGGTGGTATCGAGGTTTCATTTGAACCAAGATGTGGTTCTTCCTTCTTTTTTCCCCAAACCTAGCTCGGTAGAGGAAAAGTTATTACATTCTTTGGATGTAGTAAGAGCAGTTAAAGCTTATCTAAAAGCCACTGCTCAGATTCGCAGAACGGATACTTTGTTTATTCTGCCGGAAGGCCCTAGAAAGGGTCAGGCAGCATCAAAATCTACTTTAGCCAAGTGGATTCGACAGGTCATAATACAAGCCTATGGCTTGAGAAAGAGACCGCCTCCGTTCAAAGTTAGGGCGCACTCCACAAGAGCAGTTGGAACTTCATGGGCAGTGCATCACCAGGCCTCCCTGGCTCAAGTATGTAAGGCCGCAACATGGTCTTCGGTACACACGTTTACTAGATTCTACCAGGTAGACGTTAAAAGTCAGGAGGATGTCGCCTTTGGGCGCAGTGTGTTGCAGGCCGCAATAGATCCTCATGCCTGATGGCGCCCAGCTTATGTATCCCTCCCCTCATTTGGCATTGCTTTGGGACGTCCCATTAGTAATGACTAAGTCGCTCTGTGTCCCGTGATGTACGAAAAAGAAAAAGGGATTTTTATAACAGCTTACCTGTAAAATCCTTTTCTTGGAGTACATCACGGGACACAGAGCTCCCACCCCTCTTTTTGGGACACTTATTGCTTTGCTACAAAACTGAGGTGCTCCCGGATGGGAGGGGCTTATATAGGGGAGGGTACTTCCGGTTTGGAAGTTGCCAGTGCCAGCACCTGAAGGTAAACTATATAACCCATTAGTAATGACTAAGTCGCTCTGTGTCCCGTGATGTACTCCAAGAAAAGGATTTTACAGGTAAGCTGTTATAAAAATCCCTTTATTTCACTTTTATTGTTTTACTTTAAGCATTATTAAAATCACTGCTCCCAAAAAAACTGCAGTTTTTAAAACTTTTTTTTGCATTGATACATGTCCCCTGGGGCAGGACCCGGGTCCCTAAACACTTTTTATGACAATAACTTGCATATAAGCCTTTATAATTAGCACTTTAGATTTCTCCCATAGACTTTTCGAATTTGCCGCGAACACCCCAATTTGTTCGCTGTTCGGCGAACGGGCGAACAGGCAATGTTCGAGTCGAACATGCGTTCGACTCGAACGCGAAGCTCATCCCTAGTATTGCTGAATCTTGGCTTCATTCTTCCCAAGATGACTGGGCTATTAATATTCCTGGCTATGCTCTCTTTCGAGAAGACAGGGTAAAACGGAAAAGTGGTGGTGTCTATCTCTATGTGAGAAGTGATCTCAAAGTGAGTGTGAATGAGGACCTAGATGATAGAGAGTGTGATGAGGCTGAAGCATTATGGGTGGACTTGCAAATGGGTATGTGTACTACAAAGTTAATCACTGAAGTTTGTTATAGGCCACCCAATGTTAATGAGGAGGTGGAGACTCAGCTCCTGGCACAGATGGAAAGGGCTGCAAGGACTGGGACAGTGATTATAATGGGGGATTTTAACTACCTAGAAATTGACTGGAGTAATGGCACTACAGGAACAGTTAAATGGCAAGAATTTTTAAACCTATTACAAGACAATTTTATTACTATTACGTATATTGCTTGTGTTCATATAAAAGAACATCCGAGTAACAGTGACCATAACATGATTTAATTTAATGTTAGCTGTAAGCAACACATACGGGAAATATAAAAACACAACTTTAGGAGAGCAAAGTTTCCAAGGATGAGGGCTGCTCTCCAAGACAAAAGCCTCGTTCACACGATCAGATTTTTGGATGACCGTTCCTCCGTTTTTTATTGCATGCTGGTGTCATG
This sequence comes from Rana muscosa, assembly GCA_029206835.1. Taxonomy (NCBI): domain Eukaryota; kingdom Metazoa; phylum Chordata; class Amphibia; order Anura; family Ranidae; genus Rana; species Rana muscosa. Next base: position 590,053,813 of record CM055116.1, read on the forward strand.
TCGAAAGTAAAGAGTTTACTCACCATACAAAAATTTTTAGACGACAGAATACAACTTCGGAAGTGACAAAATGTGTTTAATTGTTTTGTATGTATTCTTTCGTTTCTGACCATGCTTAGTCTTGCTCTTATGTTTTTTTTTTGTACGAAAACCGTACTGATTAAAATGAAAATCAGACGTTGAGTTCACATACGACAAAAATTTTATAGTCTGCACATTCAGCTTTTGTCGTACGAAAAACCGGAATCGGCTGTTGAAAGCACCATAACTAACGATCCGAAAATCGGCAGATCGTTCATCGGACAAAATTTTACTCCTGATTTTCGTATCGTCTATACGGGCCCTTAGACTGGGAGGAAATATTGGCATCGATGAGAACAGAACAGAAATATGAATTCTTCAAAAAGACTGCATGTGAACTCACTGCAAAGTATATTCCCATGGGTAATAAGTTTAAAAGGCTAATGCCGCGTACACACGGCCGTTTTTCTCGTCGAGAAAAACTACATTTTTCCCATTCGACGAGAAAAACGATAGTCTGTGGGCTTTCTGTCGTTTTTTTTCGATGAGAAAAACGGCATTAAAAACGACGAGAAAAATTAGAACATGTTCTAATTTTTCTCGTCGTTTTTTTCGACATGTTTTCCGCGGCAGTGTTTCCCATGGGGAAACACTGCCGCGGAGCCCACAGACGGTGGTTTTTCTTGACAAGAGAAAAAACAATGTGAAAAATGACCGTGTGTGGGGAACAAGCCGTTCCCTCGTTTTTAATGACATTATTCACGGCGGTTTTTTAACCGCCGTGAATAATGATCGTGTGTACGCGGCATATAACTCAGTTAAATCCCAGCAAATCAACCTCCTTTGATTTCTTCTGTCGGCAGCTCGACAGCTGATCACAAAATATTGGAAAACTGAGGTAACCCCCCCCCCCCCCTCTATAGGTTGATTGCCATCCTCAATGATATCATGCTAATGGAGGAGATGCAGGCTAGGGAGGGAGACAACTGGGATAAGCAACATGAAATGTGGTATATCTGGGTCCATTATTCAACCTCGGATAGACTATTGAACAGAATCACTAGAGGATGAGCTGAGAAACACCTTAAGAATTTACAGCCGGAACATCACTGGAGTAAGTGGTACAGATGCCTTGATGACCATGCCCCAGTGAATGGCTTTCCAACCACCCAAGCTCAACCACACTGTGAAAAATAGTAACAGTCGCACTGAATGTGTATCCATAACCCCCCACCCCACTTTCCCCCCTTATTTCGCTTACTTTACCCCCTCCTCCCCTACCCCAGGTTTATGTACAACTTTGTATACCCAACTGCTTGGATGCATTAAATGCTTAGGATATTGACTGCAACTATTACACTTTGATATCTGCATTTCCATGACCTTAATGGGCAACTCTATGTACCATTAATGTAGTGGTAGCTTTCTACCACTACCCCCCACCCCACCTGTTTTTCTTTATTCTACGATCCCTGGAGGCTGTGATATTGATGGCCTCCCAGAACTGGCCGGCTGCACTGTAGTCGTCATTCAGCTATAGCGTGGTCGGCAAGTGGTTAAAAAGTGTTAGCTGGAGTTTGCTCTAAGTTTGTTAGTGCATTTAAATCTGCTAGTATATCTAACATCCCCCCCCAGATTAACAATGCTGCTGTCCAAAGGTGCCCCTGTACTCCTTCACTCAGAGTGGAAGCACTCTAATACAGGAGGTGTGTTACCAGAGGGAAAAAAAAAACTAAAAAAATAATGCAGCCATCACATTTAGGGATTGGTAAGCTGCAAGATATTACATTTTTGGTTTTGGGTTTAATACAGCTTTAAAACACAGTTTTAAAACATTACTATATTGACACAGTAAAATAAAGACAAAGATACCCATATCAGTTGCAGCAATTTTGGTGGTCACTGCTTGGTTTAATGAATGTTGTAAGTGTACAGCCTAGCGCTCCTAGTGTTCTCAAACTTAATAAATACCAACTATGTGTATAAAGAGTTTAAACAATAAAACAACAATGGAAATTATACATCAACAATTGAAATTATAACAATCATAATCTGCTTGGTTTAAAAATAAAATACTCCTAATATAGTCTTAAATGAAAAAAAAAATTGGAGAAAGAAGCAATGCATCATATGTTCCAACATAAGCCTGGGGGGTTAGTAGTTTTCATTTCCCCTTGCATTCACTTCTTCCATGGAGTTTTTTTGGACCTTACCAAACAATCCAAAAATATACACCGGCTACTGATCACTAGTGAAACTTCCGCCATAGTAGCACCAATAGGTGATGGGTTACCAGTGAGGGTACCATGTATAGCTCTGCTAACCAGCCCATATCTCCCCTGTGCCTGGCCAGTGTCTAAACTATCAATGTAAGGGGGAATTTACTCCAACTGACCACTGATGTAGGTGTAAGTAGTCCTTACTGACCAGCAATATATGGGGCCTTTTTTCTTACATCTTATATCAAGATTGGAAAGTTCCTCAGTGAGCACTACACTTACATTCTCTCCCTTTACAAGTGTCACTCTCTCACTGGGGGTCTGGGCTTCCACTCAGCCATTGCATCTCTGTGGTGGCAGATATGTCCCCCCTCCCTGCTGGCTTTCTGTCTCACACAGCAGAGTGGACCAAACTCAAGTCCTCTTCCTCAGCTTTAATGTTTACATGTACACAGACAGAACGAGGAGGCGGGGAGGAGAGGCACCGCTCTGCATGTGCCACACTGATCTGGTCTGTACTAAGCTTATTATACTGTACATGGACAGGGAAGAGGGACAGAGTGACAAGGAAAGGGGGAAAATTTAAAACGATGGAGGAGTGATGTGGGGGGTTAAGAGGATATGTGCTGGGGGGGCACTTTGGGAGGGGAGAGAACCTATGCTAGAAGTGGGAGTTGGATTTAAAAGCCGACTCCCCACAAGGGCACAAGCCCTCTCCCCTCCCAAAGCGCCCCCAGTGCATATCTGACCCCACCATCCTCATCTCCCTACTAGCACAAGTCTTCTACCTCCCAATGAGCCCCCTCCAGTACATAATGGACCCCTCACTAGTATAAAGTCCTCTCCTCTCCCAAAGCACCCTCCCAGCACATATCGGACAAGTTCTTTTGCATCCCAAAGTGCCCCCTTGCATATATCCGACCCCTCACCTGCCTACTAGCAAAAGTCCTCCCCCCACCAGCACATATCCAAACCCTCCCCACCCCCCTGCTAGTACAAGTTCTATCCCCATCCAAAGCACCCTCTTGCACATATCCTCTTACCCCCGTCCCTCAAATCAAAGAGATTCCATAATCATGGCATCTGGAACCCTGGGCACCCCACAAGAGATACGGGCTATAGAGAGGCGAGCCTATGTCACTGTTTATTTTGGCAGTTTGGGCCAGGTTTTGCAGAAAACAGGCACACTAATGAGCCAGGTGTGCGCTGGGATTATGTTAGAGCTGGGATTAGAGGTGAGTGACCCCAACCTTCTGAGGGGGTCAGTCTGTAAAGAGAGCTGTTAGGAGCACGTTGCTCCGTACTGTCCATGGTAGGACAGTGAAAGGCTGAGTCCGTGAGGATGTAGCAGCAGGAAAAACAGTCACAGCTGAGGAAGGTTCAGCGTTTATTGCACAAGCACGGGGACTGTGTGTTTGAAGGTCTGAATGACCAAGGCAGAAGGCCTAAGCAGAGATACTGCAGAGAAGAGCCACGAGGCTGAGTACTGTTTGATTTCCACATTGATGGTGAGAACCCCTGAGAGGGAAACTTTTTTTTTCAATAAAAGCAGGCAGAAAATGCCCTAAAACTAACTTTGTGGAGTGGTCTCACTGTTTGGCACTACCAATGAGCTAAAATACCCAAAACCATCACAATTGGTTGATAAATGCTATGGGCAAGCTGATAGTGAGTGCCAGAGCCCGTCTGTCTTGCTATTTAGATTTCTGTGTAAGCAAAGAGATGGGTGTTGTCACGCTTTGATGCGCATGTGCGCACAAGGACGCGCGGCACCATGGTTGGGCAGGCGCGCGCCAGGACTAGGCAGATGTGCGGCGCCGTGGCTATGCGCACGCGAAACGGCGCACGCCCGGCGTGATGGATGCCAGGCCTATTTAAACCCACTGCTGACAGTGGAGCATCGCTGGTGTATCTTCAGCTTGTCCTGCGTTCCTGTGTATCTGCTGTTCCTGATCTGTGTACCGACCCGGCTTGTCCTGACCTGATCCTTCTGACCCCCTGGCTTGATCCTTGGCTTGCATCTGACTTCTCTCTGCCTGCTTCCTGCATCTGATCCCGGCTTGGCTACTGGACTTGTTTATCTTGCTTCCTGAACTTGACTCTGATCCTGGGCTGACTTCCTGTGTTGATCCCTGGCCTGGCTCCTGACTCCGTTATCAAGTCTGTCCACCAGTCCCTGCTTCTTGGACCATCCAAGAATGTCTGTCTCCAGTTCCAGCTACCAGGCACCCGTGCTTCTGTGGGCACCACACCTGCTGTGTCACCTTCAGTGGTGTGCTGCGCTCGGCCGCAAGGGGAGCCCTCCTAGCATCTCGGCCTTCTACCAAGTTCCTGACAAAAGCAGGGAGATTAGAGCAGTGTTTCTCAACTCCAGTCCTCAAGGCGCTCCAACAGGTCATGTTTTCAGGCTTTTCATTATTTTGCACAGGTGATTTGATCAGTTTCACTGCCTTAGTAATTACCACAGCTGTTTTATCTGAGAGAATCCTGAAAACATGACCTGTTTGGGTGCCTTGGAGACTGGAGTTGAGAAACACTGGATTAAAGAACTGAATGCATGGCTGAAGACCTGATGTAAGAAGGAGGGATTTTGGTTTCTAGAGCACTAGGCTTACTTTTCATTGGGGTACAATCTGTATGCTACCTCAATAAAAGAGGATCTGCTGTGCTGGGGGAGAGGTTTATGGGAAGGCTGGAGGAGTATTTAAACTAGGATTGAGAGGGAAGGGAGAGTTTGATTATAATGAGGCAAACAGGTGGGTGAAATGGGGAAAGATGGGGGGGAGGGCTATGGCAGGTGATAAGAATGTTCCCATGTTACAAACAACCTTTGGAAATGGTACTATTTGTACTAAAATAAAAATATGCTAAATATGTGTGAAAAATGCGACAATGAATTCAAGCATTTGTTTACCAATTCCAGAAGTCTGCCAAGCAAAATAGGTGAGTTTGAAGCTTTGGTGCACAAAGAGAACTATAATTTAATGGTATTGCTCAGGGATGAGCCGAACACCCCCCTGTTCGGTTCGCACCAGAACCTGCGAACAGACAGAATGTCCGCGTGAACTTTAGAACCCTATTAAATACAATGGACTTGAACGTTCGAAATCTAAAGTGCTAATTATAAAGGCTTATATGCAAGTTATTGTCCTAAAAAGTGTTTGGGGACCCGGGTTCTGCCCCAGGGGACATGTATCAATGCAAAAAAAAGTTTTAAAAATTGACGTTTTTACGGGAGCAGTGATTTTAATAATGCTTAAAATTAAAAAATAAAAGTGAAATTTTCCTTTAAATTTCGTACCTGAGGGGTGTGTATAATATGCATGTAAAGTCGCGCATTTTTCCCGTGCTTAGAACTGTCCCTGCACAAAATGTCATTTCTGAAGGAAAAAAAGTCATTTAAATTCACTTGCGGCTATTAATGAATTGTCGTCTCCCGACAATAGAAAAGTCATTGATAAAAAAAAAAAGCGCGGGGATCCCCCCAAATTCAATTACCAGGCCCTTCAGGTCTGGTATAGAGATTAAGGGGAACCCCGCCGCAAATTTAAAAAAAAATGCGTGCGGTTTCCCCCAAATATCCATACCAGGCCCTTCAGATCTGGCATGGATTTTAAGGGGAACTCCACCCCAAATGTAAAAAAAAATGGTGTGGAGTCCCCCCCCAGACCCTTATTCGAGCACACAACCTGGCAGGTCGCAGGAAAAGAGGGGGGGACGAGAGAGCGCCCCCCCCTCCTGAACCGTACCAGGCCACATGTTCTCAACATGGGGAGGATGTCCCCATGTTGATGGGGACAAGGGCCTCATCCCCACAACCCTTGCCCGGTGGTTGTGGGGGTCTGCGGGCAGGGGGCTTATCGGAATCTGGAAGACCCCTTTAACAAAGGGGACCCCCAGATCCCGGCCTCCCCCTATGTGAATTGGTAAGGGGTACATTGTACCCCTACCATTTCATGAAGAAAGTGTAAAAAAAATGTATATAAACACACACCGACACCTTGGAAAAGTCCTTTTTTTAAAAATAAATCAAAAAAAAAAAACATTCCAGCGATTAAATCCAGTGTCCCGCGGCGTTCCGATGTCCAGCGCTGTCCGTCATTGGCTGAGCCTGAGCTGACCTGATGGGGAACTTCTTCCGCAGTCTATTAAATGTATAGACGCGCCCCTTCTAAAGTTCACCATCAGGTCCGCTCAGCCAATGAATCGGTGTAAGGCTAAGCGGACCAGATGCGGAACATGAGAAGGGGCGGGTCTATTCATGAATTACACAGTGAAGGAAGTTCCCCATCAGGTCCGCCCCCTCGGTATGTCAGACCCCGCCTACGTCATTGGCCTGAGCGGACCTGATGGGGAACTTCCTTCACTGTGTAATACATGAATAGACCCGCCCCTTCTCACGTTCCGCATCAGGTCCTCAGCCTTACACCTATTCATTGGCTGAGCGGACCTGATGGGGAACTTTAGAAGGGGCGGGTCTATTCATGTATTACACAGTGAAGGAAGTTCCCCATCAGGTCCGCTCAGGCTCAGCCAATGATGGACAGCGCTGGACATTGGGTCGCCACGGGACACTGGATTTCATCGCTGGAATGTTTTATTTTATTTTTTTAATAAAGGACTTTTCCAAGGTGTTTGTGTGTTTTTTTTACATTTTTGTGTGAAATGGTAGGGGTACAATGTACTCCTTACCAATTCACATGGGGGGGCGGGATCTGGGGGTCCCCTTTGTTAAAGGGGTCTTCCAGATTCCAATAAGCCCCCTGCCCGCAGACCCCCACAACCACCGGGCAAGGGTTGTGGGGATGAGGCCCTTGTCCCCATCAACATGGGGACATCCTCCCCATGTTGAGGGCATGTGGCCTGGTACGGTTCAGGAGGCGCTCTTGTCCCCCCCTCTTTTCCTGCGGCCTGCCAGGTTGCGTGCTCGAATAAGGGTCTGGTATGGATTTTTGGGGGGACTCCACGCCATTTTTTTTTTAATTTGGGGTCGAGTTCCCCTTAAAATCCATGCCAGATCTGAAGGGCCTGGTATGGATATTTGGGGGGAACCGCACACATTTTTATTTTTAAATTTGCGGCGGGGTTCCCCTTAATATCTATACTAGACTTGAAGGGCCTGGTAATTGAAATTGGGGGGACCCCCACTCTTTTTTTTTCTTTTTTATCAATGACTTTTCTCTATATTGCCGTGAGACGGTAATTCATTAATAGCCGCGAGTGAGTTTTAAATTACTTTTTTTCCTTCAGAAATGACATTTTGTGCAGGGACAGTTCTAAGCACGGGAAACAAGCGCCACTTTACATGCATATTATACACACCCCCCAGGTATGAAATTTAAAGGAATATTTCACTTTTATTGTTTCACTTTAAGCATTATTAAAATCACTGCTCCCAAAAAAACGTCAGTTTTTAAAACTTTTTTTTGCATTGATACATGTCCCCTGGGGCAGGACCCGGGTCCCTAAACACTTTTTATGACAATAACTTGCATATAAGCCTTTATAATTAGCACTTTAGATTTCTCCCATAGACTTTTCGAATTTGCCGCGAACACCCCAATTTGTTCGCTGTTCGGCGAACGGGCGAACAGGCAATGTTCGAGTCGAACTCGAAGCTCATCCCTAGTATTGCTGAATCTTGGCTTCATTCTTCTCAAGATGACTGGGCTATTAATATTCCTGGCTATGCTCTCTTTCGAGAAGACAGGGTAAAACGGAAAAGTGGTGGTGTCTATCTCTATGTGAGAAGTGATCTCAAAGTGAGTGTGAATGTGGACCTAGATGATGGAGAGTGTGATGAGGCTGAAGCATTATGGGTGGACTTGCAAATGGGTATGTGTACTACAAAGTTAATCACTGAAGTTTGTTATAGGCCACCCAATGTTAATGAGGAGGTGGAGACTCAGCTCCTGGCACAGATGGAAAGGGCTGCAAGGACCGGGACAGTGATTATAATGGGGGATTTTAACTACCTAGAAATTGACTGGAGTAATGGCACTACAGGAACAGTTAAATGGCAAGAATTTTTAAACCTATTACAAGACAATTTTATTACTATTACATATATTGCTTGTGTTCATATAAAAGAACATCCGAGTAACAGTGACCATAACATGATTTAATTTAATGTTAGCTGTAAGCAACACATACGGGAAATATAAAAACACAACTTTAGGAGAGCAAAGTTTCCAAGGCTGAGGGCTGCTCTCCAAGACAAAAGCCTCGTTCACACGATCAGATTTTCGGACGACCGTTCCTCCGTTTTTTATTGCTTGCTGGTTTCATGTCGAAAGTAAAGAGTTTACTCACCATACAAAATTTTTTAGACGACAGAATACAACTTCGGAAGTGACATAATGTGTTTAATTGTTTTGTATGTATTCTTTCGTTTCTGACCCTGCTTAGTCTTGCTCTTATGTTTTTTTTTTTTGTACGAAAACCGTACTGATTAAAACGAAAATCAGACGTTGAGTTCACATACGACAAAAATTTTATAGTCTGCACATTCAGCTTTTGTCGTACGAAAAAACGGAATCGGCTGTTGAAAGCACCATAACTAACGATCCGAAAATCAGCAGATCGTTCATCGGACGAAATTTTACTTCTGATTTTCGTATTGTCTATACGGGCCCTTAGACTGGGAGGAAATATTGGCATCGATGAGAACAGAACAGAAATATGAATTCTTCAAAAAGACTGCATGTGAACTCACTGCAAAGTATATTCCCATGGGCAATAAGTTTAAAAGGCTAATGCCGCGTACACACGGTCGTTTTTCTCGTCGAGAAAAACGAAATTTTTCCCATTCGACGAGAAAAACGATAGTCTGTGGGCTTTCTGTCGTTTTTTTCGACGAGAAAAACGGCATTAAAAACGCAGAGAAAAATTAGAACATGTTCTAATTTTTCTCGTCGTTTTTTTCGACATGTTTTCCGCGGCAGTGTTTCCCATGGGGAAACACTGCCGCGGAGCCCACAGACGGTCGTTTTTCTTGACAAGAGAAAAAACGATGTGAAAAACGACCGTGTGTGGGGAACAAGCCATTCCCTCGTTTTTAATGACATTATTCACAGCGGTTTTTTAACCGCCGTGAATAATGATCGTGTGTACGCGGCATATAACTCAGTTAAATCCCAGCAAATCAATCTCCTTTGATTTCTTCTGTCGGCAGCTCGACAGCTGATCACAAAATATTGGAAATCTGAGGTAACCCCCCCCTCTATAGGTTGATTGCCATCCTCAATGATATCATGCTAATGGAGGAGATGCAGGCTAGGGAGGGAGACAACTGGGATAAGCAACATGAAATGTGGTATATCTGGGTCCATTATTCAACCTCGGATAGACTATTGAACAGAATCACTAGAGGATGAGCTGAGAAACACCTTAAGAATTTACAGCCGGAACATCACTGGAGTAAGTGGTACAGATGCCTTGATGACCATGCCCCAGTGAATGGCTTTCCAACCACCCAAGCTCAACCACACTGTGAAAAATAGTAACAGTCGCACTGAATGTGTATCCATAACCCCCCACCCCACTTTCCCCCCTTATTTCGCTTACTTTACCCCCCTCCTCCCCTACCCCAGGTTTATGTACAACTTTGTATACCCAACTGCTTGGATGCATTAAATGCTTAGGATATTGACTGCAACTATTACACTTTGATATCTGCATTTCCATGACCTTAATGGGCAACTCTATGTACCATTAGTGTAGTGGTAGCTTTCTACCACTACCCCCCACACCACCTGTTTTTCTTTATTCTACGATCCCTGGAGGCTGTCATATTGATGGCCTCCCAGAACTGGCCGGCTGCACTGTAGTCGTCATTCAGCTATAGCGTGGTCGGCAAGTGGTTAAAAAGTGTTAGCTGGAGTTTGCTCTTAGTTTGTTAGTGCATTTAAATCTGCTAGTATATCTAACATCCCCCCCCCCTCAGATTAACAATGCTGCTGTCCAAAGGTGCCCCTGTACTCCTTCACTCAGAGTGGAAGCACTCTAATACAGGAGGTGTGTTACCAGAGGGAAAAAAAAAACTAAAAAAATAATGCAGCCATCACATTTAGGGATTGGTAAGCTGCAAGATATTACATTTTTGGTTTTGGGTTTAATACAGCTCTAAAACACAGTTTTAAAACATTACTATATTGACACAGTAAAATAAAGACAAAGATACCCATATCAGTTGCAGCAATTTTGGTGGTCACTGCTTGGTTTAATGAATGTTGTAAGTGTACAGCCTAGCGCTCCTAGTGATCTCAAACTTAATAAATACCAACTATGTGTATAAAGGTTTTTTTTTTTTTTTTTTAACAGAGAGTTTTTATTAGACAAATCAGCATTACAATACAACCAGTAAATAGCACATCCTCCAGTGCAGAGCAAACAAACAGGATAATGCGTCACATCCGGGGGATCACACCCCTCTCATTCGTTGCTAAATGCAAATAATCAACAAACATTGGCCCAACCCCGGTCGTGCATAAAACGACTCTAGTTCACCCCTCCCCGGCCACACAACAACCCTGAGTAGCAGTAAAGTCCAGGGACCAAGAGGGGTAGGGGGGGGGAAGCCATTCCCAACAAACAGCCCAGTCAGTCACACCCAGGGGGAGGTTCCAAGTCAGAGCGAGTGGTCTGCCATGAAGACCAAATTTTGTCGAACTTCGCGGGGCACTGTCTACTCTCATAAGTCAATTTATATAGAGAAAGTACTGAGTCGACAGAGCGCCGCCAGGCGGCGCATGTGGGGGGGTCCTCAGATTTCCACTTGAGCAGGATTTCCCTCCTAGCATAAAATAGTGAGAAGGTCAGGCAGAGTTTACAATATCTATCCCCTTCCACGTCCTCCATATGATTCAGGAGTAGGATCTTGGGGTCAGTCGGCACGTTTAAGCCAGTCACGTCCGTCAGTCTGGAAGCCACATCTACCCAATAGGGCTGGTGTTTCGGACACGACCAGACCATGTGCCAAAACGTACCTATCTCCTGCTTGCATCTCTGACAATTAGGATCTCGCTGCGGGTAAATACGTGCCAGCCTCTGCGGGGTGTAGTAGGCTCTGTGGAGAAATTTAAATTGTATAAACCTATCCTTTGCAGCTATCATAACAGGGATATAAGATGCGAGGCAATCCCTCCACTCCTCCTCGTCCAGTGACGGAATATCAGCCCTCCATTCCTCCCACGGCTTAGTAAGCTTGGCATCATACTGTACTGTGAGGTACAGGTAGAGGGACGAGAGGGGGCGGTCCATGAGGGCGGAGGATAAGAGTCACTCAATAGAGTCTGACTCCAGGGTTATAGGCTCTGGGAATTGGGCCTCAAAAGCATGTCTCAGCTGCCAGTACCTAAATTGGAAAGAGACCGGCAGGAGATACGCCTGCCTGAGTTCTTGGAAAGGCATAATCGTACCCGCTTTCACTATATGTTTCAGAGTAACGATTCCCTTTTTCGCCCACAGGGATGGATCTGGGATACTATTCATGTGAGGCAGCATAGGATTAGCCCACAAGGGCATATGCGGGGATACCAAGTTGGGTCGCCGGTACATTAGTCGAGCCTCCTGCCAGACCTTAACTGTGGTCCGCATGAGGGTCGTCATACAGGGGCTGGCCCTGAGGCCACGAAACGGTAGATTGCTCAAGGCCGCATAAGAGCCCACAATAGCCGCCTCAAGTGTGACCGCCGGATTTTGTCTAGGCTGGGAGAACCACCATCTCACCGTAACCAGGACAGCTGCCCAGTAGTAAAGCAAAAAATTAGGGAGCGCCAGTCCACCTCCGGACAAAGACAAATACAAGGTCTTTCTCGCCACCAGGGGGGGTCTCCCAGCCCAGACAAAAGAGATTAGCAGGCTGTCCAACCTCCGGAAGAAAGACCTAGGGATATACGAGGGGGTATTGCGAAAGAAGTACAGGAATTTCGGGAGAAAGACCATCTTCAAAAGGTTGACTCTACCCACTGGCGTCAGAGGGAGGGACCGCCACACCGCGCACTTGGTCACTAGTTGGGTCATGAGTGGTTGTATGTTTTTGCCAACGTAGTCACCAATCTTGCCGCTAATCTTGATGCCCAGGTATGTAAACTCGTCCACCCACCTGAGCCGCGTTCGTGTCGTGGGACGCGGGGCCGAGGGACATAGGGGAAACAAGACCGATTTGTCCCAGTTGATGCGAATACCGGAGTAGCCCCCAAATTGATCAATCAGATCTAAAGCCACCTGCAGGGATGAAGAGGCGTCCGCCAGGTATAGCAGGGCATCATCCACATACAGAGACAGCTTTTCTTCAATTGGGCCTATTTTCAATCCCCGGACCCTCGTCTCAGCTCTCAACAGGATGGCCAGTGGTTCCATAGCAAGGGCAAATAAACCCGGGGAGAGGGGGCACCCCTGTCTCGTGCCGTGACCCAAGGGGAAGACGTCTGATAGGCAGCCGTTGGTCCGAATTCTAGCAGATGGGGAGCTATATAACATGCGTACCCATTTCAGGAAGCCTGGCCCAAACCCGAAGCTGTCGAGCACCCCCCAGAGGTAGCCCCACTCTACAGAGTCGAAGGCCTTCTCTGCGTCAAGTGAGGCCACCACTCCCGTCGACCCCTCACCAGCCCCATCAATGTGGGTGAGGAGGCGTCTAATGTTAATATCCGTTCCCCTACCCGGCATAAAGCCTGTTTGATCCGAGTGTACCAGGGCAGTAATGACAGAGTTCAGTCTTGTTGCCAAGATCTTGGCCAGGATCTTCGCATCAACGTTCAGCAACGAGATAGGGCGATACGAGGAACAGAGGGAAGGGTCTTTCCCCGGCTTCGGGATCACCACTATGACCGCCTCACCCATGGAAACAGGGAGCTCTCCCTGCTGCGCGGACACCGCGAATAGGGAATGTAGTCTGGGCACTAGTTCGTCTGCATAGTGTTTGTAGAACTCTACAGGAATTCCATCAGGCCCGGGCGTCTTGCCAGATTGCATAGATTTAAGGGCCCGCTGGATCTCCTGCACCGTGACAGGGGCGTCGAGTCGCTCACGGTAGGTCGCCGTAAGGACCGGAATGTCAATGTCTCCCAAATACTTCACCAGGTCCTCATCATCATAATCCACCCTTGAGCCATAGAGTGCACGATAGAAGTCGGCAAAGCACTGATTAATACCCCCGGGAGAGCTTACCCGCTCCCCCGTGGGGCCCGTAATATGGGAGACACTGACCCCCCCCTCCTGCTCCCTGGAAAGCCAAGCCAGCATCCTACCCGACCTCTCCCCCTGTTCAAAAATCCTATGGGACTGAGCGAGTAGCTTTTTTTGGGTAAGTGAGGTACGGATACTAAGGACCTCCCCCGTCAGGAGCTGCAGGTGGGCATAGTGTTGGGGGTCACGGGTCCTAATAAAGGTCTCTTCTGCACTGGCAGCCTCCCTTTCCGCCCTCACTAAGTCTGCGCTGCGTTCCCTACGAACTCTGGCAATAATGGTCTGGTAGTGTCCTCTCGTGGAGGCTTTAAAGGCATCCCATACAGTCCCGGTCCCCGCCGTGCCCTCATTGTCCGCCCAATAACCGGTCAATTCAGTTTGGAACTGGTCGTCCACAGAGGTGTCCGAGATCCAAAACCTGGACAGCCTCCACAGGCGAACAGGATGGCCCCTAGAGGAATCCAGCGCCAAAAGCAATGGTGCGTGATCTGAGATCCCCCTAGGCAGGATCCGCACATCCGTAATCCTTTGCAGGACCGGTCTGCCCGCATATACCAGATCTATGCGGGAGAACGTCCTGTGGGAGGCCGAGTGGCAGGTGTAGGCCAAGTCCCGAGGATGTTTCCACCTCCACACGTCCGTCAGTCCATAGACATCAGCCCAGTCAGCCAACCCAGAGTAGTGTCGACCTCCAGGCGTCAGACGATCCATATCTGGATCGGGGACCAAGTTAAAATCCCCCAAAAACACAGTATTATCAGAGGTGAACTCGGCCACCCTGCTCGTTATGTGGTTCAGCAGCAACAGGGAGGCTGGCGGGGGAAGATATAGACCCACTATGGTCCAGGTCAGCGAATGAATCACGGCATGAATTGTGACGTATCTACCATCAGGATCGAGAATCAGGTCTAGGAGCCGGAACGGGAGGGACTTTAACACAAGTATACTGACCCCTCTAGAAAAGCTAGAATAGGTAGAGTGATAGTGGTGGCCCACCCATGGCTTTTTAAGTGAGAGAATTCTACTCCCCATGAGGTGCGTTTCCTGTAGGACACAAATATGCGGGTTATAAGACTTAATAAATTGGAACACCAGGGAGCGTTTGGTCGGGGAATTCAACCCCCTGGTGTTCCACGATAGGATATTAACTGCTGACATGGACCGTCAGATTGATAGGGGGGATAGGATGACACCGCATGACTCCCGGACCTGACCCCCAGACCCAGGATGTACACATCTGGAAACAGAGCAATGCTGAAGTATCAACGTTTTGAATGTAAAGCAAAAACATAATGAAAACAAAAACAACAAAAAGAAAAAAACAGATCAGAACAAGAAAAATAGCCCCAGTAGGGCAACAATCCCCACCCCCCACCCCACCCAACCCCCTAAAACTGAGGAGGGTATCCATCCCAAACAATAACAGCTCGCCGGCTGCAAAGGGGGTTCCGTGCAAGAGGCGAGCTCAGCCCCCCGGATAAATTCTGGGGGGGGGCCAAGCAACTGTCTGAGCGACTCTCTAAGTGCGAGACTTCCGCTGGTAATGCAACAAGCTGTAAGGGACAGGGGTTCATGAGGATGGAAGCGGACAGGAACGCGTCCCAGCAGTACAGTCGATCCAGTGACAAGGGAGTAAACGTGGTATGGTCCCCAGTGTCACACGGGGGGATAAAAAGACCCAAAAAAGGGGGAAAAAGGAGTGTTCTCCTGACCACGTCAGGGGCGCTAACTTGGGTTCCCACACCGGCGGGGGCCAGCCGTCACCATCGGAGCTGCACACACCAAGGGGATTAGCCGGACACAACAGGTGCAACAACAGATGTGAGAGCTCCGTCCAGGGGGCTAGTCCGCTGGCCCCACCGATATAGGCAAATTCAAAACAAGGGTGGTATCAAATAGTACATATGCTGCGTCCAATCAGCGGGCCCGCGGCAGCGACTCCAACCAGACAGACACCTCCCTGGGATTAGTGAAGAAGCGGGTCGACTCCCCGTCCTGTACTCTCAGACGGGCCGGGAAAAGGATGCTGTAACGGATGTTGCGCGCCCTCAGAGTCGCCTTGACCTGGTTGAACGACTTCCTGAGCTTCTGTGTTTCAACCGAATAATCGGGGAAGACCATCAGCTTGACGTTCTGGAATCGTAGGTCGCCCACGAGTCTGAAGGCACGGAGAACTTCGTCCCGATCCCGGAAGTTGAGCAGGCGGAGGATGAAGGTTCGCGGCGGGGTTCCAGGAGGTCCCGGCTTAGGAGGAATGCGGTGCGCCCTTTCCACCACATATTGGGGTGACATGCGAGCCTCGGGGAGGAGGGTACGCAGCATACCCTCTATAAAGCCTATAGGGTCACTCCCCTCTACCCCCTCGGGTAGACCGACAATGCGGAGGTTGTTGCGCCGGTTTCTGTTTTCGGCGTCCTCGGCTCTATATCAAGGGCTTTGACTTTGGTTTGGAGAGTGCGGTGCGCTGCGCCCTGTTCTGCGACCACATCTTCAGTGTTACTAACTCTCTGCTCGGTCTCCGCCATCCTGGTCCTAAGCTTGTCCATGTCCTGGCGGATAAGGCCTACGTCCATCTGGACGGCCTCTATTTTTGTGGTTAAGATGGACTGGCATGTGGCAATGGCCGCCATGACTTCCGCCAGCCAGGGCGGTCGGGCTTCAGCCGAGTCCATGGGGCCTATCTGTGAGGCCTTGTGGGAGCTCCGGGTGGTACGGCTTTGCACCGGGAGATCAGCGGGCATTGGAGGGGGGTCCGGTAACGGTTGAAAAGTTAGTTTTTTGCCCCCTTTGTTGGACCTTGCACCCGAGCTCCGGCGCCGCATTCAGGGTGCGCACTGTGCCCTGAATATATAGTTGGCGGCTTTAGGGGTTCCCCCGTGTTCCCCCTGGAGAGTCACAAGAGGAGAAGGGGGGGAGAGGGGCCCGGCTGGACCACCAGGAAAGGCCCCGGCTGCGGCCTAGCAGGTCGAGTGGGCCTGGACACAGGATTGATGGATGAATGGATGGGTCAGCAGTCAGTGTGTCCACCTCTGTCCAGCCGCCCACAGCCCGCGTCAGCCCACCTCTCTCATGTGCAGGGGGCCGCAGCGCTCCTCCGCTCCGCTCCGGAGCTCCGATATCCTCCAGGAAAGTCCGCGGCTGCGGCCTAGCAGCGTGAGCGGGCCCGGACGCAGGATGGACGGGGGAGTGATCAGCAACTGATGTGTCCTCCACTACCTCCGTCGCCCACAGCCGTCGCCAGTGCACCAATCCGAATTGCAGGGGGCCTCAGCGCAGCTCCGGCCCGATCCAGACCCCCGAACGCCGCCAGGAAAGACCGCGGCCGCGGCCTAGCTACACGCGGAGGAGCCGGAATTTGCCTGTGAAGGGGTTAGCAGCCGTCAGGAGGACTGCCTCGCTCCCCTCTCTATTGCGCCCCACTCCCCCAGTCAGCAGGGGTGGATGAATCGGCCTCTAACTGCCCAGGATCCGGGTAAGAAGCTGAAAGCAGCGGAGCCCTCAGTAAAAGCAGCCGCTCACAGCGCCATCTTGGCCACGCCCCCCGTGTATAAAGGGTTTAAACAATAAAACAACAATGGAAATTATACATCAACAATTGAAATTATAATAATCATAATCTGCTTGGTTTAAAAATAAAATACTCCTAATATAGTCTTAAATGAAAAAAAAAATTGGAGAAAGAAGCAATGCATCATATGTTCCAACATAAGCCTGGGGGGTTAGTAGTTTTCATTTCCCCTTGCATTCACTTCTTCCATGGAGTTTTTTTGGACCTTACCAAACAATCCAAAAATATACACCGCCTACTGATCACTAGTGAAACTTCCGCCATAGTAGCACCAATAGGTGATGGGTTACCAGTGAGGGTACCATGTATAGCTCTGCTAACCAGCCCATATCTCCCCTGTGCCTGGCCAGTGTCTAAACTAGCAATGTAAGGGGGCATTTACTCCAACTGACCACTGATGTAGGTGTAAGTAGTCCTTACTGACCAGCAATATATGGGGCCTTTTTTCTTACATCTTATATCAAGATTGGAAAGTTCCTCAGTGAGCACTACACTTACATTCTCTCCCTTTACAAGTGTCACTCTCTCACTGGGGGTCTGGGCTTCCACTCAGCCATTGCATCTCTGTGGTGGCAGATATGTCCCCCCTCCCTGCTGGCTTTCTGTCTCACACAGCAGAGTGGACCAAACTCAAGTCCTCTTCCTCAGCTTTAATGTTTACATGTACACAGACAGAACGAGGAGGCGGGGAGGAGAGGCACCGCTCTGCATGTGCCACACTGATCTGGTCTGTACTAAGCTTATTATACTGTACATGGACAGGGAAGAGGGACAGAGTGACAAGGAAAGGGGAAAAATTTAAAACGATGGAGGAGTAATGTGGGGGGTTAAGAGGATATGTGCTGGGGGGGCACTTTGGGAGGGGAGAGAACCTATGCTAGAAGTGGGAGTTGGATTTAAAAGCCGACTCCCCACAAGGGCACAAGCCCTCTCCCCTCCCAAAGTGCCCCCAGTGCATATCTGACCCCACCATCCTCATCTCCCTACTAGCACAAGTCTTCTACCTCCCAATGAGCCCCCTCCAGTACATAATGGACCCCCCCCTCACTAGCATAAAGTCCTCTCCTCTCCCAAAGCACCCTCCCAGCACATATCGGACAAGTTCTTTTGCATCCCAAAGTGCCCCCTTGCATATATCCGACCCCTCACCTGCCTACTAGCAAAAGTCCTCCCCCCACCAGCACATATCCAAACCCTCCCCACCCCCCTGCTAGTGCAAGTTCTATCCCCATCCAAAGCACCCTCTTGCACATATCCTCTTACCCCCTCCCTCAAATCAAAGAGATTCCATAATCATGGCATCTGGAACCCTGGGCACCCCACAAGAGATACGGGCTATAGAGAGGCGAGCCTATGTCACTGTTTATTTTGGCAGTTTGGGCCAGGTTTTGCAGAAAACAGGCACACTAATGAGCCAGGTGTGCGCTGGGATTATGTTAGAGCTGGGATTAGAGGTGAGTGACCCCAACCTTCTGAGGGGGTCAGTCTGTAAAGAGAGCTGTTAGGAGCACGTTGCTCCGTACTGTCCACGGTAGGACAGTGAAAGGCTGAGCCCGTGAGGATGTAGCAGCAGGAGAAACAGTCACAGCTAAGGAAGGTTCAGCGTTTATTGCACAAGCACGGGGACTGTGTGTTTGAAGGTCTGAATGACCAAGGCAGAAGGCCTAAGCAGAGATACTGCAGAGAAGAGCCACGAGGCTGAGTACTGTTTGATTTCCACATTGATGGTGAGAACCCCTGAGAGGGAAACTTTTTTTTCAATAAAAGCAGGCAGAAAATGCCCTAAAACTAACTTTGTGGAGTGGTCTCACTGTTTGGCACTACCAATGAGCTAAAATACCCAAAACCATCACAATTGGTTGATAAATGCTATGGGCAAGCTGATAGTGAGTGCCAGAGCCCGTCTGTCTTGCTATTTAGATTTCTGTGTAAGCAAAGAGATGGGTGTTGTCTCGCTGTCATCTGGGTGGTGGAGCGAGGAGGCTCATTGTCCCCACAAAGAAAGCTGGAATGTACGAAAGCCTGTGACACCTAGCAGGTGTCTGTGGGTTCATCCGCTGGCTGCCTGGGGACAGACACCTGGAGAAATGCCAAATGGAGTGGTTACACTGTTCCTGATAAAAATGTTAAAGAGTCTGTTTTTGAGCCTTGTACCGGTAAAGTGGTGGCAAGTCCGGTGGGGAGCTCTGCTTCTAAGAGAGACTTGCTGCTGTGTAGTACCCTGCATAGTGGGGAAACATGGGTTAATGCTGAACCTGCAACAAGACTGAGGACTGATAAGAACTTATCTTAATGCTGTTTTGTGTGTACCAGGGAAATACGGGTTAAAACGAAATATAGTATTGCTTACTAATAAGGTAAAAATGTTGCGGTAAATAGTGGGTTAATAGAGCCTCCTCCACCTGAAGGTGCAAAATCCTATTTTGGGAGTGAAACACTGCCAGGGCACGGTGGTAAAATGGTGGTATTGCAACCAATGATGTCTGAAGATAAATTAAAGCGGAGTTCCGCCCAAAAAAATTTTTTTTAAAAGTCAGCAGCTACAAATACTGCAGCTGCTGACTTTTAAAATATGGACACTTACCTGTCCATGGTGCCCACGATGTCAGCACCCGAATCCGATCTGTCCCTCGACTCTCGGGTGCTGCCACCGCCATCTTTGGTAAGGGAATCAGGAAGTGAAGCATTACGGCTTCACTTCCTGGTTCCCTACTGCGCATACGTGAGTTGCGCTACGTGATCTGAATGGTCCCTGCTGTCTTCTGGGATCTGTATGTCTCCCAGAAGACAGCGGGGTGGGGCGGAGGAGGCGCCGTGCGTGGCGTAGATATCCGCGGATACTGTGGCCATCTATGCCCGGAAGTGGGAGCAAAATACCTGTATTAGCAGGTATCTGCTCCCTCCTGAAAGTGCCAAATGTGACACCGGAGGGGGGAGGATTCCAAAAAACGGAAGTTCCATTTTTGGGTGGAACTACACTTTAATGCAAGGTGATCTTAAAGTGGAACTTTACCCATAACAACTTGATGAAAAATAATGTTCTTTAGCAAGGAACATACATCCTATATTAATAATTATGCTACCAAACTGCTGTAAATTGCCTCCAGCGGTGTTCCTGTTTCTTCTTGCTGCCATTTTGCTGAAGCCCAAAGCCCCAGCTGTAAATCATAAAGCGTAACTAAACCCATTGCTTTGTCAGTTTCAAAAAACAGTTTGATTTGATTGTGTCCTCAACCAAACTGTCAAACCATCAAATGGTCCTAACTGATCACATGTGTAGCATCATGGCAGTCGCAGTTCCAACAGAAGCAGCTTCCTTGGCTTTAAAGAATAGGAGGGTTTAATTCCGCTTTAAGGGCCAGTTCACACTACAAAAACGCACTCCAGATCTGTTCCGGATACGTTTCTGCATGTGCGTTTTTAACAAATTTTTGATGCGTTCCGGTGCGTTTCTGGATGCATTCCAGGTGTTTTTTTCCCCCACTATACTAGGGTCCAGTGCGTTTTTTGATGCGTTTTACTGAGTTCCAGTACAGTCTAGTGCAGGAAAAATGCAGCATGTTCTACTTTTTTTCTGGAACTGAAAAGCCCTGGAACTGACTGCACTGGTGTCAACTATGTCGTTGGAAACCATATAACCTACTTTCCATGCGTTTTTGATGCTGAACAAAAAAACTTACTGGACTGCATTTGGTGTGAACTGGCCCTAAGGCTGTCAGCAGATCGTCCTCTACAAACTCAGCAGTGCCTAAAATGGAGAGCAACTGAGCATGTGCAGAACAGGGTGAGACAGTGTAAATTTTTGGATATTAAACAGTATAGGGACTTTTTTTATGTTTTACATAGCTATACCTGCAAAAGGGGCCTGCCTGAAGTGATCTAGTAGGACTTAATTTTCTGACTAAAGTTCCACTTTAAAACAGACTGGGAAGAGTGGCACAGGGAAGCACTCGCAATATTTAATGAAGTGATTATGCCTTACAAGGCTATGTGGTGTAACAGTGAGGTGGACACTATTGTGCTGTGCCAGTAGAAGGGGCTGCAGAACAGCCTATAGACCAGGGGTGCCCAACTTTTTGAAGAGCGAGGGCCACTTAAAGCGGAGCTCCCCTGAAACAAAAAAACAGCTACAAATACTGCAGCTGCTGACTTTTAATATTAGGACACTTACCTGTCCTGGAGTCCAGCGACGTCGGCAGCAGAAGATGAGCAATCGCTCGTCACTCTGCTGCCCCCACCGCCATCCTCGGTGAGGGAACCAGGAAGTGAAGCCTTGCAGCTTTACTGCCCGGTTCCCTACGGCGCATGCGCGAGTCGCACTGCGCCGTTCTCACTGGTCCCTGTTGTGTTCTGGGAGCCGAGTGTCTCCCAGAACACAACGGGTATTCTGCTGGAAGTGACGTACTACCCGCAGAATACCAGCAGAGAGGACTCCCGGAAGTGGGTGCAAATACCTGTCTTAGACAGGTATCTGCACCCCCCTCCCCCCTGAAAGGTGCCAAATATGACACCGGAGGGGGGGAGGGTTCCGATGAGCGGAAGTTCCACTTTAGGGTTGAGCTCTGCTTTAAGTGACTTTGTAACCAGTCGCAGGCCACAATGAGCAGATGACATGTCTGCATCCACTCTGCGTATGCAAAGCAGACACAGATACAGCCCACTCTACTCTATGGGCCCTCTCATCTGATCAAATGGAAGGAGATGGATCCACTTCTGTTTTTTTTAGCAGATCGGATTGGAAGGAGGCAGGTGTAAACGGACACAAGTCTGTTTACATCTGCCGCTCCATAGAGGTGAATGGAGGGTCCAATTGGGTCAGACAGATCATGTTAAAGGGGCCTAAGGCTACTTTTACATTGGTGGACTGCGTTTTACCAACACCATGGATGCAGCGCAGTGCACCTGTGGCTTTCCTGCAGGCTAGCTGTACTTTGCCATAGAATTCTATCATATCCTGCAGGTGTGGTGCACTTTCTGAAAGTGCACCAAACCCGCAGTTAAAACCAGAAGTCTATGGCTCAGTGCAGGTAAGCCGCAGGTACACTGCGCTACACCTGCGGATCAGTTTGAAAGCAGCCCAGTAACCACTGCAGAACAGATATGTCCATATATACATTGTGATTTTAGTAATAAACTTTCTGTCCCAAGCAGAGTGCATTTGGTATCACTCCACCTATGACAGGAGCCGGTGCTATACAGAAAGCATTGACTTATGCGGCTCTGCTCCGCAGCCGCTTGCTTACTCTACCGCTGGCTTCATTCACAACACTGATGCTCTGGCATGGCGGGTAGGCAACCTGCAATCTGGGCTTGCCAACTCGCCATTCCAGAGCGGAAGGTCGCGGGCCACATTAGAGGGCTCTGCGGGCCACGTGTGGCCCCCGGGCCACTGGTTGGGCGCCCCTGCTATAGAACATGGTGTTGTTGCAGAGATTAAACCTCTCATGACAGAAGGTCCGAGTGATCGTGAACTCACAGCAGAAATTGTACCCACAACGCATAAAGGAGAAAATTATGTAAATGTGTTTTGTGATGACAGACATGCTCAAAGAAATATTAGAATCCTGGAGTGTATAGCCCGTGTATATCTTGCCATCCTCTCCTGTGTTAGGGGAACTTGTACCATGGGGTACTGCAAATTGGAGCTGGATATTACCAGCTGTACTGTGCAGAGATGGCCAATGTTGGAATCATTTACTGCAATGTTTGGTGTAAATGTTAAACGTTGTCTCACAGTGTGCTGAGTTGTTTCATACTGATGTGGTGTATGAGAAGTACTCTGGAGCACTGTTGGACAGGTCAGAGGTATTGAAAATACTGTACCAGCGGTAACAGAAATGGTTAAAGAGATTGGTGTGGAAAAATGTGGTGAAAAACGTTTGTTGGTAGGACAGTTGCTGATGGAGTGTGGGACAACAGGGGGCGATGTGAAACTTTGGGAAGGTCCCATAGGGATTAACTGCTTGCCTGTATATGGTCTCTCCTCAGACACTGTGCTAGCAAACAATTGGACAAGAGTTCCCAGTTACATTGACAGTATTGATGTGTGTAATCCATTGTAGAATGTTATTATTGGGGTTAAACAAAAGGATGTGGTGTTATTCTCAGATGGTCTGGTTGCCAAGGGTGACCACACAGGTATTAGCGAACCTGAAACACAGATGGTGCTGGTTGAGGTTGAGTCAGGTAGGTTGAGTCAGGTAGTGAGACAGGTGTCATAGAAGTAGGCCCCCTACAGTCCTGGGAGAGTAGGTCTGGGGGAGGTGAAAAGAAATGTAGGAACCCAAATCCAGAAGGTAGATGGGATGGTAGAAGGATCAGTGGGACTCAAAGGGTCAGGAAAAGGTGCTTGTGGAAGCACACCCAGAAAAGGATGTGGGTGGAGTGCCCCTTTAGAAGGAACGTTAGAAAGGTTTTGACCCCTAGGGGTGGTAGTAGGCACAGAGGTGCCAGTGTGAAGAGTGAGGTGTTTCTTCCTCCAGGGCAAAACGGGGTGGGGGGATATGTAGAGAGGTGAGCCTGTGTCACTGTTTATTTAGGCAGTTTGGGCCAGATTTTGAAGAAAACAGCCACACTAATGAGCCAGGTGTGCGCTGGGCTTATGTTAGAGCTGTGATTAGAGATGAGTGGCCCTACCCTCCCGAGGGGGTCAGTGTGTAAAAGGGAGCTGTTAGGAGCACATTGCTCCATACTGTTCATGCTGGGACAGTGAAAGGACGAGCCTGTGTGGATGTAGCAGCAGGTGAAACAGTCACAGCTGAGGAAGGTTCACTGTTTAGTGCACAAGCATGGGGACTGTGTGTTTGACAATCTGGAGGACCAAGCCAGGAGGCCTAAGCAGAGATACTGCAACGAGGCTGAGTACTGTTTGATTTCCACATTGATGGTGAGAACCCCTGCGTGGGAAACTATTTTAATGGGAACTTTTGGTTTGTTTGTTTTTTTCAATAAAAGCAGGCAAAAAAAACAGAGAAAAAACAGACTTTGTGAAGTGAAGAGTCTAGGATGGAAAAGGACCTGGTGATCCTAGTAGATAATTGGCTCCACAATGGCATGCAATGCCAAGCTGCTGTTAACAAAACAAACAGAATATTGGCATGTATTAAAAAGGGAATCAACTCCAGAGATAAAACGATAATTCTCCCGCTCTACAAGAATCTGGTCCGGCCGCACCTAGATTATGCTGTCCAGTTCTGGGCACCAGTCCTAAGGAAGGATGTACTGGAAATGGAGCGAGTACAAAGAAGGGCAACAAAGCTAATAAAGGGTCTGGAGGATATTGGTTATGAAGAAAGAAGGTTGGGAGCACTGAACTTATTCTCTCTGGAGAAGAGACGCTTGAGAGGGGGATATGACAATTTACAAATACCATACTGGTGACCCCACAATAGGGATAAAACTTTTTCACGGAAGGGAGTTTAACAAGACATTCATTAAAATTAGAAGAAAAGAGGTTTAACCTTAAACTACGTAGAGGGTTCTTTACTGTAAGAGCGGCAAGAAAATGGAATTCCCTTCCACAGGCGGTGGTCTCAGCAGGGAGCATTGATAGTTTCAAAAAACTATTAGATAAGCACTTGAACGACCACAACATACAGGGATATACAATGTAATACTAACATATACGGTAATCACACACATAGGTTGGACTTGATGGACTTTTTTTCAACCTCACCTACTATGTAACTATGAGTGGGCTCACTGTTTGGCACTACCAAGGAGCTAAAATACCTCAAACCATCACATGGCCAAATGCCCTTAGGCAAGTTTGTGGAGCCAAGTGCCAGATGCTTTTGTTTTATTTAACCATGACCCTTTAAGCCCTTCCCACTGTCAACACAATTTGACCACACCCACAATGCACCCCATTTCTGCTCTCCTTTGGGCACCCAAAAGGTGTTCCAGGTCTTTTACAATCCTATAGTGCAGTGATGGCGAACCTTGGCATCCCAGATGTTTTGGAACTATGTTTCCCATGATGCTCAACTACACTGCAGAGTGCATGAGCATCATGGGAAATGTAATATCAAAACATCTGGGGTGCCAAGGTTCGCCATCACTGCTATAGTGTATACTACAAAAAAATTTGATATGCACCACTGAAGTGTTTGGGTTTGGCTTGAAGAAAAGGTGGTAACCCTAGTAGAAGCCTCTCCCTATAAGCCTCCAGTGATCAGCTGAGCAGGATCTGTGATGTGCGCAGGGCTGCACTGCCCCTAGGTGTCCCTACTCTCAATCTCAGGCTTACATCCCCGCTGACAGGTGAATACTCAGACAGTGGTGCTCTCTTTCTCCATCCCTCCCTGGTGCCTTGACCCAGAAGTTTAATAAGAGTTCTCTCTCTACTCCTCCTGCTGCACAGGGCACACTGGAGTCTGTAGTTCATAAAGTCTGTTTCTGTATTACATGGCTGCTGTTTCAGACTACAATTGCCAGGATTCCAAAAGCCCTGCATTAGAGTGGTTGTAAAGGCAGCAGGTTTTTTACATTAATGCATTAGGATAAAAAAACCTTCTGGGTGCAGCAGCCCCTCTAATATTTACCTGAGCTCCATCACGATCCAGTGATGTGTCTTAGCTCTCCAGAGACTCTCCCTCCTCATTGGCTGAGACAGCAGTGGGAACAATTGGCTGTCAATCACAACCAGTTAGCCAATAAGTTAGGGGGCGGGGCTGAGCAGCGGTTGTGTGTGAATGGACATGCAGACCAGCAGCTTGGGAGCGAGCCTGCATTGGGTGCCCCAAAAGCAAGCTGCTTGCTCTGGGGGCACTCGGCAGGGGCCAGAAGCGCTGGTGGGGGACCCGAGAAGAGGAGGATTGGGGCTGCTCTGTGCAAAACCCCTCCACAGAGCAGGTAAGTATAACATGTTTTAAATGAAAGTGACCCCCTGACATGCCACATTTGGCATGTCATTATTTTGGGGGGGGGAGCGGATGCCCTCTTTTTAGAGGCATCCAGCTCCCACTTCCTCCCAGGGGCTCCACGGCGCCGAAAGGAAGTTCACCTCTCCCCCCCTCCCTCCCTGCAATCTTCTGGGACACATCACAGGTCCCAGAAGATTGCCCGGCCATTCACAACGCAGCTCGCTCATGCGCAGTGCATGCCCGGCTGTGAAGTCACAGCCGGGCGCCCACAGTAAGAATGCCGGCACCGTGAAGAGGAGCGGGGCTTCGTATGCCTGCATTGCTGGGCCATGGGACAGGTGAGTGACTGATTATTAAGTCAGCAGCTACACTTTTTGTAGTTATGGGGTTTCTGGGCTTTAGCTCTCCCTCTGCTGGCCAGAGGAAAATGGTGCAGCATAACATCAGTATCTGAGTAGGAAGTAAAAGTAAACTGATTGTAAGAGCCCATTCACACAGGGGCAACACGACTTCCAGCGCGATTTTATGAGGCAACTCAGACACGACCTGAGTATGAATCACAGCGCGACCTGGAGCTATTTACAAGGCAACTCCAAGTTGCCTGCAGGACAGGAGACATTCCAGTGGCCAATCAAACAAGAATCAGCTCTGTGGGAGGGAGGGGGGAGAGAGAGTTTTGCAGGAGAAATGTATGTTATCTTCCTGGAGAGTTGCTCCTATTAAGACAGGGAGAGGCGACTCCCATTGAAATGAATGGTTACAGGTCGCCTAGGAGTCGGATTGAAGTAGTACAGGGACCTTTTTTGAAGTCGGAGCGACTGCAGTAGTGTGCATAAGGACGGCTCCATTAACTTACATTGATTTCTTCAGCCAGCGCGACCTGAGGCGACTAGGGGCGACCTGGGGCGATTTGGAGTCGGATCCAAAGACGCCCCTGTGTGAATGGGCTCTCAAGGGCAAAATGTCTCCTCTGTGTTTCTGTAATCCAGCACCTGGCTACATAGACATCTAAGAGCTTCCTATCAAAGCTGTGATGTTTCTTCCCCAAGAAAATACAAACTGATACCGTCAAAAGCCCACTTCTACTATGAAGTAAGCTGGAACAGTGCTCCAGTTATAATTATGCCCTTTTATCACCCCAAAGCAGTAATTTACTTCAGATGCTTTTTTGTGACTTCTCTGATAAAGTAACAGAGGTTCCAAATATGGAAACAGGTTAATGGTCATAGTCGGTAAGGTTGGGAAAAAACACCAGTCCATCCAATTCCATGGCACTCATCTCATCTTTCCTCTCCAATCCTGTACATTCAGCTTGGCCAACAGCAAGCATCATATTATACATCTATAACTTAAATCTTCTGTATCTTGGCTATAAATGCTTTGCTTGGGGCAGTGCATGTACTTGAGATTGTAGTAATACTATTTAATTACACTAAAATAAACTAGAACTATGTAACCGCAATTAACATGCAGCAGAAAGAGGGAGTGGTTTTATGAAAGAGGCCATAATTAGCTGGTGGCAAGCCTAATGCTTGAGTCCTGTGTAGATAATTATTTGCTGCCAGTGAACTCAGAACAGAAATACAAGGCCAGTCTACCCCTTCAACCACAAGTGCATCAATTCTTCTGCATGGCTGGCATTGACATCACTTGCTTTCATATTAGTACAAAAAGGGCAGTAAACAATATATTGAATGCTTTCCAAGTATTTTTCATGTTTTGGAATACTTCGAATAAGCCAAGTGATCCGTAAAACTGGTTTGTGGACTAAATGACCCATATCCTACACAATAAAAGCTCAAACTGACAACGGCAACCCTCACTGTTGGGAATCTGATTCAAACTACATTACAAACTGTGACTTTTTCTGTACATGACATGACACAACTGTATTCATATTTGTCTTAAAAATGTAGCAAGGTCCCAGGCCTCCTTTGGGCTAATGAGAACCTCCAGGGCCAGAGATAGCTGACATCCTTCTGTATATGGTGGGTTATGAGGCATAGTGGGTGCAAAGTAGTTAGAGTCATTGGGCGTCAGACACTTCCTGAATGCAAAAGAGATTTTATTTCTCTTAACAGAACTTTGAGATAGAGGGTTAGAGCCAGGACACCCTTAGGTAGTTGCAAGAATAATTGGCAGACTCCAAGACTTCAACAGGAGAACAGCCATACAGGGAAAGGCATCCAGCGAGACTCCACATCTGCATGTGTAGAAATGCTGTCTCCTATGGCAACGGTCTTTAACAGTTTCTAACACAAAGTTCCTTCACTTCCACTACAATCACTTCTTGTAGTTCTTCAGTCCACTGAGCTCCCAGTCTCTCACTAGACTAGATGATTCATTGCCATTAAATCCCATGAGCTCCTTCAATCTTCACTGTAGCATCTTGCTCAAGCATCACCCCCACCTCTCTGCTGGGTCCCTAGCTTGGCACTTAAGATACTTCTCAAGCTTCACCCCACTGGCCTGCTCGGTCCCTGGCTTGACACACAAGGCTGCTCTGCAAGCGCCACCTCTGCTGGTTGGGTCTCTGGCTTGATACCCGCTGAAGTTTCTAGATTCTTCACTGTCCCCGGTTGGTGAGAATACTGCTCCGGTACTTTCTTCAGCTACTCACTGTGGTCCCTGGTAATAAGGTGGTTGGTCCCTTAGTGGCAACAGCTTCCCCTCTACCTCCGACCACGACAGGTTCTCCAGCCGGCAGAACCGTCACTTCTGGTTCGACTGCAAGCCACAATCCCAACCCTACGCTGCTCTCTTGCTTTTGGATAGGCCCTCATACAGCCTAGCAGCCAGATGTGCCCAGGATAGGCCCAAACTCTGGCCTAGCAGCCCGGACAATACAACAATGAAATCATTTGATCCGCAACAATTAGCCAAGGTAGCTATACCTGGCAGGTAAATTTAGGAGCAACCCTGCCTAAACACCAGGGTGCTACATCAACAAAAAACAATTGTACAGTTTCTATTTTGTTTTTAAAAAGCCAGTGCATGGGCTACCTTAACCACTTAAGGACCGGGCCTCTTTTTGAGATTTGTTGTTTACAAGTTAAAATCATTTTTTTTGCCAGAAAATTAAATAGAACCCCCAAACATTTTTTTCAGACATCCTAGAGAATAAAATGGTGGTCATTGCAATACTTTATGTCACATTTTTTGGTAAATAAAGTAATACACTTTTTTTAATTAAAAAATAAGACAACAGTAAAAAAAAAAAAAAATCTATACTGTGAAAGATAATGTTACGCCGAGTAAATTGATACCAAACATGTCATGCTTCAAGGTCTAGTACTAGAATTATTGCTCACGCTCTAACGATCACAGCGATACCTCACATGTGTGGTTTGAACACCGTTTTCATATGCGGGCGCGACTTGCATATGCGTTCGCTTTTGCTTGCGAGCTCTGAGGGAGGGGACGCTTTAATTTTTTTTCCTTCTTTTATTTTTTTACACTGTCCTTTTTAAAAAAAATTGGGTCACTTTTATTCCTAGTACAAGGAATGTAAACACCCCTTGTAATAGAAAAAAAGCATGACAGCTCCTCTTTAATGTGAGATCTGGTGTCAAAAAGACCACATTTACACAAAAACACAAAAGACACAAAAAATAAAAAATTCCCCTTTAAAACCATTGGGCGGAAGTAACGCTTGACATCGCTTCCGTCATCCAATGTTATGGAGCCGAGTGGGGGCCATCTTTCCCTTACTCTGCTCCATGCTACTGAGGGGACAGCATCGGAACATCTCCATCGCTACCGGCAAGTCTGGTAAGCGGCGGAGACAACCAGAGCATGGCGGGAAGAGGGGGGGTGGCACCTCTCCACCTGCTAATAAAAGCGTTCTTGCGGCAAATCCGCCGCAGAGACCACTTTTATCTCAAAGAGGACCACCCGCCGTTGCAGAAAATATGGGGGTTATGGCCGCTATCTGCTGCCATAACCCCAGTATTCTACATTAAAGTAACAACGTACAGCTACGGTGGTTTGTGGTAAGTGGGTTTAAAGCAGAACTAAACAGTCCTATCCTTTACAACCAATCTTAGTCTCTGTTTGATCTGCAGTTGCCATGGTGCTGCACATGCAATCCGTTATGACACCAGCCAGCTCTCAACTGAACTGTGTTGATGGCTAGACAGTTCAGTTGAGAGCACAAGCAACTGTGACAGTTATCATTCGTGGCATGCCTTGAATGTAACTTTTGGTAAACAGTTATATCAATGGATCAGTTCCACTTTGAAGCTGGCTACACATTATATTTTTTTTTGGATGCAATCTAGGTAAAAATCGTAGTTTCATTAATGGCTGGAAGTACCGCCAGTGCTGTACTTCCAGCAATGTAAGTATTAGAGCTATGCAAGCTGCAGCTCTCATACAGTGAAGGGAAACTGTTGGCTACCCTCCTTTTACCCACCTTCTGCCCAGTGCAGCATGGTGGCTTAGTGGTTAGCATGTATACCCAGCAGCACTATGGTCTAGATTTGAATCTCAACCAGAACACTATGTGCATGGAGTTTGTATGTTCTCCACGCACTTAGGTGGGTACCCCGGTTTCCCTCCCCCATTCTAAAAACATGTAAGTAAGTTAATTGGCTCCTTTCTAAATTGGCCCTAGAATGTGTATGTATGCATATAAGATAGGGACCTTAGCTTGATAGCAACTTGAGGGCAGGGACTGATGTAAAGCGCTATGTAAATTGTCATCACTATATTCAAATAACATTTTATATATATATATATATATATATATATATATATATATATATATATATATTTATATATATATTCTGACAGCAGGAAGGTAAAGTCACCTGGTTGCATCCAGGGGGGTAGATATATTTCGCCCAGATTCAGGCTTTACGCTGACTTATACAACTAGGTGGAGAGTTGTATAAGCCCAGCTAAGGCTAGTGGGCTCATGGATGACTCATACCTCTAGGGAGAGGGCTGGGCGTCGTGCAGACAGGGAGTTGATGAGACCAGCTGAAGCTTGTCAGCTCATTTAGGCCTCTATAAGAACTCCCAGCTTCATTAGATGTTAGCTCATGCCTGGAACCAGACCTGTGTGGACTGTCTAGGGAGAGTGAACCCCTGTGCGGTGAGACAAAGCCTGTGTGGCTATTTGCTTGGACATTTAAAACCAGGGACTTAGGGACTAGGACAGCACTAGGCTGATCCCAGTTGTTAGTTAGGAAACCTGTATGTTTAGTCAGAGGTCAAATTGACCAGGATTTATTTTGTTTATGTTTCTTTTGCTTTGCTGTGTTTTGTCACTGTAAATAGAAAATAAACCGCACCTTTTTGATTTTGAAAACCACAACCTCCGTCTGCTGGGCCTGTTTTTGTGTGGGGAGCCCATCCCGGGGGTCACACACACCCGCTGCCGAGCTAACCCCCTCACAGTTGGTGGAGAACCAGTGGCAGTTTTTTTTAAGCCAGCATGGAGGAGATACTGAAGCAGCTGGCTCTAGCAAATGCCAATCAACAGCAGACAAATGCAGGTTTGCAAAAGAACCTTGCAGCTCAACAACAGAACTTCGCAGCCCAGCAGCAAGCCCAGCAGCAAGCTCACCAACAGAGTCTGGAAGCTCAGCAACAAGCCCAGCAGCAATCTGAGGCCCGCTTCATAGACCTGTTACAGAAGCAAGAGCAGAGACTACAACAAATGGAAGCAGTAATGCAGCAACGTCCGCAGACCAGTGAGGAAAGCCGTCCCACTAATACCGCGTCCTTTGGGGTGAGTCGTTTATTGACAAAAATGACTGGAGAGGATGATCCAGAGGTATTTTTGACCACATTTGAAAGGACTGCTGAAAGAGAAAAGTGGCCTGAGGAGCAGTGGGCTGGACTGGTGGCTCCTCTGTTAACTGGTGAATCGCAGAAGGCTTACTATGACCTAGAGCCTGACCAAGCAAAAGACTATGTGATGCTAAAAGCTGAGATATTGGCAAGGCTGGGTGTCACCCAGGCTGTCCGGGCTCAGCGTGTGCATAACTGGACTTTCCAGCTTGGAAAACCCCCCAGGTCTCAAATGTATGATCTCATTCACCTGAGCAGAAAGTGGCTACAGCCAGAGACTTTGTCCGCACCAAAGATTGTGGAACGTGTTGTAATGGATCGGTTTTTGAGAGCTCTTCCTACTGCCATCCAAAAGTGGGTAAGCCATGGAGACCCAGAGACGGCCGATGGTCTTGTGGATCGTGTGGAGAAATACTTGGCTACAGAGAACCTGACGGCCTCTTCCAGAGACACTCGGACTTTCCACCCTAAGACCAGACCATCCCCAGGGGCGGATAAGAGGATTCCAAGGGGTAAGGGTGGAGAGAGTGAGAGGGTGGGAGCTCTACCCCAAGTTTGGCGAGAACAGCCTGGGAAATCAGCGGCTCAAGAGGCGGCAAGAAGGATCGTTTGCTACCGCTGCCGGCAAGCGGGACATATTGCAGCCAATTGCCCGGTTGTGGAGGAACCCATGCAGTGTGACTTTCTGACGGGCAGACGTCAGTCCCTGTGTGCGACAGTCGCAGGCACTGCCATTCGAGGAACTGAGAAACATTTATGCAAAATGTGTGTTAATGGTAGAAATGTTGTGGTATTGCTGGATTCAGGTAGCCTTGTGACCCTGATAAAGGCTGAGTTAGTTAAAACAGAGGTCTCTGGGAATAGCAAGGTAGCTGTTATTTGTGTGCATGGGGACACCCGAGAGTATCCAGTGACTACAGTGTGTTTCGAGACCCCCAAAGGTACCCTCTCTCATCCAGTGGGCTTAGTATCTCAGTTACCGTATGACGCCATTGTGGGAAGGGATTTTCCGAAGTTCTGGGAACTGTGGGATGATCCTGAGCCCCCCACTGGTGCCCCTATGTACCAGGAATGTGATAGCCAGAACTCCCCTGAGAGTGGCGAGGACTCTCCGGAATTTCCCTTATCAGTATTGGCAGGGGAGACTCAAGAAACTGGAGAGGAGCCCACCTCCTCAGACGAAAACCTACCGTCTGTGGAGTTTTCTGATCTTGAGGTTCACAGGGAAAACTTTGCCACAGAACAGTTGAAAGACCCCGCCCTAATAAAGGCACGGGAAAACGTAGTGAAAATAGATGGCGAGTTAGTGAACCCAGATAATACCTGCACTTACCCATACTTCAGCGTAGAGAAGGACCTACTGTATCGGGTGGCAAAAAGGGCAGAAGAAACCGTTGAGCAGCTTGTGGTGCCCAAACCTTACAGGAAGTTGGTGTTGGAGTTGGCCCATGGGCACATTCTTGGAGGTCATCTGGGGACAGAGAAAACCCGAGAGAGGGTATTACAGAGATTCTATTGGCCGGGGGTGATGAAGGACATAGAAAATTATTGTTCCTCCTGCCCTGTGTGTCAGAGGTCGGCCCCGATGCCACATTTCCGTAGCCCGCTGGTCCCTCTACCCATCATTGAGGTCCCGTTTGAGAGGATCGCCATGGATTTGGTAGGTCCTATAATCAAGTCCGCTAGGGGGCACCAGTACATATTAGTTATAATGGACTATGCCACCCGTTATCCAGAAGCGATCCCTCTCCGAAATACCTCGGCCAAAACCATAGCCAAAGAGCTATCTCTTGTGTTTAGCCGGGTGGGTATTTGTAAAGAACTGCTTACGGACCAAGGTACACCCTTTATGTCCCGGGTTATGAAGGAGCTGTGTAAATTGTTCAAAGTGACGCAATTACGTACATCTGTGTATCACCCCCAGACCGATGGGCTGGTTGAAAGATTCAACAAAACCCTAAAACAAATGTTGAAGAAAGTGGTGGATAGAGATGGAAAGGATTGGGACTGTCTACTTCCTTATCTGATGTTTGCTATTAGGGAGGTGCCCCAATCCTCTACGGGATTCTCCCCCTTTGAGTTACTGTATGGGAGACACCCAAGAGGGCTGTTGGATATTGCCAAGGAAACTTGGGAAAGTGAGAGTTCTCCCCACAGGAGTGTGATTGAGCATGTCGCCCTGATGCAAGACCGAATTGCACAGGTAATGCCCATCGTGAAGGAACATTTGGCCCAAGCGCAGTTAGCACAGCAGAGAGTGTACAACCGTGGAGCCAAGACCCGTACCTTTTCCCCGGGGGATAGGATACTGGTACTTGTCCCTACAGTTGAAAGTAAATTCCTTGCCAAATGGCAAGGCCCCTACGAGATAATGGAAAAAGTGAGCGAAGTGAATTACAAGGTCAGACAACCAGGAAGGCGAAAGCCCGAACAGATCTATCACGTTAATCTGTTGAAAGCCTGGAGGGATAGAGAGTCCCTAGTCGCAGACACTTGGTCACCAGCTCAAACTGGTTGCGTGATTCCGGAGGTTGGAATAGCAGCCACCTTGTCACAACCCCAACAACAGGAGGTTAAGGAGTTTGTGCTTCGCAACAAGGAGGTATTCTCTGAGCTGCCGGGACAAACATCTGGGGTAGAGCATGACATCATTACCCCGCCCGGTGAAAGGGTGAAGTTAAAACCCTATCGGATCCCAGAGGCCCGACGGGAGGCAATACGGGAGGAAGTACAGAAAATGCTGAACTTAGGGGTGATAGAGGAGTCCCAAAGTGATTGGTCTAGTCCCATTGTGTTGGTGCCTAAACCGGATGGGAGCTGGCGATTTTGTAACGATTTTCGACAGTTGAACAAAGTTACAAAATTTGACACCTACCCCATGCCACGTATAGATGAGTTGATCGACCGGCTGGGAACAGCCCGATACATGACGACTCTTGACCTCACAAAAGGGTATTGGCAAATCCCCCTGGCCAAGTCGGCCAAAGAGAAAACCGCATTTGTAACCCCAGACGGGGCGTTCCAATATAAAAGAATGCCGTTCGGGTTACAGAATGCGCCGGCCACATTCCAGCGGAAAATGGACCAGATGCTGAGGCCCCATCGGAAGTATGCTGCGGCTTACCTGGATGACATAATTGTCCATAGCACAGATTGGGCCTCACATCTGCCAAAAGTGCAAGCAGTCCTGGACTCTGTTCGGGAAGCGGGGTTTACGGCTAACCCCAAGAAGTGTACCATTGGGCAGGAGGAGGCCAAATATCTTGGGTACACCATTGGGAGGGGAGTAATAAAACCCCAACTCAACAAAGTCGAGGCCATCCAGAGTTGGCCACGTCCCAACAGCAAGAAGCAGGTACGAGCCTTTCTGGGAATCGCTGGGTATTATCGGCGATTCATTCCCCACTTTGCTTCTAAGGCTGTGCCCCTAACCAACCTGACGAAGGGGAAAGGGTCGGTCATGATTAAATGGACCCCCGAGGCTGAGGCAGCATTCCAATTCTTGAAACAAGCCTTATGTAGCCAGCCAGTGTTGTACTCACCCGACTTCTCTAAAGACTTTGTCGTACAAAGTGATGCGTCAGATGTGGGGTTAGGAGCAGTATTGTCCCAGGTCTGGAACGGGGAAGAGCACCCAGTCATTTACCTCAGCAGGAAATTGAAGTCCCATGAGGTAAATTACGCCACCGTTGAAAAGGAGTGTTTAGCGGTGAAGTGGGCTCTAGATTCCCTTCGGTACTACCTGCTAGGTAGGCACTTTGACATGGTTACGGATCACGCTCCGTTAAAGTGGATGGCTCAAAACAAGGAAACAAATAGAAGAGTGAATAGGTGGTTCCTGGCCCTCCAGGAATTCAACTTCACAGTAAAGCATCGCCCTGGCGTTCAAATGGGGAATGTGGATGCTTTGTCTCGAGTACATGAATGCCTGATTGCTGGTGTTCCAACCCCGAGGTTAAAACAAGAGGGGGGGTATGTGACAGCAGGAAGGTAAAGTCACCTGGTTGCATCCAGGGGGGTAGATATATTTCGCCCAGATTCAGGCTTTACGCTGACTTATACAACTAGGTGGAGAGTTGTATAAGCCCAGCTAAGGCTAGTGGGCTCATGGATGACTCATACCTCTAGGGAGAGGGCTGGGCGTCGTGCAGACAGGGAGTTGATGAGACCAGCTGAAGCTTGTCAGCTCATTTAGGCCTCTATAAGAACTCCCAGCTTCATTAGATGTTAGCTCATGCCTGGAACCAGACCTGTGTGGACTGTCTAGGGAGAGTGAACCCCTGTGCGGTGAGACAAAGCCTGTGTGGCTATTTGCTTGGACATTTAAAACCAGGGACTTAGGGACTAGGACAGCACTAGGCTGATCCCAGTTGTTAGTTAGGAAACCTGTATGTTTAGTCAGAGGTCAAATTGACCAGGATTTATTTTGTTTATGTTTCTTTTGCTTTGCTGTGTTTTGTCACTGTAAATAGAAAATAAACCGCACCTTTTTGATTTTGAAAACCACAACCTCCGTCTGCTGGGCCTGTTTTTGTGTGGGGAGCCCATCCCGGGGGTCACACACACCCGCTGCCGAGCCAACCCCCTCACAATATTTATATATATATTTAAAAGAGAAGTGTGGGTTTCCCCCCCAAAAAATAATCATACTCCACCCCCTCCTCCGATGATGCATCTGTCCTTTGCAGCCTTTACACTGTGAACTGAGCGATCAAACATCACAGAACGCTTAGTTCTCCCCTCCACTCTCACTGGAGCGCTGAGCTGTGCAGGGGGTGAGAATAGCTGGCTCAGTCTCCCAGAGGTTAGCCAAGATAAAATTTGGGATCAATCCAGCACCTGGACCGGCTGAGTGACATCAGATGTGAAAACGTGTCACAGGAATGCAGAATGAACTGCACTCCTGTGATCCATAGTAGAAGTAGACTTTGCTGGCTGTACTTTCCCTAATGAATGGAAAATTAAAAGTTATGCTTTATGTGATAGGCTTTGCTTTAAAGTGTAACTCAATCTAAAACATTCTTTCTTTATTTTAGATTTAGCAGAAAAGGGTTAGGACCTTTAAAATGTCCCCTCACCTTTTTTTTTTTGTTGGGGGGGGGGGGTGGTTATAACCCCTGTTAGATTATTTTTTTTGCCATTTTAGGGAGACTTCCCCCACATTCTGTCCTATAGCCACAACAGGTAGTGAAGAGAAGTTTCTCCAAAGCACTCCCTGTGATGTAAATAGACAGCAATAAATACCTGACAGGTATTATATTCCCTCCCCTCTCTATCAAAACAAAAAAAAAAAAGATTTCTACTTCAGTTACACTTTAAATTTACAATATTTTTTTAAAATATAATACAGAAACTTAAAGCAGTCAGGTGGTTTCAATATCGCACTGGGCCTGCTCTGTAGCCAAGTACACAACACACTGGGTAATGTGTATTCCGTAGGTTATTTTAAAAATGACATGCTTTCTTCATGCAATGGATTATGGAAAAGTGTTTCTTAAAAGGAGAAGTTCACCTTTTCTAACATGTTACATGTTACTCAGGTGAACTTGTTACCATTGCACCCACGATCACATGTATTCAGGTGATCGTGGGTGCAATGTTTTACAGGCTCCTAAACAAAATATATTATAAATGCACATTTTTACCTGAAAAAAAGATGTGCATTTTTATTTTTATTTTTGAAAAGGTAAACTTATCCTTTAAAAATTTAGAAAATATTCTGCATTAGGATTTTAAAGGGAGACTAGGAAACAGTTAGGTATCTTGAAAACAAATTTTACAAAAAAGCACCACAGACATAATGCAAGACTTGCATATAATAAAAATATGTTTCTAGTTCTTTTATATTTGTTAGGCTCGTTTCGGTACACTCTGCTTCTCATCAGACATTTGTTGGTATGACTTCTGTATCATCCAGTCTCTGCCCTGTGGAAACCAGTCTCTGATAAAGCAGATGGGTCTTACATACCAAGGATAATACATTTCCCACACACGGCTGGCCCCAGCGGACACCACTGCTAAGGCAGCATCTTGGGCAGGGTAAGCAGGTAAGGAGGTCTTATCTCTACAAGAGATGAAATAAAATAAAATTAAGCCACCAATTCACACAGTCTACATTTTTGTACTGAACAACTTTAGATATTTCTCTCAATAGGGCAGGGTTGGGCAATGGCGGACTCCAGCTGTTGTGGAACTATGTGTCCCATGAAGCATTGCAAGATAGTTACAAGCATGAATTCCACATACCACCCAACCTTTTTGAAAAAGGAACGAGGGACAACTATTAGCAAAAGTATGTAGACATAGGACACACCCCTGCCACGCCCCCTTAAAGGAGAATTATACAAAAGAAAATCCCACAAGTGCTTTTTTTTTTACCACCACTATTCTTTTTTACTGGCTTTTGACATTTACAAATTTAGCAATTTAGAAATTGGATGAAAGGTCTAGCACTGGGGAACACTTTTTGAAAGATAAAAAGTGCATTTTATATACAACTATATAGATCAGACCAAAATGAGGGACAAATGAGGACTAAAGAGGGACTTTGTTCTAAATCAGGGCCAGCCCCTCAAAATCAGGGACAGTTGGGATCTACAGGTCCTTCTCAAAAAATTTGCATATTGTGATAAAGTTCATTATTTTCTGTAATGTACTGATAAACATTAGACTTTCATATATTTTAGATTCATTACACACAACTGAAGTAGTTCAAGCCTTTTCTTGTTTTAATATTGATGATTTTGGCATACAGCTCATGAAAACCCAAAAATCCTATCTCAAAAAATTAGCATATTTCATCCGACCAATAAAAGAAAAGTGTTTTTAATACAAAAAAAGTCAACCTTCAAATAATTATGTTCAGTTATGCACTCAATACTTGGTCGGGAATCCTTTTGCAGAAATGACTGCTTCAATGCGGCGTGGCATGGAGGCAACCAGCCTGTGGCACTGCTGAGGTGTTATGGAGGCCCAGGATGCTTCGATAGCGGCCTTAAGCTCATCCAGAGTGTTGGGTCTTGCGTCTCTCAACTTTCTCTTCCCAATATCCCACAGATTCTCTATGGGGTTCAGGTCAGGAGAGTTGGCAGGCCAATTGAGCACAGTAATACCATGGTCAGTAAACCATTTACCAGTGGTTTTGGCACTGTGAGCAGGTGCCAGGTCGTGCTGAAAAATGAAATCTTCATCTCCATAAAGCTTTTCAGCAGATGGAAGCATGAAGTGCTCCAAAATCTCCTGATAGCTAGCTGCATTGACCCTGCCCTTGATAAAACACAGTGGACCAACACCAGCAGCTGACATGGCACCCCAGACCATCACTGACTGTGGGTACTTGACACTGGACTTCAGGCATTTTGGCATTTTCCTCTCCCCAGTCTTCCTCCAGACTCTGGCACCTTGATTTCCGAATGACATGCAAAATTTGCTTTCATCCGAAAAAAGTACTTTGGACCACTGAGCAACAGTCCAGTGCTGCTTCTCTGTAGCCCAGGTCAGGCGCTTCTGCCGCTGTTTCTGGTTCAAAAGTGGCTTGACCTGGGGAATGCGGCACCTGTAGCCCATTTCCTGCACACGCCTGTTCACGGTGGCTCTGGATGTTTCTACTCCAGACTCAGTCCACTGCTTCCGCAGGTCCTCCAAGGTCTGGAATCAGTCCTTCTCCACAATCTTCTTCAGGGTCCGGTCACCTCTTCTCGTTGTGCAGCGTTTTCTGCCACACTTTTTCCTTCCCACAGACTTCCCACTGAGGTGCCTTGATACAGCACTCTGGGAACAGCCTATTCGTTCAGAAATTTCTTTCTGTGTCTTACCCTCTTGCTTGAGGGTGTCAATGATGGCCTTCTGGACAGCAGTCAGGTCGGCAGTCTTACCCATGATTGCGGTTTTGAGTAATGAACCAGACTGGGAGTTTTTAAAAGCCTCAGGAATCTTTTGCAGGTGTTTAGAGTTAATTAGTTGATTCAGATGATTAGGTTAATAGCTCGTTTAGAGAACCTTTTCATGATATGCTAATTTTTTGAGATAGGATTTTTGGGTTGTCATGAGCTGTATGCCAAAATCATCAATATTAAAACAAGAAAAGGCTTGAACTACTTCAGTTGTGTGTAATGAATCTAAAATATATGAAAGTCTAATGTTTATCAGTACATTACAGAAAATAATGAACTTTATCACAATATGCAAATTTTTTGAGAAGGACCTGTATGCTTCCAGAGGCAGAGGCATGATGGGACTTGCACTTTTGCAATAGCTGGAAAGCTGCAGTTGTCCACCCCTGCTTTAGGATACACTCACACTGATTAAAAAAATACTACAGTTATAGGGTTTTGATGTATCTAAGAAAGCTTAAAAAAAACAACATATTCAGTGGTTTCTCCTTTCTATGGTTTTATAAAGCAGTCCAGTCCAGTAGGGCAAAGGATGATTCTGCCAATGAACATTTGAATGGACAAATTAAATATCCAAAACTGATTAGTATTGATGACAGTACTATCATGGTTAGAGACAAGTACAGCTGCAGAGGCAGAGTCAGGATACCAACTGCCTTTTTACTGAAAATGCATTAGTATGCTGGAAGTTGAAAAGAAAATTTGTAGATAACAAGACAGCAATGTTAAAAACTGATTTGTGTGTTTGAGTACTTTTGAAATGAGGACACAGTGACACTCTCTTAGAGCTAACCTTGTCAGTTTTCATCAAGCTTCAGCTCATTGCAGGCAGGGAAAGCACATCTGTGGCAGAAAATTAAATGCCAATTTGCCACGGTGGTCTTAAAACCCAAATTATTACTATTTTCCCCAACTCTTGTTTAAAGAACACTTCCACTATATCACAAAATATAAGCAAATTGTTAAGGAAGAGACTGTGGAATGTAGACAATAAACCCACTGTAGAGAAGACTGACAGATATGTTTTTCCTTTTTTTCTTAGCCCCAACCACCCACCCTAATGAAAAGTAATGGTTACATAGTTAGTCAGGTTGAAAAAATAGACAAGTCCATCTAGTTCAGGGGTGCCCAACCAGTGGCCCGGGGGCCACATGTGACCCTGTGGAGCCCTCTGATGTGGCCTGCGACCTCCTGCTCTGAGATGGAATAAAATAGAATACTGCTATTAAAGGTAAGTTTATTACTAAAATCAAAGTGTATATATGGACATATATGGGCATAACTGTTCTGTAGGGATGAGCTTCGTGTTCGAGTCGAACATACGTTCGACTCGAACATCGGCTGTTCGATCGTTCGACGAAGATCGAACGATTTGGGCCGTTCGCGCCAAATTCGAGTGACGCGAACGGCCCACAATGCACTACGCCATCGCAGTGTCATCCAGGCGCTGTGATTGGCCAAGCATGCACTGTGACCCCGCATGCTTGGCCAATCACAGCGCCGGCAGCGAGGAGAGCAATGATTGGCCACAGGCAGGATGCCTGTGGCCAATTATTGCTGAGGGTGTTTAGTACACGCCCCACACTATAAAAGGCCGCCAGCACGGCGGCCTAGTGTAGTGTGTTCCGGAGCAGGGATAGAGCAGCATAGGCAGGGACAGTGACTTTTATTTCTTTCTTGCTTAACCTGGATTCCTTTAGTTTAGGGAAAGAGAAGGATAGGTAGGGAGAGTGTCAGTGTGTTTTGTGCTTGTGCTATAGTGTGCTTAAAAAAAACATTGTTTCTAGGGACAGAAAACTGTAGGTAGGGAGAGTGTCAGTTTCTTTCACTGTGCAAGTCCTTGTTTCTAGGGACCTGGAAGGACAGTGAGTGAATTCTCCTTGTGCTATATTGTGCTTAAAAAAAACATTTTTTCTAGGGACAGAAAACTGTAGGTAGGGAGAGTGTCAGTTTCTTTCACTGTGCAAGTCCTTGTTTCCAGGGACCTAGAAGGACAGTGAGTGAATTCTCCTTGTGCTATATTGTGCTTAAAAAAAACATTTTTTCTAGGGACAGAAAACTGTAGGTAGGGAGAGTGTCAGTTTCTTTCACTGTGCAAGTCCTTGTTTCTAGGGACCTGGAAGGACAGTGAGTGAATTCTCCTTGTGCTATATTGTGCTTAAAAAAAACATTTTTTCTAGGGACAGAAAACTGTAGGTAGGGAGAGTGTCAGTTTCTTTCACTGTGCAAGTCCTTGTTTCCAGGGACCTGGAAGGACAGTGAGTGAATTCTCCTTGTGCTATATTGTGCTTAAAAAAAACATTTTTTCTAGGGACAGAAAACTGTAGGTAGGGAGAGTGTCAGTTTCTTTCACTGTGCAAGTCCTTGTTTCCAGGGACCTGGAAGGACAGTGAGTGAATTCTCCTTGTGCTATATTGTGCTTAAAAAAAACATTTTTTCTAGGGACAGAAAACTGTAGGTAGGGAGAGTGTCAGTTTCTTTCACTGTGCAAGTCCTTGTTTCCAGGGACCTGGAAGGACAGTGAGTGAATTCTCCTTGTGCTATATTGTGCTTAAAAAAAACATTTTTTCTAGGGACAGAAAACTGTAGGTAGGGAGAGTGTCAGTTTCTTTCACTGTGCAAGTCCTTGTTTCTAGGGACCTGGAAGGACAGTGAGTGAATTCTCCTTGTGCTATATTGTGCTTAAAAAAAACATTTTTTCTAGGGACAGAAAACTGTAGGTAGGGAGAGTGTCAGTTTCTTTCACTGTGCAAGTCCTTGTTTCCAGGGACCTGGAAGGACAGTGAGTGAATGCTCCTTGTGCTATAGTGTGCTTAAAAAAAACATTTTTTCTAGGGACAGAAAACTCTAGGTAGGGAGAGTGTCAGTTTCTTTCACTGTGCAAGTCCTTGTTTCCAGGGACCTGGAAGGACAGTGAGTGAATTCTCCTTGTGCTATATTGTGCTTAAAAAAAACATTTTTTCTAGGGACAGAAAACTGTAGGTAGGGAGAGTGTCAGTTTCTTTCACTGTGCAAGTCCTTGTTTCCAGGGACCTGGAAGGACAGTGAGTGAATGCTCCTTGTGCTATAGTGTGCTTAAAAAAAACATTTTTTCTAGGGACAGAAAACTCTAGGTAGGGAGAGTGTCAGTTTCTTTCACTGTGCAAGTCCTTGTTTCCAGGGACCTGGAAGGACAGTGAGTGAATTCTCCTTGTGCTATAGTGTGCTTAAAAAAAACATTTTTTCTAGGGACAGAAAACTGTAGGTAGGGAGAGTGTCAGTTTCTTTCACTGTGCAAGTCCTTGTTTCCAGGGACCTGGAAGGACAGTGAGTGAATTCTCCTTGTGCTATATTGTGCTTAAAAAAAACATTTTTTCTAGGGACAGAAAACTGTAGGTAGGGAGAGTGTCAGTTTCTTTCACTGTGCAAGTCCTTGTTTCTAGGGACTGGGAAGGACAGTGAGTGAATTCTCCTTGTGCTATATTGTGCTTAAAAAAAACATTTTTTCTAGGGACAGAAAACTGTAGGTAGGGAGAGTGTCAGTTTCTTTCACTGTGCAAGTCCTTGTTTCTAGGGACCTGGAAGGACAGTGAGTGAATTCTCCTTGTGCTATATTGTGCTTAAAAAAAAAATTTTTTCTAGGGACAGAAAACTGTAGGTAGGGAGAGTGTCAGTTTCTTTCACTGTGCAAGTCCTTGTTTCCAGGGACCTGGAAGGACAGTGAGTGAATGCTCCTTGTGCTATAGTGTGCTTAAAAAAAACATTTTTTCTAGGGACAGAAAACTCTAGGTAGGGAGAGTGTCAGTTTCTTTCACTGTGCAAGTCCTTGTTTCCAGGGACCTGGAAGGACAGTGAGTGAATTCTCCTTGTGCTATAGTGTGCTTAAAAAAAAACATTTTTTCTAGGGACAGAAAACTGTAGGTAGGGAGAGTGTCAGTTTCTTTCACTGTGCAAGTCCTTGTTTCCAGGGACCTGGAAGGACAGTGAGTGAATTCTCCTTGTGCTATATTGTGCTTAAAAAAAACATTTTTTCTAGGGACAGAAAACTGTAGGTAGGGAGAGTGTCAGTTTCTTTCACTGTGCAAGTCCTTGTTTCTAGGGACTGGGAAGGACAGTGAGTGAATTCTCCTTGTGCTATAGTGTGCTTAAAAAAAACATTTTTTCTAGGGACAGAAAACTGTAGGTAGGGAGAGTGTCAGTTTCTTTCACTGTGCAAGTCCTTGTTTCTAGGGACTGGGAAGGACAGTGAGTGAATTCTCCTTGTGCTATAGTGTGCTTAAAAAAAACATTTTTTCTAGGGACAGAAAACTGTAGGTAGGGAGAGTGTCAGTTTCTTTCACTGTGCAAGTCCTTGTTTCTAGGGACCTGGAAGGACAGTGAGTGAATTCTCCTTGTGCTATATTGTGCTTAAAAAAAACATTTTTTCTAGGGACAGAAAACTGTAGGTAGGGAGAGTGTCAGTTTCTTTCACTGTGCAAGTCCTTGTTTCCAGGGACCTGGAAGGACAGTGAGTGAATTCTCCTTG
This sequence comes from Rana muscosa, assembly GCA_029206835.1. NCBI lineage: Eukaryota > Metazoa > Chordata > Amphibia > Anura > Ranidae > Rana > Rana muscosa. The sequence goes on from CM055116.1 coordinate 590,097,870, forward strand.
TGCTATATTGTGCTTAAAAAAAACATTTTTTCTAGGGACAGAAAACTGTAGGTAGGGAGAGTGTCAGTTTCTTTCACTGTGCAAGTCCTTGTTTCTAGGGACCTGGAAGGACAGTGAGTGAATTCTCCTTGTGCTATATTGTGCTTAAAAAAAACATTTTTTCTAGGGACAGAAAACTGTAGGTAGGGAGAGTGTCAGTTTCTTTCACTGTGCAAGTCCTTGTTTCTAGGGACCTGGAAGGACAGTGAGTGAATTCTCCTTGTGCTATATTGTGCTTAAAAAAAACATTTTTTCTAGGGACAGAAAACTGTAGGTAGGGAGAGTGTCAGTTTCTTTCACTGTGCAAGTCCTTGTTTCCAGGGACCTGGAAGGACAGTGAGTGAATTCTCCTTGTGCTATATTGTGCTTAAAAAAAACATTTTTTCTAGGGACAGAAAACTGTAGGTAGGGAGAGTGTCAGTTTCTTTCACTGTGCAAGTCCTTGTTTCCAGGGACCTGGAAGGACAGTGAGTGAATTCTCCTTGTGCTATAGTGTGCTTAAAAAAAACATTTTTTCTAGGGACAGAAAACTGTAGGTAGGGAGAGTGTCAGTTTCTTTCACTGTGCAAGTCCTTGTTTCCAGGGACCTGGAAGGACAGTGAGTGAATTCTCCTTGTGCTATATTGTGCTTAAAAAAAACATTTTTTCTAGGGACAGAAAACTGTAGGTAGGGAGAGTGTCAGTTTCTTTCACTGTGCAAGTCCTTGTTTCTAGGGACTGGGAAGGACAGTGAGTGAATTCTCCTTGTGCTATAGTGTGCTTAAAAAAAAACATTTTTTCTAGGGACAGAAAACTGTAGGTAGGGAGAGTGTCAGTTTCTTTCACTGTGCAAGTCCTTGTTTCTAGGGACTGGGAAGGACAGTGAGTGAATTCTCCTTGTGCTATAGTGTGCTTAAAAAAAACATTTTTTCTAGGGACAGAAAATTGTAGGTAGGGAGAGTGTCAGTTTCTTTCACTGTGCAAGTCCTTGTTTCCAGGGACCTGGAAGGACAGTGAGTGAATTCTCCTTGTGCTATATTGTGCTTAAAAAAAACATTTTTTCTAGGGACAGAAAACTGTAGGTAGGGAGAGTGTCAGTTTCTTTCACTGTGCAAGTCCTTGTTTCCAGGGACCTGGAAGGACAGTGAGTGAATTCTCCTTGTGCTATATTGTGCTTAAAAAAAACATTTTTTCTAGGGACAGAAAACTGTAGGTAGGGAGAGTGTCAGTTTCTTTCACTGTGCAAGTCCTTGTTTCCAGGGACCTGGAAGGACAGTGAGTGAATTCTCCTTGTGCTATATTGTGCTTAAAAAAAACATTTTTTCTAGGGACAGAAAACTGTAGGTAGGGAGAGTGTCAGTTTCTTTCACTGTGCAAGTCCTTGTTTCCAGGGACCTGGAAGGACAGTGAGTGAATGCTCCTTGTGCTATAGTGTGCTTAAAAAAAACATTTTTTCTAGGGACAGAAAACTGTAGGTAGGGAGAGTGTCAGTTTCTTTCACTGTGCAAGTCCTTGTTTCCAGGGACCTGGAAGGACAGTGAGTGAATTCTCCTTGTGCTATAGTGTGCTTAAAAAAAACATTTTTTCTAGGGACAGAAAACTGTAGGTAGGGAGAGTGTCAGTTTCTTTCACTGTGCAAGTCCTTGTTTCCAGGGACCTGGAAGGACAGTGAGTGAATTCTCCTTGTGCTATATTGTGCTTAAAAAAAACATTTTTTCTAGGGACAGAAAACTGTAGGTAGGGAGAGTGTCAGTTTCTTTCACTGTGCAAGTCCTTGTTTCTAGGGACTGGGAAGGACAGTGAGTGAATTCTCCTTGTGCTATAGTGTGCTTAAAAAAAACATTTTTTCTAGGGACAGAAAACTGTAGGTAGGGAGAGTGTCAGTTTCTTTCACTGTGCAAGTCCTTGTTTCTAGGGACCTGGAAGGACAGTGAGTGAATTCTCCTTGTGCTATATTGTGCTTAAAAAAAACATTTTTTCTAGGGACAGAAAACTGTAGGTAGGGAGAGTGTCAGTTTCTTTCACTGTGCAAGTCCTTGTTTCCAGGGACCTGGAAGGACAGTGAGTGAATTCTCCTTGTGCTATATTGTGCTTAAAAAAAACATTTTTTCTAGGGACAGAAAACTGTAGGTAGGGAGAGTGTCAGTTTCTTTCACTGTGCAAGTCCTTGTTTCTAGGGACCTGGAAGGACAGTGAGTGAATTCTCCTTGTGCTATATTGTGCTTAAAAAAAACATTTTTTCTAGGGACAGAAAACTGTAGGTAGGGAGAGTGTCAGTTTCTTTCACTGTGCAAGTCCTTGTTTCTAGGGACCTGGAAGGACAGTGAGTGAATTCTCCTTGTGCTATATTGTGCTTAAAAAAAACATTTTTTCTAGGGACAGAAAACTGTAGGTAGGGAGAGTGTCAGTTTCTTTCACTGTGCAAGTCCTTGTTTCCAGGGACCTGGAAGGACAGTGAGTGAATTCTCCTTGTGCTATATTGTGCTTAAAAAAAACATTTTTTCTAGGGACAGAAAACTGTAGGTAGGGAGAGTGTCAGTTTCTTTCACTGTGCAAGTCCTTGTTTCTAGGGACCTGGAAGGACAGTGAGTGAATTCTCCTTGTGCTATATTGTGCTTAAAAAAAACATTTTTTTCTAGGGACAGAAAACTGTAGGTAGGGAGAGTGTCAGTTTCTTTCACTGTGCAAGTCCTTGTTTCCAGGGACCTGGAAGGACAGTGAGTGAATGCTCCTTGTGCTATAGTGTGCTTAAAAAAAACATTTTTTCTAGGGACAGAAAACTCTAGGTAGGGAGAGTGTCAGTTTCTTTCACTGTGCAAGTCCTTGTTTCCAGGGACCTGGAAGGACAGTGAGTGAATTCTCCTTGTGCTATAGTGTGCTTAAAAAAAAACATTTTTTCTAGGGACAGAAAACTGTAGGTAGGGAGAGTGTCAGTTTCTTTCACTGTGCAAGTCCTTGTTTCCAGGGACCTGGAAGGACAGTGAGTGAATTCTCCTTGTGCTATATTGTGCTTAAAAAAAACATTTTTTCTAGGGACAGAAAACTGTAGGTAGGGAGAGTGTCAGTTTCTTTCACTGTGCAAGTCCTTGTTTCTAGGGACTGGGAAGGACAGTGAGTGAATTCTCCTTGTGCTATAGTGTGCTTAAAAAAAAACATTTTTTCTAGGGACAGAAAACTGTAGGTAGGGAGAGTGTCAGTTTCTTTCACTGTGCAAGTCCTTGTTTCTAGGGACTGGGAAGGACAGTGAGTGAATTCTCCTTGTGCTATAGTGTGCTTAAAAAAAACATTTTTTCTAGGGACAGAAAATTGTAGGTAGGGAGAGTGTCAGTTTCTTTCACTGTGCAAGTCCTTGTTTCTAGGGACCTGGAAGGACAGTGAGTGAATTCTCCTTGTGCTATATTGTGCTTAAAAAAAACATTTTTTCTAGGGACAGAAAACTGTAGGTAGGGAGAGTGTCAGTTTCTTTCACTGTGCAAGTCCTTGTTTCCAGGGACCTGGAAGGACAGTGAGTGAATTCTCCTTGTGCTATATTGTGCTTAAAAAAAACATTTTTTCTAGGGACAGAAAACTGTAGGTAGGGAGAGTGTCAGTTTCTTTCACTGTGCAAGTCCTTGTTTCCAGGGACCTGGAAGGACAGTGAGTGAATTCTCCTTGTGCTATATTGTGCTTAAAAAAAACATTTTTTCTAGGGACAGAAAACTGTAGGTAGGGAGAGTGTCAGTTTCTTTCACTGTGCAAGTCCTTGTTTCCAGGGACCTGGAAGGACAGTGAGTGAATGCTCCTTGTGCTATAGTGTGCTTAAAAAAAACATTTTTTCTAGGGACAGAAAACTCTAGGTAGGGAGAGTGTCAGTTTCTTTCACTGTGCAAGTCCTTGTTTCCAGGGACCTGGAAGGACAGTGAGTGAATTCTCCTTGTGCTATAGTGTGCTTAAAAAAAACATTTTTTCTAGGGACAGAAAACTGTAGGTAGGGAGAGTGTCAGTTTCTTTCACTGTGCAAGTCCTTGTTTCCAGGGACCTGGAAGGACAGTGAGTGAATTCTCCTTGTGCTATATTGTGCTTAAAAAAAACATTTTTTCTAGGGACAGAAAACTGTAGGTAGGGAGAGTGTCAGTTTCTTTCACTGTGCAAGTCCTTGTTTCTAGGGACTGGGAAGGACAGTGAGTGAATTCTCCTTGTGCTATAGTGTGCTTAAAAAAAACATTTTTTCTAGGGACAGAAAACTGTAGGTAGGGAGAGTGTCAGTTTCTTTCACTGTGCAAGTCCTTGTTTCTAGGGACTGGGAAGGACAGTGAGTGAATTCTCCTTGTGCTATAGTGTGCTTAAAAAAAACATTTTTTCTAGGGACAGAAAACTGTAGGTAGGGAGAGTGTCAGTTTCTTTCACTGTGCAAGTCCTTGTTTCTAGGGACCTGGAAGGACAGTGAGTGAATTCTCCTTGTGCTATATTGTGCTTAAAAAAAACATTTTTTCTAGGGACAGAAAACTGTAGGTAGGGAGAGTGTCAGTTTCTTTCACTGTGCAAGTCCTTGTTTCCAGGGACCTGGAAGGACAGTGAGTGAATTCTCCTTGTGCTATATTGTGCTTAAAAAAAACATTTTTTCTAGGGACAGAAAACTGTAGGTAGGGAGAGTGTCAGTTTCTTTCACTGTGCAAGTCCTTGTTTCTAGGGACCTGGAAGGACAGTGAGTGAATTCTCCTTGTGCTATATTGTGCTTAAAAAAAAAATTTTTTCTAGGGACAGAAAACTGTAGGTAGGGAGAGTGTCAGTTTCTTTCACTGTGCAAGTCCTTGTTTCTAGGGACCTGGAAGGACAGTGAGTGAATTCTCCTTGTGCTATATTGTGCTTAAAAAAAACATTTTTTCTAGGGACAGAAAACTGTAGGTAGGGAGAGTGTCAGTTTCTTTCACTGTGCAAGTCCTTGTTTCCAGGGACCTGGAAGGACAGTGAGTGAATTCTCCTTGTGCTATATTGTGCTTAAAAAAAACATTTTTTCTAGGGACAGAAAACTGTAGGTAGGGAGAGTGTCAGTTTCTTTCACTGTGCAAGTCCTTGTTTCTAGGGACCTGGAAGGACAGTGAGTGAATTCTCCTTGTGCTATATTGTGCTTAAAAAAAACATTTTTTTCTAGGGACAGAAAACTGTAGGTAGGGAGAGTGTCAGTTTCTTTCACTGTGCAAGTCCTTGTTTCCAGGGACCTGGAAGGACAGTGAGTGAATGCTCCTTGTGCTATAGTGTGCTTAAAAAAAACATTTTTTCTAGGGACAGAAAACTCTAGGTAGGGAGAGTGTCAGTTTCTTTCACTGTGCAAGTCCTTGTTTCCAGGGACCTGGAAGGACAGTGAGTGAATTCTCCTTGTGCTATAGTGTGCTTAAAAAAAACATTTTTTCTAGGGACAGAAAACTGTAGGTAGGGAGAGTGTCAGTTTCTTTCACTGTGCAAGTCCTTGTTTCCAGGGACCTGGAAGGACAGTGAGTGAATTCTCCTTGTGCTATATTGTGCTTAAAAAAAACATTTTTTCTAGGGACAGAAAACTGTAGGTAGGGAGAGTGTCAGTTTCTTTCACTGTGCAAGTCCTTGTTTCTAGGGACTGGGAAGGACAGTGAGTGAATTCTCCTTGTGCTATAGTGTGCTTAAAAAAAAACATTTTTTCTAGGGACAGAAAACTGTAGGTAGGGAGAGTGTCAGTTTCTTTCACTGTGCAAGTCCTTGTTTCTAGGGACTGGGAAGGACAGTGAGTGAATTCTCCTTGTGCTATAGTGTGCTTAAAAAAAACATTTTTTCTAGGGACAGAAAATTGTAGGTAGGGAGAGTGTCAGTTTCTTTCACTGTGCAAGTCCTTGTTTCTAGGGACCTGGAAGGACAGTGAGTGAATTCTCCTTGTGCTATATTGTGCTTAAAAAAAACATTTTTTCTAGGGACAGAAAACTGTAGGTAGGGAGAGTGTCAGTTTCTTTCACTGTGCAAGTCCTTGTTTCCAGGGACCTGGAAGGACAGTGAGTGAATTCTCCTTGTGCTATATTGTGCTTAAAAAAAACATTTTTTCTAGGGACAGAAAACTGTAGGTAGGGAGAGTGTCAGTTTCTTTCACTGTGCAAGTCCTTGTTTCCAGGGACCTGGAAGGACAGTGAGTGAATTCTCCTTGTGCTATATTGTGCTTAAAAAAAACATTTTTTCTAGGGACAGAAAACTGTAGGTAGGGAGAGTGTCAGTTTCTTTCACTGTGCAAGTCCTTGTTTCCAGGGACCTGGAAGGACAGTGAGTGAATGCTCCTTGTGCTATAGTGTGCTTAAAAAAAACATTTTTTCTAGGGACAGAAAACTCTAGGTAGGGAGAGTGTCAGTTTCTTTCACTGTGCAAGTCCTTGTTTCCAGGGACCTGGAAGGACAGTGAGTGAATTCTCCTTGTGCTATAGTGTGCTTAAAAAAAACATTTTTTCTAGGGACAGAAAACTGTAGGTAGGGAGAGTGTCAGTTTCTTTCACTGTGCAAGTCCTTGTTTCCAGGGACCTGGAAGGACAGTGAGTGAATTCTCCTTGTGCTATATTGTGCTTAAAAAAAACATTTTTTCTAGGGACAGAAAACTGTAGGTAGGGAGAGTGTCAGTTTCTTTCACTGTGCAAGTCCTTGTTTCTAGGGACTGGGAAGGACAGTGAGTGAATTCTCCTTGTGCTATAGTGTGCTTAAAAAAAACATTTTTTCTAGGGACAGAAAACTGTAGGTAGGGAGAGTGTCAGTTTCTTTCACTGTGCAAGTCCTTGTTTCTAGGGACTGGGAAGGACAGTGAGTGAATTCTCCTTGTGCTATAGTGTGCTTAAAAAAAACATTTTTTCTAGGGACAGAAAACTGTAGGTAGGGAGAGTGTCAGTTTCTTTCACTGTGCAAGTCCTTGTTTCTAGGGACCTGGAAGGACAGTGAGTGAATTCTCCTTGTGCTATATTGTGCTTAAAAAAAACATTTTTTCTAGGGACAGAAAACTGTAGGTAGGGAGAGTGTCAGTTTCTTTCACTGTGCAAGTCCTTGTTTCCAGGGACCTGGAAGGACAGTGAGTGAATTCTCCTTGTGCTATATTGTGCTTAAAAAAAACATTTTTTCTAGGGACAGAAAACTGTAGGTAGGGAGAGTGTCAGTTTCTTTCACTGTGCAAGTCCTTGTTTCTAGGGACCTGGAAGGACAGTGAGTGAATTCTCCTTGTGCTATATTGTGCTTAAAAAAAACATTTTTTCTAGGGACAGAAAACTGTAGGTAGGGAGAGTGTCAGTTTCTTTCACTGTGCAAGTCCTTGTTTCTAGGGACCTGGAAGGACAGTGAGTGAATTCTCCTTGTGCTATATTGTGCTTAAAAAAAACATTTTTTCTAGGGACAGAAAACTGTAGGTAGGGAGAGTGTCAGTTTCTTTCACTGTGCAAGTCCTTGTTTCCAGGGACCTGGAAGGACAGTGAGTGAATTCTCCTTGTGCTATATTGTGCTTAAAAAAAACATTTTTTCTAGGGACAGAAAACTGTAGGTAGGGAGAGTGTCAGTTTCTTTCACTGTGCAAGTCCTTGTTTCTAGGGACCTGGAAGGACAGTGAGTGAATTCTCCTTGTGCTATATTGTGCTTAAAAAAAACATTTTTTCTAGGGACAGAAAACTGTAGGTAGGGAGAGTGTCAGTTTCTTTCACTGTGCAAGTCCTTGTTTCCAGGGACCTGGAAGGACAGTGAGTGAATGCTCCTTGTGCTATAGTGTGCTTAAAAAAAACATTTTTTCTAGGGACAGAAAACTCTAGGTAGGGAGAGTGTCAGTTTCTTTCACTGTGCAAGTCCTTGTTTCCAGGGACCTGGAAGGACAGTGAGTGAATTCTCCTTGTGCTATAGTGTGCTTAAAAAAAACATTTTTTCTAGGGACAGAAAACTGTAGGTAGGGAGAGTGTCAGTTTCTTTCACTGTGCAAGTCCTTGTTTCCAGGGACCTGGAAGGACAGTGAGTGAATTCTCCTTGTGCTATATTGTGCTTAAAAAAAACATTTTTTCTAGGGACAGAAAACTGTAGGTAGGGAGAGTGTCAGTTTCTTTCACTGTGCAAGTCCTTGTTTCTAGGGACTGGGAAGGACAATGAGTGAATTCTCCTTGTGCTATAGTGTGCTTAAAAAAAACATTTTTTCTAGGGACAGAAAACTGTAGGTAGGGAGAGTGTCAGTTTCTTTCACTGTGCAAGTCCTTGTTTCTAGGGACTGGGAAGGACAGTGAGTGAATTCTCCTTGTGCTATAGTGTGCTTAAAAAAAACATTTTTTCTAGGGACAGAAAATTGTAGGTAGGGAGAGTGTCAGTTTCTTTCACTGTGCAAGTCCTTGTTTCTAGGGACCTGGAAGGACAGTGAGTGAATTCTCCTTGTGCTATATTGTGCTTAAAAAAAACATTTTTTCTAGGGACAGAAAACTGTAGGTAGGGAGAGTGTCAGTTTCTTTCACTGTGCAAGTCCTTGTTTCCAGGGACCTGGAAGGACAGTGAGTGAATTCTCCTTGTGCTATATTGTGCTTAAAAAAAACATTTTTTCTAGGGACAGAAAACTGTAGGTAGGGAGAGTGTCAGTTTCTTTCACTGTGCAAGTCCTTGTTTCCAGGGACCTGGAAGGACAGTGAGTGAATTCTCCTTGTGCTATATTGTGCTTAAAAAAAACATTTTTTCTAGGGACAGAAAACTGTAGGTAGGGAGAGTGTCAGTTTCTTTCACTGTGCAAGTCCTTGTTTCCAGGGACCTGGAAGGACAGTGAGTGAATGCTCCTTGTGCTATAGTGTGCTTAAAAAAAAACATTTTTTCTAGGGACAGAAAACTCTAGGTAGGGAGAGTGTCAGTTTCTTTCACTGTGCAAGTCCTTGTTTCCAGGGACCTGGAAGGACAGTGAGTGAATTCTCCTTGTGCTATAGTGTGCTTAAAAAAAACATTTTTTCTAGGGACAGAAAACTGTAGGTAGGGAGAGTGTCAGTTTCTTTCACTGTGCAAGTCCTTGTTTCCAGGGACCTGGAAGGACAGTGAGTGAATTCTCCTTGTGCTATATTGTGCTTAAAAAAAACATTTTTTCTAGGGACAGAAAACTGTAGGTAGGGAGAGTGTCAGTTTCTTTCACTGTGCAAGTCCTTGTTTCTAGGGACTGGGAAGGACAGTGAGTGAATTCTCCTTGTGCTATAGTGTGCTTAAAAAAAACATTTTTTCTAGGGACAGAAAACTGTAGGTAGGGAGAGTGTCAGTTTCTTTCACTGTGCAAGTCCTTGTTTCTAGGGACTGGGAAGGACAGTGAGTGAATTCTCCTTGTGCTATAGTGTGCTTAAAAAAAACATTTTTTCTAGGGACAGAAAACTGTAGGTAGGGAGAGTGTCAGTTTCTTTCACTGTGCAAGTCCTTGTTTCTAGGGACCTGGAAGGACAGTGAGTGAATTCTCCTTGTGCTATATTGTGCTTAAAAAAAACATTTTTTCTAGGGACAGAAAACTGTAGGTAGGGAGAGTGTCAGTTTCTTTCACTGTGCAAGTCCTTGTTTCCAGGGACCTGGAAGGACAGTGAGTGAATTCTCCTTGTGCTATATTGTGCTTAAAAAAAACATTTTTTCTAGGGACAGAAAACTGTAGGTAGGGAGAGTGTCAGTTTCTTTCACTGTGCAAGTCCTTGTTTCTAGGGACCTGGAAGGACAGTGAGTGAATTCTCCTTGTGCTATATTGTGCTTAAAAAAAATTTTTTTTCTAGGGACAGAAAACTGTAGGTAGGGAGAGTGTCAGTTTCTTTCACTGTGCAAGTCCTTGTTTCTAGGGACCTGGAAGGACAGTGAGTGAATTCTCCTTGTGCTATATTGTGCTTAAAAAAAACATTTTTTCTAGGGACAGAAAACTGTAGGTAGGGAGAGTGTCAGTTTCTTTCACTGTGCAAGTCCTTGTTTCCAGGGACCTGGAAGGACAGTGAGTGAATTCTCCTTGTGCTATATTGTGCTTAAAAAAAACATTTTTTCTAGGGACAGAAAACTGTAGGTAGGGAGAGTGTCAGTTTCTTTCACTGTGCAAGTCCTTGTTTCTAGGGACCTGGAAGGACAGTGAGTGAATTCTCCTTGTGCTATATTGTGCTTAAAAAAAACATTTTTTTCTAGGGACAGAAAACTGTAGGTAGGGAGAGTGTCAGTTTCTTTCACTGTGCAAGTCCTTGTTTCCAGGGACCTGGAAGGACAGTGAGTGAATGCTCCTTGTGCTATAGTGTGCTTAAAAAAAACATTTTTTCTAGGGACAGAAAACTCTAGGTAGGGAGAGTGTCAGTTTCTTTCACTGTGCAAGTCCTTGTTTCCAGGGACCTGGAAGGACAGTGAGTGAATTCTCCTTGTGCTATAGTGTGCTTAAAAAAAACATTTTTTCTAGGGACAGAAAACTGTAGGTAGGGAGAGTGTCAGTTTCTTTCACTGTGCAAGTCCTTGTTTCCAGGGACCTGGAAGGACAGTGAGTGAATTCTCCTTGTGCTATATTGTGCTTAAAAAAAACATTTTTTCTAGGGACAGAAAACTGTAGGTAGGGAGAGTGTCAGTTTCTTTCACTGTGCAAGTCCTTGTTTCTAGGGACTGGGAAGGACAGTGAGTGAATTCTCCTTGTGCTATAGTGTGCTTAAAAAAAACATTTTTTCTAGGGACAGAAAACTGTAGGTAGGGAGAGTGTCAGTTTCTTTCACTGTGCAAGTCCTTGTTTCTAGGGACTGGGAAGGACAGTGAGTGAATTCTCCTTGTGCTATAGTGTGCTTAAAAAAAACATTTTTTCTAGGGACAGAAAACTGTAGGTAGGGAGAGTGTCAGTTTCTTTCACTGTGCAAGTCCTTGTTTCTAGGGACCTGGAAGGACAGTGAGTGAATTCTCCTTGTGCTATATTGTGCTTAAAAAAAACATTTTTTCTAGGGACAGAAAACTGTAGGTAGGGAGAGTGTCAGTTTCTTTCACTGTGCAAGTCCTTGTTTCCAGGGACCTGGAAGGACAGTGAGTGAATTCTCCTTGTGCTATATTGTGCTTAAAAAAAACATTTTTTCTAGGGACAGAAAACTGTAGGTAGGGAGAGTGTCAGTTTCTTTCACTGTGCAAGTCCTTGTTTCTAGGGACCTGGAAGGACAGTGAGTGAATTCTCCTTGTGCTATATTGTGCTTAAAAAAAACATTTTTTCTAGGGACAGAAAACTGTAGGTAGGGAGAGTGTCAGTTTCTTTCACTGTGCAAGTCCTTGTTTCTAGGGACCTGGAAGGACAGTGAGTGAATTCTCCTTGTGCTATATTGTGCTTAAAAAAAACATTTTTTCTAGGGACAGAAAACTGTAGGTAGGGAGAGTGTCAGTTTCTTTCACTGTGCAAGTCCTTGTTTCCAGGGACCTGGAAGGACAGTGAGTGAATTCTCCTTGTGCTATATTGTGCTTAAAAAAAACATTTTTTCTAGGGACAGAAAACTGTAGGTAGGGAGAGTGTCAGTTTCTTTCACTGTGCAAGTCCTTGTTTCTAGGGACCTGGAAGGACAGTGAGTGAATTCTCCTTGTGCTATATTGTGCTTAAAAAAAACATTTTTTCTAGGGACAGAAAACTGTAGGTAGGGAGAGTGTCAGTTTCTTTCACTGTGCAAGTCCTTGTTTCCAGGGACCTGGAAGGACAGTGAGTGAATGCTCCTTGTGCTATAGTGTGCTTAAAAAAAACATTTTTTCTAGGGACAGAAAACTCTAGGTAGGGAGAGTGTCAGTTTCTTTCACTGTGCAAGTCCTTGTTTCCAGGGACCTGGAAGGACAGTGAGTGAATTCTCCTTGTGCTATAGTGTGCTTAAAAAAAACATTTTTTCTAGGGACAGAAAACTGTAGGTAGGGAGAGTGTCAGTTTCTTTCACTGTGCAAGTCCTTGTTTCCAGGGACCTGGAAGGACAGTGAGTGAATTCTCCTTGTGCTATATTGTGCTTAAAAAAAAACATTTTTTCTAGGGACAGAAAACTGTAGGTAGGGAGAGTGTCAGTTTCTTTCACTGTGCAAGTCCTTGTTTCTAGGGACTGGGAAGGACAATGAGTGAATTCTCCTTGTGCTATAGTGTGCTTAAAAAAAACATTTTTTCTAGGGACAGAAAACTGTAGGTAGGGAGAGTGTCAGTTTCTTTCACTGTGCAAGTCCTTGTTTCTAGGGACTGGGAAGGACAGTGAGTGAATTCTCCTTGTGCTATAGTGTGCTTAAAAAAAACATTTTTTCTAGGGACAGAAAATTGTAGGTAGGGAGAGTGTCAGTTTCTTTCACTGTGCAAGTCCTTGTTTCTAGGGACCTGGAAGGACAGTGAGTGAATTCTCCTTGTGCTATATTGTGCTTAAAAAAAACATTTTTTCTAGGGACAGAAAACTGTAGGTAGGGAGAGTGTCAGTTTCTTTCACTGTGCAAGTCCTTGTTTCCAGGGACCTGGAAGGACAGTGAGTGAATTCTCCTTGTGCTATATTGTGCTTAAAAAAAACATTTTTTCTAGGGACAGAAAACTGTAGGTAGGGAGAGTGTCAGTTTCTTTCACTGTGCAAGTCCTTGTTTCCAGGGACCTGGAAGGACAGTGAGTGAATTCTCCTTGTGCTATATTGTGCTTAAAAAAAACATTTTTTCTAGGGACAGAAAACTGTAGGTAGGGAGAGTGTCAGTTTCTTTCACTGTGCAAGTCCTTGTTTCCAGGGACCTGGAAGGACAGTGAGTGAATGCTCCTTGTGCTATAGTGTGCTTAAAAAAAACATTTTTTCTAGGGACAGAAAACTCTAGGTAGGGAGAGTGTCAGTTTCTTTCACTGTGCAAGTCCTTGTTTCCAGGGACCTGGAAGGACAGTGAGTGAATTCTCCTTGTGCTATAGTGTGCTTAAAAAAAACATTTTTTCTAGGGACAGAAAACTGTAGGTAGGGAGAGTGTCAGTTTCTTTCACTGTGCAAGTCCTTGTTTCCAGGGACCTGGAAGGACAGTGAGTGAATTCTCCTTGTGCTATATTGTGCTTAAAAAAACATTTTTTCTAGGGACAGAAAACTGTAGGTAGGGAGAGTGTCAGTTTCTTTCACTGTGCAAGTCCTTGTTTCTAGGGACTGGGAAGGACAGTGAGTGAATTCTCCTTGTGCTATAGTGTGCTTAAAAAAAACATTTTTTCTAGGGACAGAAAACTGTAGGTAGGGAGAGTGTCAGTTTCTTTCACTGTGCAAGTCCTTGTTTCTAGGGACTGGGAAGGACAGTGAGTGAATTCTCCTTGTGCTATAGTGTGCTTAAAAAAAACATTTTTTCTAGGGACAGAAAACTGTAGGTAGGGAGAGTGTCAGTTTCTTTCACTGTGCAAGTCCTTGTTTCTAGGGACCTGGAAGGACAGTGAGTGAATTCTCCTTGTGCTATATTGTGCTTAAAAAAAACATTTTTCTAGGGACAGAAAACTGTAGGTAGGGAGAGTGTCAGTTTCTTTCACTGTGCAAGTCCTTGTTTCCAGGGACCTGGAAGGACAGTGAGTGAATTCTCCTTGTGCTATATTGTGCTTAAAAAAAACATTTTTTCTAGGGACAGAAAACTGTAGGTAGGGAGAGTGTCAGTTTCTTTCACTGTGCAAGTCCTTGTTTCTAGGGACCTGGAAGGACAGTGAGTGAATTCTCCTTGTGCTATATTGTGCTTAAAAAAAAAATTTTTTCTAGGGACAGAAAACTGTAGGTAGGGAGAGTGTCAGTTTCTTTCACTGTGCAAGTCCTTGTTTCTAGGGACCTGGAAGGACAGTGAGTGAATTCTCCTTGTGCTATATTGTGCTTAAAAAAAACATTTTTTCTAGGGACAGAAAACTGTAGGTAGGGAGAGTGTCAGTTTCTTTCACTGTGCAAGTCCTTGTTTCCAGGGACCTGGAAGGACAGTGAGTGAATTCTCCTTGTGCTATATTGTGCTTAAAAAAAACATTTTTTCTAGGGACAGAAAACTGTAGGTAGGGAGAGTGTCAGTTTCTTTCACTGTGCAAGTCCTTGTTTCTAGGGACCTGGAAGGACAGTGAGTGAATTCTCCTTGTGCTATATTGTGCTTAAAAAAAACATTTTTTTCTAGGGACAGAAAACTGTAGGTAGGGAGAGTGTCAGTTTCTTTCACTGTGCAAGTCCTTGTTTCCAGGGACCTGGAAGGACAGTGAGTGAATGCTCCTTGTGCTATAGTGTGCTTAAAAAAAACATTTTTTCTAGGGACAGAAAACTCTAGGTAGGGAGAGTGTCAGTTTCTTTCACTGTGCAAGTCCTTGTTTCCAGGGACCTGGAAGGACAGTGAGTGAATTCTCCTTGTGCTATAGTGTGCTTAAAAAAAACATTTTTTCTAGGGACAGAAAACTGTAGGTAGGGAGAGTGTCAGTTTCTTTCACTGTGCAAGTCCTTGTTTCCAGGGACCTGGAAGGACAGTGAGTGAATTCTCCTTGTGCTATATTGTGCTTAAAAAAAACATTTTTTCTAGGGACAGAAAACTGTAGGTAGGGAGAGTGTCAGTTTCTTTCACTGTGCAAGTCCTTGTTTCTAGGGACTGGGAAGGACAGTGAGTGAATTCTCCTTGTGCTATAGTGTGCTTAAAAAAAAACATTTTTTCTAGGGACAGAAAAACTGTAGGTAGGGAGAGTGTCAGTTTCTTTCACTGTGCAAGTCCTTGTTTCTAGGGACTGGGAAGGACAGTGAGTGAATTCTCCTTGTGCTATAGTGTGCTTAAAAAAAACATTTTTTCTAGGGACAGAAAATTGTAGGTAGGGAGAGTGTCAGTTTCTTTCACTGTGCAAGTCCTTGTTTCTAGGGACCTGGAAGGACAGTGAGTGAATTCTCCTTGTGCTATATTGTGCTTAAAAAAAACATTTTTTCTAGGGACAGAAAACTGTAGGTAGGGAGAGTGTCAGTTTCTTTCACTGTGCAAGTCCTTGTTTCCAGGGACCTGGAAGGACAGTGAGTGAATTCTCCTTGTGCTATATTGTGCTTAAAAAAAACATTTTTTCTAGGGACAGAAAACTGTAGGTAGGGAGAGTGTCAGTTTCTTTCACTGTGCAAGTCCTTGTTTCCAGGGACCTGGAAGGACAGTGAGTGAATTCTCCTTGTGCTATATTGTGCTTAAAAAAAACATTTTTTCTAGGGACAGAAAACTGTAGGTAGGGAGAGTGTCAGTTTCTTTCACTGTGCAAGTCCTTGTTTCCAGGGACCTGGAAGGACAGTGAGTGAATGCTCCTTGTGCTATAGTGTGCTTAAAAAAAAACATTTTTTCTAGGGACAGAAAACTCTAGGTAGGGAGAGTGTCAGTTTCTTTCACTGTGCAAGTCCTTGTTTCCAGGGACCTGGAAGGACAGTGAGTGAATTCTCCTTGTGCTATAGTGTGCTTAAAAAAAACATTTTTTCTAGGGACAGAAAACTGTAGGTAGGGAGAGTGTCAGTTTCTTTCACTGTGCAAGTCCTTGTTTCCAGGGACCTGGAAGGACAGTGAGTGAATTCTCCTTGTGCTATATTGTGCTTAAAAAAAACATTTTTTCTAGGGACAGAAAACTGTAGGTAGGGAGAGTGTCAGTTTCTTTCACTGTGCAAGTCCTTGTTTCTAGGGACTGGGAAGGACAGTGAGTGAATTCTCCTTGTGCTATAGTGTGCTTAAAAAAAACATTTTTTCTAGGGACAGAAAACTGTAGGTAGGGAGAGTGTCAGTTTCTTTCACTGTGCAAGTCCTTGTTTCTAGGGACCTGGAAGGACAGTGAGTGAATTCTCCTTGTGCTATATTGTGCTTAAAAAAAACATTTTTTCTAGGGACAGAAAACTGTAGGTAGGGAGAGTGTCAGTTTCTTTCACTGTGCAAGTCCTTGTTTCCAGGGACCTGGAAGGACAGTGAGTGAATTCTCCTTGTGCTATATTGTGCTTAAAAAAAACATTTTTTCTAGGGACAGAAAACTGTAGGTAGGGAGAGTGTCAGTTTCTTTCACTGTGCAAGTCCTTGTTTCCAGGGACCTGGAAGGACAGTGAGTGAATTCTCCTTGTGCTATATTGTGCTTAAAAAAAACATTTTTTCTAGGGACAGAAAACTGTAGGTAGGGAGAGTGTCAGTTTCTTTCACTGTGCAAGTCCTTGTTTCCAGGGACCTGGAAGGACAGTGAGTGAATGCTCCTTGTGCTATAGTGTGCTTAAAAAAAAACATTTTTTCTAGGGACAGAAAACTCTAGGTAGGGAGAGTGTCAGTTTCTTTCACTGTGCAAGTCCTTGTTTCCAGGGACCTGGAAGGACAGTGAGTGAATTCTCCTTGTGCTATAGTGTGCTTAAAAAAAACATTTTTTCTAGGGACAGAAAACTGTAGGTAGGGAGAGTGTCAGTTTCTTTCACTGTGCAAGTCCTTGTTTCCAGGGACCTGGAAGGACAGTGAGTGAATTCTCCTTGTGCTATATTGTGCTTAAAAAAAACATTTTTTCTAGGGACAGAAAACTGTAGGTAGGGAGAGTGTCAGTTTCTTTCACTGTGCAAGTCCTTGTTTCTAGGGACTGGGAAGGACAGTGAGTGAATTCTCCTTGTGCTATAGTGTGCTTAAAAAAAACATTTTTTCTAGGGACAGAAAACTGTAGGTAGGGGAGAGTGTCAGTTTCTTTCACTGTGCAAGTCCTTGTTTCTAGGGACTGGGAAGGACAGTGAGTGAATTCTCCTTGTGCTATAGTGTGCTTAAAAAAAACATTTTTTCTAGGGACAGAAAACTGTAGGTAGGGAGAGTGTCAGTTTCTTTCACTGTGCAAGTCCTTGTTTCTAGGGACCTGGAAGGACAGTGAGTGAATTCTCCTTGTGCTATATTGTGCTTAAAAAAAAACATTTTTTCTAGGGACAGAAAACTGTAGGTAGGGAGAGTGTCAGTTTCTTTCACTGTGCAAGTCCTTGTTTCCAGGGACCTGGAAGGACAGTGAGTGAATTCTCCTTGTGCTATATTGTGCTTAAAAAAAACATTTTTTCTAGGGACAGAAAACTGTAGGTAGGGAGAGTGTCAGTTTCTTTCACTGTGCAAGTCCTTGTTTCTAGGGACCTGGAAGGACAGTGAGTGAATTCTCCTTGTGCTATATTGTGCTTAAAAAAAACATTTTTTCTAGGGACAGAAAACTGTAGGTAGGGAGAGTGTCAGTTTCTTTCACTGTGCAAGTCCTTGTTTCTAGGGACCTGGAAGGACAGTGAGTGAATTCTCCTTGTGCTATATTGTGCTTAAAAAAAACATTTTTTCTAGGGACAGAAAACTGTAGGTAGGGAGAGTGTCAGTTTCTTTCACTGTGCAAGTCCTTGTTTCCAGGGACCTGGAAGGACAGTGAGTGAATTCTCCTTGTGCTATATTGTGCTTAAAAAAAACATTTTTTCTAGGGACAGAAAACTGTAGGTAGGGAGAGTGTCAGTTTCTTTCACTGTGCAAGTCCTTGTTTCTAGGGACCTGGAAGGACAGTGAGTGAATTCTCCTTGTGCTATATTGTGCTTAAAAAAAACATTTTTTCTAGGGACAGAAAACTGTAGGTAGGGAGAGTGTCAGTTTCTTTCACTGTGCAAGTCCTTGTTTCCAGGGACCTGGAAGGACAGTGAGTGAATGCTCCTTGTGCTATAGTGTGCTTAAAAAAAACATTTTTTCTAGGGACAGAAAACTCTAGGTAGGGAGAGTGTCAGTTTCTTTCACTGTGCAAGTCCTTGTTTCC